>LR736896.1:2694320-3157702 GCA_902654985.2 Oryctes borbonicus | reverse complement strand
GTATATTTTATTTTCGACGCGGCTAGATTTAATTTTTCACCAATTTATTTTCTAAAATAACCTGCTTTATGCAGGATCGCTTACCACGGGACATTTCGAATACTGTTATTACCTTACAGTACCGCTTACCGTAATCATATTCAAACAAAATCTAAAATCGCGTTCTAAATGGGTAAGGATGAAAAAGAGAGGAAATCATAACTTCTTTGCCTGCTTGGTGCCATCGACAAGACGTGACTAATAAATAGATTAAAATAATTGGGCGCAAATGCAATTAAGTATTCCGGATCATAAAATGTATTATTATAACTTACATTTTTTTTTAACGATTTAGGTTTTCGTGTTGAAACTGGGTCGTAATTGCACCGTCTGCCGACGTTTCGCTTTCAGGTGCACAGTGCTTATTCTGGGATACTGTATATTATGTCGCTGCTGTGAGAAGAATGATTGTGGTCGCCGGGTACAGCTTTTGTAAGATTGATAGAGGAGCGGGGCGTAGGGTACGTGTTGTGATTGAAGGATTCGGATAGGAGAAATTTCCACTGAAAATGTAACACGTAACCAACGTCTCTATTGAAATTGTAGGGATGGTTGCAGATTTCGATAGCTTCTTGGATTTTTCTAGAATAGTAGTTTGGTACACAATCGAAGTTGGTACCGTTAAATAAAATCTTGAGGCTGGTTTCCAACTGGCTAATGCAGAATCGAATATCCGCAGCTATCTACAATGCAGCAGCGATCATGCTGACCCACCACTTTGTTGTCCAGACGTATATACTATCCGAAACCCAGTGAACACCCTGGGTATATAAGCAAGAAGATTTGTCTTTGACTGACGGTAATAAGTCGGATATTTTTGACGATTTTAAAAATGGTTTTGATCCCCCATCAAAATTCTCTGGGGGCCAACACCATTGCATTCTGTGACCAGCTCAGTTCTTGTCTAAATTCTGATCCAAAAGATAACTAGAAATAAAAGTAGAAGCGACTTATTTAGGGAAAAATACGTTTCACAAAAGTTATTAAGCATTTTACCGTCAAAATCTACATCTCAAATTTAAGCGATCCCAGGATATCAAAATTTGGATCATTAGGGATTAGAACGGGAACTCACACACAAGGAAAGGGACGTCAAAATCCGTTTACATAGATTAAACTTTAGCAAAGAGTCAATTGAATTCACCGAACTTATTTTAATTATTTAAAACATTCCAATATATTTCGAATTATTATTTTGCTAAAACTATCATACACCAACAACAAATAATCTATTATTGCCACCTATTCACACGTCCTTCTTAACTAATTTGTTATAAAATATTTCAAGCATCCATGGTACTGCGCAAAGAGAATATATTAGCGTCAGCAGGTGCACCACCATAACATCGCTACCGCTCAAATCTTTAACCCATCCTATGAAATCAATCAAGAATTACATTTAGAATTTCAGAATAGAATGTAATCTATGTGTGTTGTACCTGACAATACTCCGACTACTAGAACAGTTACTCCACACACCACCATATTTAAGGAAAACGCTGTAACAAATCTGCTTCCATATTTTTCAGCAAAAATTAGTGCGAAAGGAATTTGAATCGTACAACGTAAAAGTCCAAGAACAGCAGATGTAAAAATTGTCGACCAAAATGAATAATTGAAAGTAAAGGCTAGAAAATATAACTTGCATCATGGTACACGCTTACAGAAGCGTATACCGTGCTGTAATCATTCTCACTTACCAATTCTAACTATTATTGAGAAAATCGCCCCAGCCAATACAACATAGCGATTCCACACCCTAAATAGACCATTAGCAATGGACAATAGCGCTCTTCCTATTAGATCAGCTGTGAAGAACACAGTTAAAGTTACAGTCTGCTCAGAATCTTCAAATCCATACGATGTTAATATTGCTGGAATGATTGAGATGAACATTACATCTGATGTCATTGCCATTGATGCCCCTACAGTCAAGTTTACGTAAGCTGGATCCTTAAACAACAGAAGATCTAAAGAATTCACTATCGATTGCCTAAAATGAAAGCCAATAATTGAATTCATATTTCAATAAATTTTAGATACCGATAGATTTACCATATTCCTATATTTTTCGCTTCATCTAATTCAAAACACTCTTCAACTTTCCTTAACGTAT
This sequence comes from Oryctes borbonicus, assembly GCA_902654985.2. Taxonomy (NCBI): domain Eukaryota; kingdom Metazoa; phylum Arthropoda; class Insecta; order Coleoptera; family Scarabaeidae; genus Oryctes; species Oryctes borbonicus. The sequence goes on along the minus strand of LR736896.1, from coordinate 3,155,547 downwards.
CCTCTTCTGGTTTTAAATTAAATTCCTTTCCATCTTTTGCTGGTGATGCGTCATTATTTTGTGTAAGTAAAATAAATATTTGTCGCCAGCTAGTCTAAATATAGTTACCAGGTTTTGGAATGAATGTCTCTATTTCTGTTATAAAGACTTGTTTTCGTTTATAATGCCAATTCGCTGGTTGGAAAACTGACGCAGATAGGATTAGATTTAAACTCAATGCGCTGAAGATCGCAGCAGTGCCTCTAAATCCATAATCCCTCATCAGTTTACTTGTAAAAATAGGCCAAACCATTCCCATGGCACCGATAATTGTATGGCAAATGGACATGGCAAGGTTTTCTTTCTCAATGAAGTACTCATGAAGTGCTGCGAAACCTGAGGAGACCAAAAAACCAAATCCAATGCCTAGAAATAATTATAACAGCTTTGTTCATTGCGACCTTTTAGCGAATGCTAAATTTCTTGAGCGAGTACCTTGCAGAATTCCATACGCTACCAATAACTGAAACACGCTTTGTACAAATGTAGCAGAGAAACTCCCTATGAAATAAAATACTGCACCAATTGTAGCAACCTTTCGATACGTGTATCTTTGTAAGAGATAATTTGCAGGTAAACCTAAAATATTCAACTCTCTTATTATTAGGATTATTAGGACAGCAAAAAGAAGTGTACCTGTCAGGAATAAGGTTGTGTTAAAAAATCCCATAATTAATGTAGTTGCACTAATTTCGTCTCCTAAGGATGCTACGAATGGACCGAATACGGTGCCAAAGAATGAAACTGGAACTATCGTAACTGTCTGAAAAGAATAAAAGCCAGTTAAAGTCGTTGTTCGTTCTTCAAAGAAAGAGGCATGTTTCTCTGCAGCAGCATGTCCACTTAGTGCGTAGACTCTAAAGATATTCATTAAAAATAATCTATAGAATGCAACTTATGCATACAATGTCAATATCTATTCGATGTAAACACCATTTTGCTCCACACAAACTGTAATGCGATTCCTTGTGTTTTATTGAACATTTACTAACATTGTGGGAGCGATTTTTGCGTAATGTCCACGTTAGACATTGCCTTAGGAAATCCATTCAGAAAGTTTTTTCATAAACATTTCTATCTAGCGAAAGCACTTACTTATTCGGTAGAGAAATATACCTACGAAAATAGTTGTTGCTTCGAATAGATGCTGGAATTGCACCAAAAAGAATAACGTTTGCACTTTTGTTTTAATGAATATCTTTAAGGAAACAAAAGTTTATAATTTTTCCTCGCAAGACTATTCTTAAACGGACAGCTTGTCTGCGCAGCTTCATATTTATTTTACTACAGAAGAATGGATTTTAGGTAGAAGAAAATGTGTATAAGGAATCTAAAACAGTTTCTCTATTAGGCTTTAACAAATTATACAGGCTGCTGCATTTAAAGAATTAAATGACCTGGATCGAACTTGGCAATAATATCGCAGATGCAGAATCTAGTTGTTTCGGGTGTACATCGAAGAATTTTTTCTTCGAAGTACACCCGAAACAACCCGGAAGTTCTCGACTAAATAAAATTTGATTCGCCGTTTTAACGTGCAAGGCCTTATCGACGTTCAAAAAAACAGCGGAATTTCGCAAAAATTTCAAATTCTTTCAAAGACGGTATAGGGAATACTGAAGAAAGTTACACGAACTGAAGAGAGTCATTCAAAAACGTAATAGTTAGGGAGCTGGTGACAATTCAGTGTATATGATTTCTTCGTCATTGATAATAATATGTAATGTAGTTTAAAACGTGGCTTAGAGAAAATGATAGTTGGGTTTAGAGAGTGCTGTTTCTTTTTTTGTGAGTTTTGAAAAACGACTGTCGTAAATTATGCCATCGTGTCTACCTTTGATATGCGGTACTAAAGGCACCGTACAGATCGCAAATGTATTAAAGGCAGACGTCCAGATTGCTGCATTTTTTATAATAATAAGTTCAAACATGGCAAAAAATAACTTCATTAAATCATCTCTAGATCTCTAGAGAATCTCTAGAAAAATATAAAGGCTGATTAAAGATATAATTCCAGAAACGAATATTGGAATTTTTTAATTTGTTACCTTATTTAATTATTACACATTTTCTCCTTCGCTTACATTTTCACTATCTGTTATTTCATAAGTGATGGATTTTTCTTATGAAATTATAAAAACATTAGAATGTTAAGGGTGTCAAATAGGGGAAGCTCGTTTGGGGATCTTGTAATATTTTAATTTAGAAAAATTAAATTTGATACTTAGGCTTCTAGTTAGAAACAAAGAAATACTATCGAATTTTGAAACCTGCTAATGCAAAATTATACACCCCCAGTTAAGCCCCTTAACGGCTGCTTTTCCAAAAATGATGAAATATGCTTTTTTTACTGGCAATTTTTCGTGTTATTGATTTGAAATATTTTAGAATTCCAATACAAAATTCCACCATCTATTTTATCTCCTAATTCCCAACAAAAATTAAAAATCGTTCTTAACAATGAACCTAATTAACAGTTTTCATATTTCTAACTTCAAAGAATAACGAAACTCTTACAATACCTTTCACGGCTGAAACGCGTAATTCTTAATTGTTTACCAAAAGATTAAATTTCAATTTTCGTACATTTGCTGTCAGGAAATTTTTCGTGTAGTGAATTACAAAGCGTCTGCCTTCCAAAAATCGTCACTGGAAATTTTTCTTATAACTATTAAAACCAGTAACCTTAAAGGTAGAAAAAATGATTCCTTCATTATTTTTTTTAACAAATTCTTAATGCAACTATCTATGTATATAGCAGAAGTAACGTTTCTTGTCTTTTATAATAAATTTTATTAATTAAGGCAATCTGCCGGACGAGAAAATAATCTTTTTCATACCATAGTACTGGAAAAAAACATATTTTTAAACGCGGCAGTAACAATACTTGCTACTTGCATTAACTTATTTCTGGAGTTGTGCTAATTGGATACAACAAGGTAGATACGATTGTATCGTTAATAAACGCTTTGCTTTTACTTTTCCTTTTAGTCAGCTTGATGACACCAGCCGAAAAATGAAAAATGAAAAATGAAATATAGACAATAGGTAACCAGCGGAAATCCAGTTAGCTTCTTTTCTAAAAGTAGAAGTAAAAGCAAAGTTTATTCGCGACAATATTGTTCACGGTACTATTTTTTTTTGTAACACCTTCCACGAGATTTAATTTAATGTTGCAGCAATATATTAAAGACAGAAACTGCTCATTTCGTTTATTTTAGTTAGTAGTAGTAAAAATTACTGCCATCAGTTCCCTAACTATAACAATATAGAAGACATTCTATTTTCAAAACTAAACTTTTGTGGCGTGTAGAGGCAACTGAAGACTAGAAATAGTTTTGTGCTGTATTTGAATATTTTTATTTAAAGCCCTTTTCTCAGTTGGACAGGCTGTATAATTATTTCCTGAATAAATAAATAATAATCTTTAGTACAGTAATTAGCTACGTATTTTCAAGTTACTAACATAAGTAAATACTATTGTTTGCTTTTTAGCATGTTCTACACAGCAATGCATGTTGCATTGTTCTGTGGAAAAGCAATCGTCAAAAACACAAAGATAAGGAAAATGTCCTTGGTGATATATTTAGAATGAATTATAGATAAAGATGTGCAAAAGAAAATGGTTGAATTTCAATTTACGCCTTCTTAAGAATTCTCCTGAACTACATTTTTAATCTAACTTGCCCGTTTTCCCTAGTTCACTTTCCTCATGAATTTGTATCTTTCATTTTAGTGTAGTAATTTACTTTGCTAATAGTAGATACAACGGTGGGTATTATTTTAAGAAAATGTCTTTAGGAAGGTGTTGACCGGTACTTACAAAAATTAAGCTAATACCCAACATAACTGCGTAACCCCAACCACCTTCAGGAGGTACCATTTTATACCTTCCACCAACCTGTTTGGAAGAATTAGCCATACTTGAAACCTCGCGAACTATTTTTGACCATCACCTCACCCGAAACTAACATTTTGACCTGATATAATGTTATTCTCTTAATTCGTTTTTATCTACATTAAAGATAAATGCATTATGCCCATTAAGTAATTATCAAATAAACTTATTTGTGTAATTAAGATTACTGCTCGTAAAATTAAGCAAAGTGTAATTGTTACACAGCTTTGGATATAACGGTCTAAACTAATTAACATTATTGTGAAGTGAAAATCAGCAAATAAATGGATTAGGTAAGTCTCTAAACGGAGTCAGGTTATATAATAACAAGTTTTGGTAAATGTTACGAAGCTGCTAAAATACAACTGCACTACTACTGTGTTTTTTATATTATTTTATAATAATTGCCCTGGGTGTGTTACCCTCGCAGATTCTGTGGCAAAAACTGTTAATTTCTGTAGAGGTCGATATAGCAATATAATTCGACAATTTAAGTGATTAGAGTATCTTTAATTAGATACTCTCATCCAAACGTGTTAGAAGATGAAGTTGTTATTGATTAAGTGTTCATTATATCATGGTTCAGTTTAAAAGTTCCTAACAACAGAAAATACGGATAAAATACTAAAAAGAATTATTTTAAATCTTGGCCAAAGCCAGTGTCAAATTGAAACATCATATTTATTTTGTTGTTTTATTAAATATTTTTGCTACTAAAATTATAAGTTAAAAAGCGCAAGTTTCTTAGAACTTGCGAATCATAAAAAGCTGCACTAACCAAGGAATTGCACATAAGAGATGAGACGCTGCTAATAAATACACGACCATATCATAATCCCCAGTAACATAATCGATGAATCCTAAAACAAATCAAATTTACAACAAAAATCTTAGAATTATCTACTATATTATATATAATTCTTCACCTGCCAATCCCCCAATAACAATTGTAATAAACCCAGAAACCACCATATTCAAAGAAAAGGCTGTTTTGAATCTTGGACCGTACTTTTCAGCAAAGACTAACGAAAATGTAGTTTGAATGAAGCTTCTAGCAAACCCAAGTACGGCGGTAACTGTAATTGTCCATGAAAACGACAAATTCATAGTAAATGCTAAAACAAAAGAACATGAACTAGTCTCCTTTATTTTTTAATTCAACAGTCTCTCCAAACCTATTTGGAAAACAGCTGATAGGAGCGCCCCAATCAAGAAAACATAACGACTCCAAATTCGAAACAATCCATTTATTACGCTTAAGAATACCCTGCCCGCTAGATCGGAAGAGAAGAATGCTGTTAGTATCCTCGTAATGTCAGGTTCTTGAAAGCCATGGGCAACAAGTAACGCTGGAAGCAATGTCAGGGAGATTGCTTCGGAAGCCCTTGTCAAAGATGCGCCGCAAGATAAACTAACGTAATCGGAATTTTTAAACAATGATAAATCCAGATTTTTGACAATGGATTTCCTAAATGCAAAGCAGATCAGAGATAAAAGGCATAGCGTGACAATCGTTGACTACCATAATGTTTTTTCTTCCTTATCATCTTTATTAATTGCTACATTTGTTGTTTCCGTTGAATTGGTATTGCCTGATTCTTTACCAATAAAAGTATCACTTTCAACAGGTACACGATATCCTGCCACTAGAAGATGACTTATTAACTAAATATGACAAGTAGTAAAGAATAAAACAAACCTTCTACGCCCTCCGTATTTACCTGACGATCACTAACACTTGATTCTTTGTTTTTCATTACTAAAACATAAAATATCAGTTCCTGCTCAATGTATCGGATTAGAGCAATAGTATACAGGTTACCATTTCCGTCACTTCTGATTCTTCCAGCATGTTCTTCTTGCAATGCAATTTAACTGGTTGAAAAGAAAATGCTGCGTATGTTAAATGTAAACTGATGGCAGCCAATAGAATTGCCGCACCTCGAAAGCCATATTCTTGAACTAAACGACTTGTTAAAGCTGGAAAAAACATTGTCACGGACCCAATGAAAGTATGACAAATTGATAGCATCATATTCCGCTTTTTGTCGAAATATTCATTAAAAGCAGTCAAACCTGATGGTAATACAAGACCAAAACCGAAGCCTAAAATAATACAAAATAGAATAACGTGTACTTTCTTGGTTAGGAGCGATAGTGAGTGATCACAAGTGAATTAAACGAAGTTTTCTGGCTTTCTTTGCCTTGCTGTGCATATGCAAACATGAAAATTACAGCACACCTTTTCATACTAAAACGTGCCTCTCAATTTTATTACCTAATAAAGCATTGAGCAGTAATTTATATGTTTTCAATAGAAATTTACCTTGCAGTATCCCAAATGTCACAATAAGATAAAATGCACCCGTGGTGAATGCTGAAAGAAAAGCTCCAATGAAATAACAGAGAGCCCCCAATAAAGCAACTTTCCTATGGGTATATTTTTGTAACAAATAACTTGCAGGCAAACCTAAAATATATTCCTATTGAATCCACATGACATTGTTACAATTATATCTACCAGCAAAGAATATCGCAGTATTATTAACAGTGTTAACGAATGCCGTTGCTGAAATTTCTGCTGCGAAGCCTGCTAAAAATTGACCGAAAACAACGCCGAACATTATAAGCGGCAACCCACCTGTTATCTTTGGGATTGAAAAATTCAATGAATGATAAATACGCTTCTGGCACATTACTTACAAAAATTAAAGCAACACTTAACGCAACTACATAGCCCCAACCTCCATCAGGGGCTACGAGCCCATATCGCTTTTTCGATTTTAAAGAGTTCATGCTTGCCTGGTGCATAACTCAAGTCACACCTTCGAGTTCTGTTGATGGCATGTTTTTTCTACTATCATAAACATATATTTAACTTTTTTATCTCTAGCACACATTTTTGATTGGCCTTTATCTTTCGATTGGTCCTTATCTTACATTAGAATGTCCGAATTTTAAATGACAATTGCCAACTCAAACAAATAATTGCTATCACAGGATTAAGAGTATAAAATAATTTATTTTAAACAGAAAGAACAAAGACGTCTAAATGTTGACCAAAATTAACAGACAAGGAGAAGTAAACTTTAATTGTGGTAAGTACACAAAATACTAATGTAGTTAATTCAAAAGACAAATAATTACATTTTTTTGGCTTTTTTGTATCTTTTGTGCTACACTAATTATACCTCTAAAGCATGGTATTCCCATTAAGAATGATCTTCTAAACGGCTGCTATTTAAAAGAAACGTAATTATTTTCTTCCGTCTAACTAACAAGCAACAAACAACAACAGTTTTAGTACTGTATTAAAACGATTCGCTTTCACTACAATCTATTTAAAAAATACAACGTAGGTTTCTAAATGTAAACCCCTAGTTACAAAAGAGTTTTTATAAGTGAATAAACTATTCTTCGAGATATTTCATTCGATCGCCTTATTTGACCTCTTCTTGATAAAAAGTTCTACGACCCAAGGTATCGCGCAACACATATACATGGCTGTCAAGAAATGGACCACCATAGTATCACTTCTGAACAGATTTTTAACTATTCCTAAAAGCACACTATGCAAAAGCTACAAATTATAATACAACATCATACCGGATAATAATCCACATAGAAGTGACACAACACCGCAAACTACCATAAACAGAGAGAATGCTGTTGGGAATCTAGGACCATATGCTTCAGCAAGCACTAAAGGGAATGTGGTTTGGATAGTACATCTCATAAAACCAAGTAAAGCTGTCAAAGTCGCAATCCACCAAAATGATGAATTTATTGTGTATCCTATCAAAAAAGAAGGTACTCCCGAGTCAAAGATAAAATTTCCTTTTTAATTGGGATGGAATTACCAATTCGAAGGACTATTACAAAAAATGATCCTGTCAAAAGGATATGACGATTGAGAATTTCGATAATGGCAGTAAGAATACCCAGTGAGATCTTTCCCATTAAGTCAGCAGCAAAAAACGTTGTTAATATAAGCGTAACGTCTGCTTTTTTAAAGCCGTAGCCGTTTAGGAGTGTTGGTATAATGTACATAAACATAATATCTGATGTAAGGGCCATTGAAATACCAATGACCCTATTTACATACGCAGGATCTTTGAATAATACTAGATCCATACTTTCCACCAGTGATTTGCTAGGAACATAAATTTACTGTAGTGTACTGGAGAAAATAAAAACAATCAATCTGAAGATACCGTATAGGGACAGCTTTACCAGCGACATTCATATTATCCAGTTTGGTATCCTCTACAAACTCAGATTCATTTTGAGAATCTTCCTTATGGCTTTTATCTATCAAAACACCACTTTCTGCTTCTCCGGATTCTTGCGCAACAGTTACTAAAATACATATCCAACAAAACATGTTATTTGAATACCTAATATTTATAATATATGAGTACATGTATTTTCCTGTGTAACCTCTCCCTCTCTATAATGCCATCTTACAGGCTGCAATGTTGACACGGCTAGAAAGCCATTTAGTGTGAAAGCAGAAAATATAGCCATTGTTCCTCTAAAACCATACTCTTGCAATAACTTGCTAGTTAACATGGGAAGCATAATGCTAGCACTTCCATAGATTACTTGGATCACCGACATCATCACCGTTTGTTTCCTTACCCAATACTCGTTGAAAGCGCAGAGTACCGCAGGGTACATTAAACCAAAGCCAAAACCTACAAATATGCTACGAGAAACACTGGTTTATTTTATTGCGATCAATTTTATACCTTGCAATAGGTAAGTCACAACCATGTAAGGTACGCCAGTTGCGTATATTGTAAGAAAACTTCCTGCAAAATAGATGCCCGCTCCAACCAAACCAACTTTTCGATATGTATAATTTTGTAGAAAGTAATTTACAGGTAATCCTTAAAGAAAAAAACTTTTTGTTGAATAGAAAGTTACGTAAAACGATCGACTCTTACCCGCAAAAAACAGACTTGTATTAAAGACGCTGGTGATCAAAGTGGTAGCGCTAGTTTCGTCACCTAAGTTTGCCAAATACGGCCCAAACACTGTTCCAAATACTGAAACTGGTAATATGCCTACTATCTACAAATACACTTATACTCACAGTCACTCTTATGATAGATATTACCTACCCATGATAAACTGACTGCGCCTGTAATCGCATAGCCCCATCCACCTTCAGGTGGTAGCATTTCACATTTACCCTGAGGATTTCTTGAATTACTAATGTCCTTCGCCATTAGTATTCGAACTAGTCCACTGTTTGCTAAAGTACTGTGCTATCGCTTCATTCTTTTCAACTATTTGTTAGAGGGAACAATGATTTACTTTTACAAAAATAGTCGTAGCTGCTTAATCCGTATTTACATGATACATACGTATACTTGAGGGCACGTAATCACACATAAATATTTAAACTAGAAGCTAGTGCGGAATTTACACTAATGACTCTCTGTTTTTGCAATAGCATCAAGCGTAAGTTCTAAGAATGTCTGTCCTAAAAAATCTGCATTTTCGTACTTGGAAATTTTTATCCATTCCACTAACAGCAAAAAGCAAAAGAGCGTGACGAACAAAAGTAAATTCATTTGTGGGATGTATTTCATGAATTGGTAAATTACATCAGACCGCAACTTAAAAACAAAAGATTTATTTATTTGCATTTTTAGATGATTTGGAATAAATTTGCTCAAAAGGGTTGATCTACGAAGCAAAAACTTGACACCTTTTTGATTTTTCACTTTTTCTAGATATTAAAAAGATGATTTTTCAAAATATTCATAATTTATTAACAAAAAAACAAGAACAAATACTGACTTAGGGACTTCCTTATTTACTAAATGCACTAGATAAGCACTCGAAAGTGACATACCTATATCGTCGATTCTTTCTAACTAGGTAATCGTTTTTAAAAACACGTATAATATGGTAGAATCATTTTTCAATTATGCAACTGCCACGAGTACAGTTTTGCGGTCAAGAAAGTTGTTTGCAATACATCGGAGACTGCAAAGATACAGTCCGAGCGTTATGTTATTGCCGGACTAAAATTTCGAAAAATCAACGTTTTACTAAAATATTTGACATTTACCTGTCTGCTTACGTGATTATCAAAGTTATCAATTTCTGCTATGTACTGGCATTTATTGCTATTAATGCATTAATACTTTACGTCCATAAGGAACGCCGCCACCTCTACTTGTTTGAATTGACATTCATACTAAGAATATTCTTCTAGCATATTTAGCTTTTTTATTCTAAAAGGAATATACAGTGTTTTCAATGCTTTATTAAAACGAAAAGATTTATTTCCTACAACATATTAAAACAAAACAAATACAACACTTGCAATTAAGGTGAGTAAATGTAAGCTCTTAGCTGCGAAAGAATGAATTTTTATAAATAAGCCATTATTCGTTCAGATACTTTGTTAAATTGCCTCGTTTGACCCTCTCTTAATAAACATTTCTATGACCCAAGGTATTGTACAACACAAGTATGTAGCTGTTAAGAAATGAACCACCATAATATCACTTCCAGACAGAGTTTTGACTGCTCCTAAAAACACACTATGTTCAAGTTGCAACTTTCAGTGTAAGTACAACATTGTACCAGCCAACAGTCCACATAAAAGTGATGTACTACCACAGACTACCATAAATAGAGAGAACGCTGTTGGAAACCTAGGACCATATCTCTCAGCAAACACTAATGGGAATGTCGTTTGAATGGAACATCTCAAAAAGGCTAGCATAGCTGTTAGAGTGGTAATCCACCAGAATGAGGAATTTACTGTGTATCCTATAAAACAATAAAACGTGTTCCCAAGTCGAAGATTAAGTTTCCTTCTTAATAACGGTAAAATTACCTACTCGAAGAACTATTACAAAAAATGATCCTAACAAAATAATGTGACGACTGGGAACATGGATAAATGCTGTAAGAACACCCAGTGAAATTCTTCCAATTAAGTCACCAGCGAAAAACGTTGTTAATATAAGAGTGACGTCTGCCTTTTCGAAACCATAGTTGTTTAGGAGTGTTGGTATTATATACATAAATACTATGTCTGATACGAATGCCATTGAAATACCAATGACTATATTTACATATACAGGATCTTTGAATAATACTAAATCCAAACTTTCCACCAGTGATTTGCTAAAGGCATAAACGTTATTGTAGTCTATTTGCAAAAAAAAACACAATCAGTCTGAAGATACCTTGTAGACATAGCTTCCCTCATATTCATATTATCTAGATTGGTACCCTCTACAAACTCGGATTCATTTTGAGAATCTTCCTTATGGTTTTTACTTATTAAAGCACCACCTTCTACTTCTCCAGACTCTTGGGCAACAATTACTAAAACTCATACCAAGTTACGTATAAATTATGTAATATTTGTAACACATGGATACATGTATGTACCTTCCCGTATAATCTCTTCCTTTTTATAGTGCCATCTTACCGGCTGCAATGTTAACGAAGCTGGAATAGTATTTAGTGTGAAAGCAGCAAATAAAGCCACCGTTCCTCTAAAACCATACTCTTGCAATAACATGCTAGTTAACGTAGGAAGAATAATGCCAGCAGTTCCATACAGTACTTGAACCACCGACATCATCACTGTTTGCCTTCTTACCCAATACTCATTGAAAGCACAGAGTACCGCAGCAAATGTGAGACCAAACCCCAAACCTAGAAGCATGCTGCGAGGAATACTGGTTTATTTCAATGAGAATAATGTCGTACCTTGTAAAAAATAAGTCACGACCATGTAAAATACACCAGTTGCAAATATTGTAAGGAAACTTCCTATAAAATATATGGCCGCTCCAACCAAACCAACTTTTCGATATGTATAATTTTGCAATAAATGATTTGCGGGTAACCCTTAAAAAAAAAGCTTTTATTGTGTAAAAGAATATCCAAAACTGATTTTTACCAGCAATAAACAAGCTAGTATTGAAGACGCTGGTGATCAATGTCGTGGCGCTAGTTTCATCACCTAGGCTTGCTAAAAACGGTCCAAATAATGTTCCAAATACTGAAACTGGTAATATACCTACTATCTGCAAACACACTCCCAATCACAAGGGAAGTTCCACTTATGGTACAGTTGGTTGATTAAAAATTACTTACAAATGATAAACTGACTGCTCCTGTAATCACATAACCCCATCCACCGTCGGGTACTACCATTTCATATTTACCATGAGAATTTTTTGAATTAATAATATCTTTCGTCATTATTAGCTATTCAAGCTGGTCCGCTAGTTACTTCAATACTGTTATCATTTCACTTTTTCTTTGTTACGGAGATCTGCAGTTTATTTTTGCAAAAATAATAATAGCTGCTTAATCCATATTTAAATAATGCTTACGCATACTTCTGGGCATATAATCACACATGTATATTTATATTAGAAGGTAATATGGAATTTACAGTAATGACTTTCTGTTTTTACATAACATCGAGCGTAGGTTTTAAAGAATGACGTGAGTTTCTGTCTTGCAAGCTGCTGGATAGGATGCTTGGAAAGAGAACTTTAGTTAAGCAATTCAAGGCATCGATCTAACTAGGCAACAAATTTCAAAAAGAAGTTTTGTTTATTTGAATGTGTTCATTTTGGAATGAAGTTGTTTAAAAAGGAAATATAAGAAAATTATTTTTTTTCATCGTATTCACAATTTATTAGAAACATGACATTGTAAGCAAATCACTTTCAACAAAATCCAATTTAAAATGCAAAAACAAACTATAGGAACTTGAAGCGTAATAATCTGACCCAAATGATAACTTAAAAATCCATACTTGATCTCCCTTCGCTGTTATATAGACGACTTCAACCAAACTGCAAATGCAACCCGATTCTTTTGCAGGTTTGTAAAAGATTCTAAACATTTTCTTCATAACTCAGGCATCTGTGATTACCGAGAATACTTGTAACAACTTTAGGAAAGGCAACACAAACTTCATTTCCTGTTGATAACATTTTATTTTCTAATTCTTCACACTCTAACATCTTTTTATTTATGTGCAAATGCCACCTTAAGTTTTTGGTATTGACACACTTGAAGACATGTTCATCAAGTTTCTGATATCTAAAGCGATCTAAAGTTGTATAATGAACTCCAACTTTTGAAACTATTTGAAAAGTTGGTAGAAAAAATTCCTATCTGGGAACTAAAGGCGATGGAGAGCCGGAAATAACTTTATTTCGAGTAGACTTGCATAACAAGCAGGAAGCAAGTATAAGTTCCCCTTATCCGCAGGTAGAAACTTAGCACGAGCAACGGTAGTTCATTTCCGTTGTACGACAAAACTGCCTCAAAGGTTCTAATGCACCTAGGAAGAGACGCTATTCCTTCTGGCCGTGTCTCAACTCAATTTCGTTAAATGAGCCGCATCATCAGAACAGCAGCAGATCTTATTTTCCGCAGAAAATAGTACGTGTCTTTTTTGAAAAAGTGAAGACGCAGAAGTTTGGCATAAGAAGTTCCAATGATCGGAATCAGGAACGGGATCCTAATAACACGATTTCTTTTTGTTGAGGCCCAACCAAATCATTTAGATCGTTTTGCATTGGTAAACGAGGACGCAGAAGTTAGAGACTATTTATTTTGTGATCAACACTCTCGAAGAAAATATCTAAAAATAAATACAGGTGCCACCTGTAAGACAATGTAAGAAAGTATTGTCGGGATGAGACAAAGAGAAATAATGTCGGTGTCCCTGGAGAAAATTAGCGAGAATGTTATTGACTGATTATTTTAATATTAAAAATTTATTTGATTTCGTTGTTGTTTTGCAAGTATTCTTAATGGCTTTTTCTACCTTCTAACTCCAGATTTTTCATAAGGTAAATGACGCAAGTTCCCGTAACAAGAATGCGCTTTAACTTTCCTTTTAATGATTTAACACCACGAGAAATGCAAACTAGACTCATACCGTAAGACAGATTCAACATGTGTTGTATATCATTGTTTTTTATATTAAATACAATTTTTCTGAGTTCCATTTGCTGTTATTTAACCCCTGAAACCTACTATTGAGTTATCAAGCAAGACACTAGATCCCACGTGCCGACGCGCTACTTAAGGAAGAGGTTTCAAGAAGGTTAATCTCATCCGTGTTGACCACACTGTCAAGGGCTAAAATGGTACATAGAATGCATAAGAAAAGGAAGAGCCACTCTATGCGCGACGTGCATGCACATGTGCCGTTGTTTTTGTATTCAAATTTGACAGTACAGCCCATTTATCCCTGTTAACAGAGCCGCGCCGTGCCATTAGGTAGATTCTACTTAGTCGATATGAGCATTAAAAAGTAACAACGTAATATAAGAAAGAAAAACTATGATTAAATTCAACGAATATATAAGATTCACTCTAAAGGTGTTCAAATTAATGGTTTTGTTCTTAGATACACTTTCCAATCTTGTCTAATTCGCAGTTAATGTCCCGTAAAGGTGAATTTATTTTTTTGGTACGATGAGTTCTGGTAACTCCACTAGCTTTTGCTTTTTTCTTCTCCTATACACGTCAATATCTCTCTCTCTGCTTCGAAAGAATTGTGGAAAAGTGTAATTCTTTACACTTTTAAAAGATGACAAAAAAAAACAAAATCAAACAAAAACGTAATCGCGAACACGACAAACTTGGATAAATGACTACAGTATTCGTTTGACATAATTTCATAGCTACTACGGGTAAGCGTTTTTCAACGCGGTATGGATTACGACGTAAGCTTGATAATCTTTTTTCATTTTGGCATAGCATTACGATTCTTCTGAGTGATAAAATATCCTAACGATAAGAACACAGTGAACGGGTACATTTGACGAGTACATAAAATGGCAAACATATCGCATACAAATTTGCGGAACGCTGAAAATTATCTGTGTACTCCTTGCGTGCATTGTATTCTATGCACAATTCCTAACGCAGCCAAAGTTGCCATAAACAAAAAACGCTGTCACCCGGTGATTATCAAATGCATTGCCGAATGATAGGAGTGCTTTATAGCATTCCCCATTAATTACGGCTATTCTAAAGATAACTTTAAATATCGAACCTTCAAACACTTTTTCGTTGTTTTATTGTGCTATATAATTTTTTAAAAATATTTACTGCAATAAATCCATAAAAGTGGAATACTTAAGTGTCATTCAGTAGTATTATTAACTCTGTTATTTAGCATATACATAGTTGAATATGCCTCCAATTTTCGGTATGAGCGTACGTATGGACAGAAAATATAGTTACTGGAAATGTTTAACATAGATTAATCATTAATTTCAAGCTTCTTAATCTTACATCTTAAGGCGAGATTTAACAGTAGATTAGTAGCCCTAAGTTGCGCTGCTCTTGCATTCAACCCTTGGTATAAATAGTGAAGTTACATATACAGTGGATGCAATGAAATTAATACACTATTACATGAAACAAAATAAAATTATTAAAAATTACATAAATGTGAAAATGAAAGAAGAATTTCAAATATACATACAGAGTTGGGATAAAATATGGAACCAAGCAAATATTGAAAACGGGAATATTTTGCAGGTGTAATAACACATAACGCATCCGGTTTCGATTTTTTTGTTGCTACTGTATTTTTCCAGTTAAACCGGAGGTACCTTTAACTTCTTTTATTTAAATGCGACATGTTGTTTTTCCGGATTCACCCATACTGGTCTTAGTACCACTCTCTGTAAGAAATGGAAATAAAAGAAACCACTTCACATTTACAGTTTAGTTCTCACACATTAGAGTAAAAGCTCAGCATAAGCAACTTAGATTTCTATTTACTAATAAAAATAAACGTTACCGTCTAGTAGATAATTGCTGAACTATCGAATTTGTTTAATTAATATCTATATAATTACTAATTTTACGGCTAAATATGGTGCATTTAAATGAAAAAAATGCGATCGTATTAGAACTCATGTTAAGTGTGTCATCCTTTTAATGATTTGTTCCCCTAAAGGAATCCTATATCAGCTCTTGATGAAACACCAAAACATTTTAGTTTGACTGGGACGGTTAAAAATTTACAAAAAAACTAGAAAACCCCAAACCTCTACCAATAAAGATATATAATATCTTTATTGATAAACTCCTACCACAACTTTGGTACTAAACCATGGGATATCTCGTCGTTCTGTATTGGAAAGATATTGAAAGGAGAAAAGTACCATCCGTATAAAGTACACTTGATTCAAGAGTTGCCGGATGATAATTTTGATTGACAGCTAGAGTTTTGCGAAAGAATGATGAAGACGAACGTTTTGCAACTAATATGATACTTTCTAACAAGGCCACTCTCTTTTTAATGGGAGAGCTACAATTGGTCCTGAAAATCCTCACTGAATCCCGGAAGCCCATACTTAACCTCTATAAAAGTTGAACGTTCGGACGGGACCCATGTTTCACTATGGAAACTTTATTGGGGAAGAGTACTTGGGTCTATTGAATACTCAAATTATTCCTGCACTTCAACACAATAGGAAGTTACCTCAACGTTTTTTGGATACTACTTTTCCAAATTAATGGATCCAGACTTCAGTCCATTAGATACTTTGCCCTTGGGGTCATCTCAATCACGTGTTTCTGTTGAACGATCAGTTTGCTGATGTTGACACAAAGACTAGTTGTTGAATGTGGATTAATTCGTGGAAAGAGTAACTCAGTAATTTCTTAACAAGCTTGCATATTGTCAGGAGACAAAAGACGAGAAATTTGAAGGTTTGAGATGAAATTCATTATATTGGATGATTTTCATTTTGTCCTTCGTCTACGATAAAATAAAATCAGTTCGGTAAATATGAAGTACTTTATCTTTTCATTTTTTACAGATAATGGTACTAAAACAAGTACGGACGAATCCGGAAAAACAATATCTATTATAATCCGCAAAAATATACGGTGTGTCCCTTTTAAGTAAAAAACGTTCAGAGCACTTCAGGTTAGACCGGAAGTACAGTAACAAGAACAAAATCAAAATTAGATGCACTGTGTTATTACATCTCCAAAATTTCACCAATATCATCGCTTCCGTTTTAGAGATATTTACTTAGTTCCATACTTTATGCCAACCTGTATATAAGATAAATGATCATTTTAACACAATGTGAAATTTAGAATTTTTCCATTACTTTCAACTTCGAAGGGAGATCGTGTTAAGTTTGTTACCAAGATAAGAACTCTGATATGGATACGGTCTTTTTCAAATGTAAATATATTCCTTTAAAGAAGAAACATTTCTTTTTCATTGCGTTTTTTTTTCTCTTTTACTCTTTTGGCCATTTTGGCTTTGGAATAACATGTTTCTTGGTTGTATTGTTTTGCTACATAGTTAATTTTAACATTAATGAAATGGTAATCAACATATAAGCATCGGCAACCTCTGCACCACACAAGTTTGATTATAATTATAATAAATTAATTAAACTTGTGTTTTGCGGAGGTTGCCGATATTTATTTACCATACTACACCACGGTCCTTGCTATCATTATTAACAAATGTTTGCATTTTTCTTACCTAATTTGCCTTTATACATTATAACGTGCTAGATATTAAGCAGTGTTTGTTTCAGTTAATTTGTTTTAGTTAAAAAAAACAGTTAAACAATTTTTTTTACTTTTAAATAATAGCATCGATATAGAGTTTGTAAAATCATTAATTGTACGACAAAGACATTACACAAAAAGGAATACTTATAAATAATAAGACACTAAAGTAAACATTATAATTTATTTATAAAACCATTAATTTTATTTTTTTTTTCTCTAATACATTAGCGTATAACTACTTACGTATAGCTATATACAGATCCAACATAGATTACAATCTTAGAACACTCTTCTCACAGATTCAGTCTTACAGCTAATATCACACTGAAAGTGTATCGTTTGACTTATATACTTAAACATAAAAAAAAATGAATTGAACTAATAATCGAAGAACTGAGGATAAACGATCTACAATAAACTAAAAGAAAAAGAATATACTCGTACATAATCCGGTACGTCTTGCCTAAAATGTAAAATCCTAGGTTCTCTTCTTTCTTTAAGTAGCTTGTTATTATTTTTCAAAGTGGTACGTTTTTTTTCAGAAATAAACACCTATATTATATTATACTGATAGTAATTCGAAAGAATGAAGCATAAATAAGTTTATGGAAGATATGCGGCTAGTCCATATGAGAAATTAATAAAAAGAAATTAACTAATCGTAATACTTTCAAACAATCAACAAGAGAAAGACGCTAAAAGATTTTAAAACGTTTCAGTTTGTCATGTTGTTGTCGTATCTGATTCGCTTTCTGCATCCTTGGTCTTGCACCATCTGATAATGTATTCAATTGACCATGCGACAAAACAGGACATTATTAGACAGGTTTGGGAATGGAGACATATCGGATAGCTGTCTGTCATGTCTCTTATCACACCTAAAATTATAATATAAGCATTAGTAAAGAGTAAGTCTAGAATTTGATTAATATGAGTAACTCGAATAATGCCTACTGTTAACTGGAGTTACAACTCGCGATATCAACAATTGCCAACTCGGATTTGGTCAATTTATTTTGATATCACAGTTTTAACTTAATTAATAAACATAAAGTAATAGCAATAATGCATTTTGTTTGTAATCACTACTGCATCACTGCATTGAACAAATATAATGATAAAAAGTTGTTTGCATCTACCTAGAGATTCCAGATCCCAAGTGTAATTCAAGAGTTTCAAGTTTTGTTTTATTCTTACATTTTGTGAAAAATATACACAGTCTATATCTTTTTCACTGATTTTTTTTCATTAGCATCAGTTAAAAATCGGGAATTCGTCTTGAAAAAAAGAAAATTAATTTTATTTTTTAATGGTTTATTTTCTCAAATTAAATAATTTCGCATAAAAACTTATCTCTGATTTTCTATGATCAAAAGAAATTTTGCTTCAAAAATCCCTTCCTGCGATAAAACTTTCCTTAAAGTCTTAAAAGCTAATTATTGTTATTCTATATTCTTGCATTCGAATAAAAGAGAAAAAAACAAAGCTTTTGGACTATTTTCGCGTCGAGTGAGAAACTAAAAACAAATACACACGTTAAATTTAATACAGATTATGTAATTCAAATCGATTTTTTTATAAAACTCCATTAATTCTTGGCTTGATGATGTGTTCGTTAGACACGAAACCGGTCGCCTAATTTGGAGTAAATGAATTTGTGAGAAAAAAAAAATTGCACCTTTTCTTCAACTTTCCCAACTTAACCATTATCTCAAACAGAGTTCCCGTGGATTATTTATTATTAAAACATATTCCGCAAAAGATTTCTTCGGGCAACATTTCTTTTGGTCATAAAAAAGGTATCTGGTCTTCCACTACTAACATTTACAATTACGAAAATAGTTCAAGAAGTTTTAAGTTTTCTATCCAAAATGATTTAATTTAGGAAAATAAACCTTCTTAGTAAAAGATGAATAAAAACTCCCCTTTTTCTGAGACAACCCCTTGATTTTGATTGATATCGATGAAGAAAATACATTGAAAAAGTATGCAAATCGAATCCAAATTAGAAATCGTTCGAATTTTTGAGTTGATGTTCAGCGAATTAAAATACTCGTTACATCGCTAGTAAAAGGATACACGTCTGATGTTTGAACTGAATCTTACCTAAAATAGGACCAATAGCAACGACGAATAGACCTTTTCCAACCATATGTAGTCCAAATGCAGCTGGCAGTTTTTCCAATGTGGAATACTCGGATATACAAATTGTAAAATTGATAAAAGCTGCCCCACGTACAAAACCACATATACATAACCATATCATTATAGCCGTCCAATCAGTTTGTTCAGCCAGGACTGGAAGAGATAGAAATAAAAATTAGTCAACTGTCCGACCCGATCAATAGTGACTCGGTGCGAAAACAAAATAGTAACGGAAAAAAGAATATGAAAAACGGTCTGTTTTGAAAGCAAAAACGAAAATATTCAAATCCTGCAAATTTTTAAACTAAAATAGGGAAAACTAATCGAAATAACTTGCCTCCATTAGATTAGACATGACAGATATGATTCATACAATTACAAGATTTAGATTTATATGTTATATAAATATACAAAATTATTTGTAAAGCTTACATCTCTATAATTTTGTTTACCTATTTTTTAGGCTCCTTCGGCTGCCAACAAAAATTCATAACAATATTAGAATACATGTTCATATAAACAAAGTTAAGATTAAACATGGGGGGCACTTACGATTGTCCGCAACCACGCGTTTCAAACGAAAAATTCGACTCGCGAAAAATGAGAAATAAGGATAAAAGTCGAAACGATACGTTAGATTATCAATCATATATTGAGGAAGATTCACACTAAGTCGTTTTTCAGTTAACCTAGATGGGATTTCTGGTATATCCATTTTTATTTCTTTTTTTTTGCAAACTATTTAACAAGTATCATATAATAATAGCAACTAGGTTCAAAACCATGTAATGTAATGTTGCCATTTCTACCTCAAAAATCTACAATATTGAATTTGAAATCAACAATTGATAAAATAAAGTGCTTGGGATTATATTCTCATAACGATTTTTCTGAACATTGGAAAAAAAAACAGCTTATTTATAACACGTTCCGTACAAATTGGTTTTCTGCTGACCACGTATATCATATCTCATCTAATATGAAGTGATTCATCACAAAGCAGACGTGAAGTAAACAGCATCTAATACGTTCATTTGATTATGTTTTGTCTTCCTGGTTTATTGATTTTATTTTGGATTAATCTGGTTATTGGTTTGAGCTGGTAGTAAACATGTTCCACGAACTGATGAGGACCTATCCGGGCCTTATTACGACCAGCTAAAGAAAATTTTTGATTTACGCATTTTGATAGACTTTATTAATTATGATGAGTAATATTTTTCCATAAACAAAAGTATTTTTTTGCAAATTAGAACATCAATCCTTTTAATACAATTGGAAAGTAATTTTTCGACATATAGAAACATTTAAAACTATTTCCTGGACTTTGTTCTAGCTCTATGGACTTCTTAAAAGCATTTTTAAAAACTGAAATTTTATAAAAGTTAACAAAGAAATCAAGTAAATTTTCAGAATTTGGTTAAACAACGTATATTTGCAGTCAATAATTTTTTAGAAGAAAACAGCAATTATGAATAATAATCTAACGATTCCCGCGATTCGCGAGAAACTGTTAACTTAACATATAATTGAAATAAAACAAAATAATGATACCTCTATTAAATAGCAGCGTTAACGTAACAAAACACGGAGAACAAAAAACAAGAAATGACAGCATAACGTCGCGTACTGAAAAAAATAAGGTAAGGAACGGTTACTTTTTGGCTCATCGAAGTAGATGTAAACTAAAATCACTGTTAGAGATGTTATTAGCGGAAATGGAAAGAAACACTTTTTAGTTTAAGTAATTCATGCTAATTCTAGTTACTTGATAAACCAAATGAGCGCGAGAAAAACGTACTGAAATCTGGATCTCGACAAATTTCTTATTTTTTCTTATTTTTAGAGAAATATAAGCATATACTTTTCTAATGAAGAATTTGTGAGATCTAGACATCAGTTATTTTCTCTCCGCCTCTTTTGAATTACTTATTGGTATGTCCAGGTTTTCATCCGTACGGTAACAGCCTTTCTGTTTTACAAAGAACAACAAATATTCATTAAAATAATGTGTGCATAGTTTTGATGAATATCCGTGTTTGAAAACCTCCAATAATATAATGTAAAAATATGAACACGCCGGTTATAAGACAGTGCGGGTTATACAGTTACCTACTATTTTATCTAAAGGGCTCAAATATGTCAATTTTTAATCTAAAAGATACACTTTTTAAACAGAATTTGAAATCTAAATAGATACTTTGTTTCAGTCGGTCATTACATGGGTTGAAACGGATCAGCGTATATATCCGCGTCTGTCGAACTTTTCCAAAATATTACGGAAACTTTACATTTGTCAGAGAAGCTCCATAGTAAATTGTTTTAATACAGATATGATCACATATTGCTTAAGTATTTTAATGCAATAGCTGATACTATTCAATTTCTTTGCTAGTAAAGTAATACGAGATTTAGAGTTCAAGTGACCATCAATCGTGAGACCTAAAAATTTGACAGGGGAATTATTTTAAAGCCAAAAATCATGACCTTATCGCAAGGGTTATTGCAAGCGACAGTTTTAAAGATGATGGTTAACCACCTTGCAAATAATCATTTGCTCATTGAAGTTTTAAGTGTTATAGACCGTTAAAATCAATTGATCGAGAAGACTTCAAAAATATACAGAGTATTCCATTTAACAAGAAACACCTATCTTGTACTGCACTTAGATAACTCATTCCGTATGCAAAGCGCATCTTTTAGATTAAAAACTGACCTTTCCGAGCGTTCCACATAAAATTAAAATAACGCTAAAATTAATATTATTTATATATATATATATATATATATATATATATATATATATATATTTTATATAATATAAATTAATATTATTTATATTAGTGATACAGTACAATGAGTACATTTTTTCGATTAACAAGTTGCCTATTTATCAGGAGTAGAATTAGGGTTACTAGTTTAAGTCCAAGAATTACTATTTACGGAAAAAAAAACCACTTTCGTATTTATGGAAGGTAGCCATAAAACTTTTAACCATACAAAACTTAATAGAATTTCAACTAAAAGCGATTTCTACAAAAAAAAGTAAGCAGAACTTGAGCTGTTTTCGTACTCATCATTTAATTTTAATAGTCTTTACTGGTATGACTCTTTTACAACTTATACGAAGAAACAGTATATGGTTGTGTGCCAACAAAGTCTATGCATAAACCAACAACTGAGTGCAAGAGCAGTTCAAGTTCTGTACATAAGCTGTTCTTGAACTCAGGAAAGAGAGAACAAAATTTGTCAAAGTCAATTTACTATTTCAGTTTGCAGTGATCTGTTTTGGAAACTAGTAACTTATTTGTCCGAATCTTCAATTAGATAAAATTTTATCCGATTAATATTTTTGTAAAACAAATTATTTTTAGCTTTAGGAGTTGTATTTCTTTCCATTTACTTTAACACACAGACACCAATCGAAATTATAATATTTACCTGATCTGCAGATACCGAGCACGAAAATTCCAACCATGAAAAAAGTCCTTTTTGATATGGCAATTCTATCACAAATTGGAGGGAGTACGAGACGAGCTAGGATATCAGTGAGCGCCTGAACGGATAGAAAGAGCGCGATGTCCGACTTATTATAGCCTATGCGACTCAAGAAGAACGGCGTGACCATTTTGAAATTCTGCTCGGCGACGTAGAACACCGAAAGACCAAAGACCAAATTCAGATAGATGGGATCCTTCAGCAGATCGAAATCCATAAAGGCAACGATTCGCTTCCACCTGCTATCTTTCTTCTTCTGAGGGATACTCAGCGGTTCAGGAGTTGGCAGTTCTTTTAAGATTTTATGATGGGAATTTAATTGAACACCAGGATAGCTCATATTCCTTCTCATATGCAAACCATCAGATACACTACTTATTCGTCTGTCATTTTCTGTCTAAAAGAGTTTGTTATGTCTAATATTTTGGATGTTCTATACTAGTTTTTGATTTTTTTTTCTTTGTTGTGTTGCTCTTTAACATCAAGAATATTGAAAAATTAAAACCATGATGATTACTACACAACTTTTCAACCTTTCTTTAAACAACATTCATTTCATACCCACGTACCTGCAGCTGTAAATGCAAACTCGATCCGGTAAAATCGAGTCTGGAATAGCTGGAAACTAGCGAACCAGTTTCGCAAGAGGACTCTTTACGTTTACGACTAACAAAACTCATCGTAGAAAAATTGCGTGGAAATGTAGATTTTCTAGATAAATTCGGAATGTTCATGTGCTGTTTCTCGAGATCCTCCAGGGTTTTAATCACCAAATTACCATTTATTAAAGTATGCCCCTCTTGCAATTCGGACTCCTCATCATCTGTCTCCCTGATAGTCTCCATTTCCTGTTGGATTTATTACTTTTAGAGCCACGGCAAAAACACCTTGCGTAAATAATCTAAACCTAGTAATAACATAAGTGCAATTCAAAAAATTATTGATTTATGGTTATGACAATAAAAGGCTGTTGTGCAAAAAACGCAGCTCTTCTAAAAAGAGCACTTCAAAACAAATTCTTTCATATTTCACTAAAAACAAATAAATTGGGAAAAAAGTCGATCTAATAATATATGTAATCAGCTTGAGATTACATTGATTCATATAAAATGTAGGATATTTTTTTCCACATTGTTTTGAAAATTTCCTATCTAAACAAAGCAAACATTTTTATTACTCACATTGTTTTTAATTAATTTTTTAACGATTATCTTCTGTAATGCATCAGCATTATAATTTTGGAATCTTGTGTGTTTTTACTTAATTCCCTCAAAAAAATAAATATACATATTCAACATGTTTTTAATTATCATGTAATTATCTTTTATAATACATCGTATTTGTAGTTTGGGAATACTCCTGTGATTATCAATATTTGGAGCACAAATTTAAATTGGTTTATACCTATAACTAAATGTTTCTTCTCTCGAAAACACACAAATTATCAAAATACCTGAATTTTTAATATCAGAAAATTTGAACTCAGATATTAGTTATCATCGTATATAATATATTGAAAATCGGCAATGCATCAAAGTTTTGATTGCGAACTTTGGCAAATGTTATTTTTGAAAAAAGTAGACTGGTTTCGAAAGAAAAACTTTAATTGTTCTCTATTTAATGAATAATGAACGATCTGCGTAACCAAACATTCATTGCTTAGAAAACGAAAAGGATTTCTGAGAACAATTATTCCAAATGCTAGGTAAGTATGAGTTCACCCTCCTAATCTGCGCAATTGAAATAAAAAAGTATACATTTGCTATGCTTTCCTTTTGAATGAACGGACCATCATCATATTGTAGCACAAATTTTTGCAAAGTATGAAATATGCTGTCTTAATGTAATAAAACTTTCACGAAGATATATTGCATTTATGAGCTCAACTAGTAAAATTAGGCGACTTGCACATGACTAGGAAATCCGCCGAGAAAAGCTTTAATACACGCAAGTTTCTTGCCGTGTGCTAGTAGCGGTAGAAACGCTCATTTTGTCATCGAGACAATGGTGTGGTCCTGAGTTGGTAAAAGGTCCTAAAGGAATAGAGCGACTACTGACTACTAAAGTAGGCGAGTGTATTTTGTATGGATCATGTCCGAGTGTCTCTTCGAACTACCGCCACCATCCATCGCAGGACCACAGCGCGAGTAACAAAATGAGTGTCTCCGTAAATAATCTTTTAATTATTAAATGATTTCATGCAATTTCAGCTTTAACGACAATAGTTTATTATTTCTGAAATTCTTTTTTTTACTAAAAGCTGAAATTTAACGTAAAAAGAATAGAGAAAACAATATTCCTAAATGTCTACAATAACTGGAAATTGAGAACGGTTGAGTGCCTTCAGGATAGCCAACTTTATGTAAACATCACGAAAAGATAAAATTCCGCGGCGGCCTGCGATTCTTTTTCAACGAATAGGAATAATCCTTTATTAATTCTGCGGATTTTCTGCTATGTAGTCATAAACCCACACAAACTATTTGTTAACTTATTTATTTCTTCAATGCGAATAATATTTGGTATCCACTGTGCAACAAAAGGAAGTCAAATGAAATATTTTTGAAAAAATATTAAAAAGCAACTAGTACATAATAATATGGAATTAATTAAAATACCTTCAAATATCTGCACATAAAGCGCATTGCATTTCACTTGCAAAATTATACAGCCTAACAATTCAGTTAAACAAAACTAATCTCATACATTAAATTCCATTACATGCTGCTCTCGAGAACAACCAGGGCAAATAGCTCAAAAATCGTGCTTACGTCCCTCCGATCAGGTCATAATCATTGACTTACATAGCCGATAGCAAGAAAACGTACTTTTTACCACAACACCATTTACTGGGTACGACTATAGTGTTCCGTTTACACTAAATGTGCTGATTCGTTGGTTCAAGTACATAAAGAAGCGCATTGCTTAACCAGAATCTACACACGTCGATTTGTCAATATCAAATTTCAAAATGAGATCTCAAAAATTGCTTAGTTTTTAATTCATTATGTCTGTGTGGGCACTGCCTACTCTGCCTCCCTTGACGAGCCGCCACTGGTAAAATAGGAGCTAATATCATGCTTGTATGCACAAGCAAAGCTAGGTATCTAAATAACAATGAGTGTCACTATTTTGTGAAATTAGTGCTTTAAATATTTTTATTGTAATAAATCAAAGCCAATTGAAATAGAGAAATTACTATTTCAACATCCATATCGAAGGGATTAATTTCTCACAAAGCATCTAATCGCAGTTGACAATCCTTCAGGCTTATAGAATCCTGGCTGCGGAAAATTTGTATTTAATTGTAACTAAAGTGGCTTGGCAAAATTAATGTAAGACTGGAACTAAAATATGAACATGTCTGTAAACTTGCAAGGAAGGCATTGATTCAGAATCTACTCACCCCTCCTTAAATAAAGTATTAATGGAACAGTGCTAATGCGTTAGCAACTGAACGTTGAAAGGAAAACTTATTGATAAACTATTGGTGAAAATAATTAAATGAGTAGCTAAAGGCTTGATAGAAAATGTGACGAAATCATCCAAGTAACGGAAAGTAACAAAAATTTGCCTTTGCAAAATTACCTCGGTAGAAGAGAAGTAGAAAGTAGTTCCCTGCAGCTATGAAACATGTCAAAATCAGTCCTCCGCTCCCCGTCAGCATTTAATCTACGTTCTTAAGTTTATAGTAAACGTGTACTAACCTGATGGTAAGCGCCCTCCTCTTCCTTCTTCTCTTCGGGTATGTAATGCCATTTCGCCGGCTGAAGCAAAGCGGAACCAACAAGAGAATTTAAGGCCATCGCGCCGAGTATTAGTATTGCGCCACGAAAACTGTATTCTTCTAAGAGCAAACGGACAGCTTGTGGCATAAGCATCATACCGAAGGCGGTACCGGCAAGCGAGAAGCCCACAGCCTGACCTCTGCGCTTTACAAAGTAATGATTTAACGCTACAAATGTGGCGGACGCGGTTAAACCAACTCCTAAACCTAAAATGAAAACAGAACGTTTTCACAATGACAGGAATCGAAGCTTCCGTCCCTTGAGATTCATCAGATCAGTTACAAAGGTATTTTGGATTTTGGTTTGATTTGATTTGATTGCTGGTGATATTATTTTTTAATGAATGACATGGTTTTGTTTTTGCCGCGCGGTCAGCCTCATTACAAAATCCGATAGAGTGTGTGTGTGTCTGAGCGGCTGAAATCGCTTCAGGTTTTCCATTTTAACGGCCGGCTATTTCTAAAATAGCTTGTGCTTATGCTTTAACCTAAAAACACATGGCTTTATCAGAAATACTGAACTGGTATTAATGGTAAAGACAAGACTGCGTTCGGTCATCAAACGTTTCGGACACGATCGATATTTCGCTGTTCTGCATCGTCTTTTTCGCGGAGATGCAGAAACGGTTTTTTGACTGAACTCGGCCTCTAAATTCACATAACAATATAAATGTAAGCAGTATAATACCTTAGTTAGTATCTAGAGTATTGCTTATGTCTGCAGAATATCACCAAATACGGAAAATGATTATGGGAAGTGTGATCACAACTCCAAGTAGACTGAAATGTACTCCAATAATAGTACCATTAATTTTAGCAATTAGAAGTAAATGCTACATTCTTTGTTCTTTGTTTCATATACGGTAGATTCTTCATCTAACATTATGAATACATTAGAATGTTTATCACCAGCCATACTAATTTGGTAAAGAGAAAAGCCCTGATTGACTATCTCATCAATGCCGAGCTGAAACTATTGAAATCACAAACACGAAATTTGGACACTAGATTCCTTTTGTGTGTAGGCAATCATGTATGGAAATTTTCTGGTAGATTAACCAAAAAATCCTGTAACTTTATTATAAATAATGAAACTCGGCAACTTTCAATACCTTAAACATCTTAAATCGTATTTTCAAGTAATTATATTAGGATCGAAAAATCGACTAATGCGATACGAATCACGAAAAAAAATGTGAAAAAATGCGCGAGGTAATAGAAAAAGGAAATATCAGATGAAAGAACTTCAATAACTTCTATTAATTTAGATGATATAAATTAGAAATACTCCACAGCGGATTCAAAAGACAATCAATAGTAGATATTGACATTGTTTTAAAGTATATTCAACTAGCACCTTGAAACTGGTGCATTTAGCAAATACTCCTAGATATTAACTAATGTACTATAAGAATTAGTTCAAACAACCATATTGTACGGGATTGTTGGTTAGATTAAAGCAAAAAAAGTGGGGGACGTTACCATTCTTCATACCCAATGCATTTCACAACGTCAATCCACTAAGAACCTCACGATTACAATTTTATAAAAAGAATCTTCTGGAAGATATCGAAAATGGATACTATGCATGGAATAGGAAAAACGTTTCATGGATCGTTAGTACGCCTCAAAGAAAGGGATATGAGAGCATGAAAAAATAGTGTTAATGAGCTCAAAGAGACTACCACCACCTATCGAATACTTACCATTAATAATACTGTAAGTTGCTAGGATGTGTGTCATACTTCTTGCAGGAAAGGTCGCCATAAGGCCTAAACCACAGAGAAGAGATCCCATTAGAGACACCTTACGATAAGAAAAGGCACGGATTAGGGGTCCAACGAAGAGTCCGCTAAAATTGATGAGTGCGTCCAATGTGCTCATGATAAGGGCGGCGCCAGTTGTTGCAACGCCGAGATCTGACAGTAAATCGCCAAACAGTAGTCCAAATGATGGTTCGATTGATCTTGTGCATAACTATAATATTTGGAAGAAGATTAGTGCAGTAATCAAAACAAATATATACAAAAAAATTCAAGAAATTGTATTTTAACGGCACGTCTATTTTTAATTTTATCGGAATAGAATTGGCTTCGGTTTTTTATTTTCTTGAAGGTATTTGTTTAAAATGCGTACTACTTTTTAGGTCACCCCTGTAATGCACATTTTCTTGCATATTTTATATGTGAAAAGGGCAAGTGTGTGACATACAGAAAAGTATTGATTGAAGTAAGGGCGTCAACCACAATCTAAATAGTGGTTGAAATGAGCTCAAAAGTGCATAAAGTGGAACTGCACATCACTATAGGAATAGAAGCGAGCCAGAAGAACGAGAATATGCTGTCGGTTTCCCACCAACGGACCACATTCATAATCACGCTAAGTCACTTATGTGTTTTGTTTATTTTCACATTTATATTTATTTTAAACTTGTTACTCTGAGTCATTTAACCTATATATCGGGCGTCCCATTTTTTATGTAACATTATTCATATTTTTTTCTTCAATTCTTTTATTTTTTGGTGCATGACACTCATTTCTCGTTAACCACACAACCCGAGAAAGCTGCGAGCTACGAATTAATAGACTCTCATTAAGTATTTAAAAATAAGCTTTATAAAAGTATTCACAAGCAGTATTCACAAGTCTTTGGGGCAGCTTTGTCTAAAAAATATTTCTAATTACTTTTAATCATAAAAAATTCTTAAAATAGATTCGTCTTCTGTAAACAAGAGGCACTGATTTGTGAATATGCTCGCAGGTTAATTACTGAGGTCGTTACACAACAAAGATAATCATGATGAGTAAATATTTACAACTGCTCATTCTAAATAAAGACGCATCACCAAAAAAGTATATGTATCCACGTAATTCATCTCTTCTCGTATATTAAAATTATAGTATTGGCAATGATTTCCTCCATGGATCTAGGATAAAATACGTGAATAGGAAGTATTTTGTAGGTAGATGCAAAAGGTTGCAATAAGAACAATAAACTTAAAAAAAATCAAACGTTTTTGTTTCTGACAAATTAATTTTAATTGATTGATTTGATATAATTAGTTGCCATTTGGTCTGACATGAACTCGTTTGATTTAAATTTCGCATTCTTAAAAACGAGGATTGAGTGAAAAGATACCTTCTGGAAAAAAATTCTTTGAAAAGGAGCATTTCTCCAGCACTGCAAAATAGTTCCATATTTCAGCGATGATCTCTCCATTTGACGAGAATTTCTTCCCAGGCAGCTGTTTTTTTATTTATGTTTGGGAAAAAAAGAAGTCATAGGGAACCACTTTCGGTACTAATTCGAAACTCAAATCGACTAATTTCACTATTGCAACAGCAGACAAACGGGCGGGCACATTATCATAGAAGAAGAACATTTTCTTCTTTGCAAAACGAAGACCTTTTCTAATCAATTCCTTGCGAAATTTGGTCAATAATGCAACATAATACTCGTTTTTCTTTTTCCAAATAGTCGATAAAAACGACAGATGCCTTGCGAGTCTCAAAAACCAGTCGCCATGAGTTTCGTTATTGATGGTATTGTCATTCTTTAGCCTTCTTTCTCATGTCATGATGTCATGGATTTTATTGGTCATTTTGTCGCTAATCACTTCAACGATGTATATTGAGTCTGCTATGTCACCCATATCGACCATATTGAAACTCTGTAAACCACTTATTGAATTGGGAATGGGAAGGAGCAAACGAACAAAGTCGACATTAAACTTTTTAATTTTTTTTTTTGGTTTGCGCTATAGTTTTTGCATTATTGCAAAAATTTTTACAATATTCACTTTCGAAGGCTATGCTTGTTCAGAACTTTCAATATCGGTTTATCATAAATGTTTGATGTTAATAGCTAAAAGATTTGTGTTGGAAGTGCGCCTTACTGGAAAAGAGCATTTACAATTGCTAAATGATTATTTAGCAGGGATTTTAGACAATGTTGCTCTAAATTTTCCAAAAATGATTATACTTCCAATATGACGGGGCAATTCTCCACTTCACTTTACCTGTACAGAATTTTTTAAACAATTATCTTCCTGAGCCATGGATCAATAGAGAAGGTCTAATAGATTGGCCGTCTACGGTATGCCATAAGAGTAAACGCAAGAGAAGTTTCACTCAGCAGTAATAAAAAACAATCTCGGTATTAATGAACATGCAATCCATAACATCAATACAAAGGTATGTTTATAAGTTTCGAGGTGAGAAAGTAGATCCTTTCTCGGACAAATTCTTTATTCCTGTAAAAATTGTTGGGACCGGTTTCGTAAACCAGAAAGGGCACAATATCAAGCCAGAAGTTTCGAAGCAGTAAAAAACAAAAAAAACTTTTTTTATTTGGAACCTTATGATGATTAACTCACACAAAGTCACCATCGATTATTTAACAATATTTTTGGAAATGTTCTTTAATTGTTTATATTTTTTGTTTCTTTTTACCAACATTCCTCTTTAACACCAATGAAATCAGTATTTTAAAAATTTTTATTTAAAGAATTGTTGACAATCGGATTGTCTATCATTTTTTTTAACATATTTCCCATTTCTTCAGATTCATTCTGTATAAATAAGTTAAAGTATTCAAACTTTAGAACTTTATTAATACTAATAATAATCTTTATTTTGATCATAAAATGAACTAACGCTATTATTACACAAATGTATTCAAAAAATTTTAATTTGCACACAATACTTATAAATATTCTGTTAAGCTTAAGTATCCATTTACTTTCGAAACAGTTTAAGCGACTAAGCAACATAAATTCCTTTCTTAATGAACTACCTACGTGCAGGACATTTTCCGACAGACACAACGCCTACTCTAAGCTGAAAAGATAAATTATTCAGCATCCATCTAAATTCGATACAAAATGAAAGTCTTTTAGATGCGTTCGGATACAATCCTACGGTTATTTGGAATTGGGGAATCAATACGCCCCAAAAAAAGATGGGATTACTTCCAGCTTGAAAAAAGTCGATAGAAATGCGCAATGGAAAGCTACGGTGTAAAGGTTTTTTTCTAGAATGAAGTTGGATGCTGCGTACCAGTCATAATTATCATTTATATTTAAAAATATTGCTGCCATAAAAAATTACTATAATTTCAGTGAAATATTCTGCGTTATAATAACCATCTTATAATTTAGATAAATTAGACTGTTCTCATTCAAGTAAATGGTTTCTTCAATTTAGCTTTTAGTCCATTAGAAGTTTTACTGGTCATCAGGAAAACTATAACATCTAAATTTAATATGCTCCTAAAACTTGTATCACGGACTACAACTGTGCTGGTATCTACTGGTAGTGATGGAAATCATCAGAACTTTGGATTTGAAAATCGACAGTACACTTTTTTGGTTACCAATAACGACATCCTTGTGTAGGTTAATTTTATTATTATTTATTTTATTATAGTTTCAAATGTTTTTGTTCCGAGTTCTTGCGACTTGGACGACCTCCAAACATTATTTTCTTGTTTCTCATTGACGAAATTGTATCGTCTGTAAGCTGAATAACATCTACCTCTGCTTTGCAAAACTATTAATGTAAGGAATCGCAGCAAAGGAATTATGCAAAATTTACCACAACCACATATCAAACTTAACAATTACCTAATTGTACTCACATTGACTATGCTGACTCCTATGACTGCCACCCAACCCCATCCTCCATCTGGAGGTACCATCTTCGTTTGTTCAACATGCATGTTGCTATCTCACCTGCTGGAAAAGATATAACAATCGTTAGAGGCTCAGAGTTAAGGAACTCAACGTATTAGCAATGAATGATGAATGAGGGCCATTAGGACGATGGTACCAACCGGTACAAATCAAGACGGTCGCTATCAATTAAAAATATTACCCTGCAAAGCTATTTTTGTCAAAATAAATTATATTATTTATTGTATCGATACATCGCGGAGCTAATAGCGGTTATAATAACCGCTACCAATACATCAACAGCTTGGTGAATTGACGGTAAGTAGCAGAAGCGTTTTATAATGAATGTAAATTATACTAACAATTATCAACCTTGAAGGTGGCTGTATGGTTTCTAATACAAAATAGTGCGAAGAAAACTGTATATGAATCATTGATTATAATTCGAATAGATCGCATGGATGAAATACTAAAAAGAACATGTTTCATGCGCATTCTAATATAGATAATTTTGCGGAACGTCATTCAAATTCCTAAATGCAGCCAAGGCATGTACGTAATAAAGTATCCACTCTGCATAGTACCAATAGTACCTATGGTATTAACCTTATAAACGGGCCTCGTAAATCATGTTACATGGCCAATAAATTAGCTTGGGTCATAATACATTCCGCGTTTATCTACAAAATTCAACCTTGCACGGAATTTGACTGTATACAATACGTATAAATACGAAGCTATTGACTTAATTCTCCATAAAACTGAAAATATATAGTTTGTTTCCAATAGGAAGTTGGTAGCTGTCTAAACTTGTAACATATAGTTCCAGTTTACGGGCGCATTTCTTTAGGGAAGACATACAATTTGTTCAGAGACCATCGAATTTAAATCCCTCGGTGGAAGTAACCTAGGGATATAAATTTATAGCCTCACATGATGCTACTTTAAAACGAATATGGTATTGATTTGATTCTCGGCTTTCGCATTGCAAATATACATGTAACCAATTGCAAACCGGCCTTTACTGAAGTTGATTTTCATACAGATCATAGAACCAGGATTAGTTTTTGCATGTCAATTCAAGCAATGCCTTTTTTATTATTACTGTGCCGAAAATCTATGGATTTTTATATGTAAATGCAATGCAGCGCCCTTTGTTAAATACAAAGAAGGCGATGTTATTTTTGCTTAATAAGTGTAACAAGACATACTTTAGAAACGAAATCTATCATAAACTGTTCAAAACGAAAAGATAGTGTGTGACCTTATCATAAATGATCCGACATATGTGTGAACCTTCTGAAACAGTTAACCGCGATCATACGGGTATAGATCGGTGTGTGCATTGAAAAATACTTTTGAAAATTTGGACGCTCAGTATGTAAGAGTCGTTTGTGTCAGTTGATATTACTATTTCTATAAAAATAGAAAAAATCGAGTGTCGAGCCATCACTAAATTCTTGCATTTGAAAGGGAATACGACTACACAAATTTGGTGTTTACGATGGTCGTTCGTCACATTTGAAATTTTGGGCAGCGGAATTTAAAAGTGATCGTAACAACTTGCTCGAGGATACGGCCAAACATTGCAACCACTGCCGGTAATATCAGAAAAGTTCACCAAATGGTGCTAGAGGACCGTCGAATTAAGGTTAAAGCGATAGCAAAAGCTGTGGGGGCATGTCGACATAGTTCTCGTATTTTGACTGAAGATGTGGGCATAAGAAATCTAGCCGCATGTTGAGTACCGCGCTTAGTTGTTCAGGCCTAAAAACGCATTCGAATAAACGCTTCCAAAGCCCCGTTGAAGCAGCTTAAGCCAAATAAGTCGAATTTTTGGCGTTGATTAATATCCGTAGATGAATATCGGATGCACTAGGATACTCTAGAGTCTAAAGTATACTAGAACCAATGGACTATGAAGATTAAATCGGCGCCAAAAAAAGGCGAAGACTGCTCCATCGGCCAAGAAAGTGGTGGCGACTATTTTTGGCATTGTCCCACATTTCAGTGGTCGCCATAGCAAAGATTTACATAGCCCTTTTTTAGGTTTTCTCCACTTCACTGGAGCCAAACTGTAAGCTTCCAGGCTCCATAGTATCGAGTAGGCGGTTACTTCCGTGGGAGTACTGTTGACCACTTTTTGAAGAACTCTCAACATGAATACTTTATTGTACGTAGAATAGAATGCTGTGCACCTTTCATGCAACCAGTTTTTGTACCATCAACACCATCTTTCGATGAAGTTGATTTTTTGGCATTCCACTCTGAACAGTTTGAATATGAAATGAACTGTATTCCAGTATATTTTCTTGTCCTTCAAGTTGTTGTTGCGTCTCTATTAGATTTGATCTCCCATTAAGAACTTATCACGTTTGCGTTAGTTCTTAATTTTCTGCGAAATTTATACTCGGAGTCTTGAAACAATCTATTAGACCTTTTCGTTCTCCTGGTCCTTCACCCAGTTCTAATGTATTTACTTCACCCTGACTGAAGTATTTGACTCTACCATTAACTGCAATCAGTTTGATGTCTAGCGTTATCTTGGTCTTGCATTCGATTTCCAAACCAATCCAAATGCACGCTTCTACACCTCTGAACATTACCTCTTCGCCACAGAACCATCTTCCAAGAAAAGGAGAGGCGGATATATAGCAGAACGTAGTACCACAGATGTACTTGTTTCAGTATTTCGCGAGTTTGTATGTTATTTCCTGGGAGTATATAATAAATAATAAATCCATCTATACTAATCCATCTATACCATCTATACTAAGAGGCTAAATCAAGATTGCGTATAGAAAACTTTTTTGTAGGTGTGAGGGAACAACGCCAAAATACAAGGAATACGTCGCCAATTTAATTTCAGAGGGCTTTCAAAATATTACTTTGTACTAATTTCTTTCTACTGTCAAGAGGGAGCAAATTGTCTAGATGATTTCAACAATGTTTTAAAGGAGGAGGGCAACACATATTTTGAAAATTGCAGATTGATACGTATTGTAAAAACTTACAATGTGATAAACAAGATGTAGTATAACTGAAACACTTCTTAGTAAAGGAATTTAAACAACCCAAGACAGTGTAAAGATTTACAATTTGGAATGTTTTTCCTTACCAAAAAATATTAGATACAATGAATAATCACAAAAGGTAAATCTTAATAATGGTTTTAATTATAATAAACAATTATTATAACTACTATACCTACGGGCCTCAAACTAATAAGTTATTTACTCGTACTCAAATCACATGATTTTTTTCTAGACTACTATTTAAGATGTAAAACGATATCACTTAGCGTATTATGTCAGTCATATGACCAGCAACGTAAACAAAACATACTTAAAATAGTACAATGTTGCAGATAACCGTTAAACCATAACTTAAATCCGTTATCCTTTTGGGTGTTATACTGACGCGAATTAGAAGCAATTATTTTAGACTTCATTTGATGCGTATGCAACACTCGACTGCTTTGTAAAGAATTACGTTTGAAAACTTCAAGTAGCATCTTATTCTCGCAGACTTACTGTCGCGGTTAATTCGTGATCAGAATATTTAAAGAGGAATTCGTAGAAAAGATTACAGAAGAAAACGATGAATTTATTACCGCAGATATGGCGCAGATGTTGCTTTAAGGAATTTACGGTATATATTAATTGTCACCACTAATAGGTTATTGTATTTATGTTAATTGTATGGGTATCTGCTGATAAAACTCATGTTTCTTTAATTTCACTTTGTAGTAATAAATAACACGCACCCATCATCTCATGACTCTAGAATAATACCGTATTGACTTATTGATATTGAAGAATCAGACGTCTAGTTTGAAGCTCATAATTACTTTCGTTTATTAACGTGATAACTTCGCATTCTACTATTATTGAAAAAAATGTGAGTTTAACCGCTTCACAGCTTTTACAAGTAATGAGACCTTGGTTTAAACATGTCACTTGTAAATATAAATATGCAAAAATGCCTCTTTGATATTCGTATTTTATGTTAATATTCCAAATCCAACAGCATAGAATATCTGTAAACCTCACTTGTTATTAGTTGGAAGAACCTTAATCATAATAGTAATCGTCAGAAGGTACATGGAAATCATATGAAGGTTAGATCTGTTCTTTTTTAAGAAAAAGAATATGACCTTCATATGACCTTTTGTTGTTGTAAATGCCAACATTTTGTCATTAGTTCCTTTGCTTTTTTTATGTTTCATCTGGGGTTAATTTTAAGTTTTTCGCTTCGAACTGATTACTCTAACTTGAAAAAAAAAATGTCTTCAAATAAACCTGACGCATCCGCCAATAGAAACTATAGTGGTAGAATTAAAAGTTTGTTTAAAAAAATCATAATCAATAAACATTGAAAAGAAAGAAGAATATAAAATGGAAAATGAACGAGGAAGAATGAATATAGAGAAATGGAAATAATGATAATAACAATTGTTAAAATGGATAGCAACAAGAAACAAAGGGATTGCTTGGGAAAATCCACACCCAGTAGTAACAAAACGTAGCAAAGTAAGCGAAGAACAAAAAAGAAAGTGTTTTCTTGCCTAAGACCTCAAATCCCAATACTATAAAGCTTTGAAGTATAATATATACAAGCATTTACTTCTCATAATTCACATACTATGTACTTCAATTTATCAAAATACGTCATAACAGAAGGACGAAAGAGCAAGACTAAGACTCGAATTCATGCCGATGCAAAAGAATTTCATACCTCAAGCCACGATTGGGATAAACCATGAATTTTAAAAGAAAAGAACTTCCGTCGTATATGTTTAAATATGTCAGATGTAGGTGTTGTATATGGGATACCAAATGTTGGCAACATAATCTAGTTTAGTGGCAACCAGTGCATAGAAAGAGCGACTTCAAAGATTCATGTTATTAAAGTCCCTGCTTATACGAATGACAAAGCCCATAATTTCAAAGGCTGATGTAGCAACTATGAAAGTAAGATCTGCAAAGCTAAACCTCTCATCGAATATGACGCCAAGATTTTTAATCTATGATCTACGTATTACTTCAGTATCACTAATTCAGCAAGAGCTAATAATCCTTGTTGCCTTGTTGGTAAAATAAACCCATTATAGTGGACAAGCTACTCCTATCTAGCCATGATTCTTGCAAAGACTTCGAGACAGAACTGCCAGGTTGGTGACTAGATCATCTACGAATAAAGGCACGTTACCTGGTCAAAGGAGACGTTTTAATAAAATGATATATCCAATCACACATTAGACTTTCAAATCCATTCGAAAAACTAGGTAAAATTATAGTCGATCTTGTATACCCTCTTAAAGGAGGGGCAGCGGATTTGTAAGTACAGGAGCACACCTACGAGCCATGCAGCTAGGAAGGCGCTTCAGTTTTTTTCAAAGCGCTAAATGTGATATTTTTGAAATTTAACAAACTCTAAGGCAAATTAGTACGGTTTCAGTCTTCAAATCCTAACAGCAACTCAAGTGGATCCGCAGTAGTGGAGCAACGTTTTCTGGTGCTAATATTAATAATTCTGCGATAACTTTAAGAGAATAACCTCAAAGGTCAACGTTATTTTGCCACAGCATAGTATTATGATCGGTTATTAATCTGGTCTGTTATTTGATTTTTGAGCTATCTTAAATAAGTTTCTTTTAACCTAATTTCGTGGATTTTTCTCAGAACTAAACAATCACATTTGAGGTTAACAGGAACAAACTGAAGAAAAGACGTTTGTGGAAGCATAAAACAACTGAGCTAAATAAAATTTCTGTTCGTCTTACAAAACCATCGAATTGCTATAAAAAGCATTTTATAGCAATTTTACTTTTCTATGACTTATAAATATGCCACCAAACTTTAGCACTCCATTTATCCATTGTTTGTTCATGAAATACGTCTTTTCACTTCGGCTTATAATCTGTACGTATTTTTTTACAACGCTACGCCGATAAATTTCACGATTTAATGGACGGCAGTCACACAAACCATCATAAAAAATACGCATATTTATTATCTGACCTTAGACACATTATCTGTTTGTATTTGTACAGAGCGAAATAAATTTTAAAGCTAGCTCGGAAGGAAACATGCAATAAATGGATTGCTTGTGTCACTGGTCTTCTTGTACTGAGAATATGATACACAACGACAAGCAAGAGTTGTATAAACAGTCAGGAAAAAAGATCATTTTTAGCGTAGACATATTACGTGCCGTTTCCAACAAAATAGCAGCTAATTTATGGGCTAACATCACTGCTATACCGCTATCTAGTTTCTAGTATCAGCATTCGTTGGATTTACGAGAAAATAATTAATTGGTTAAGGCGTGGCTGTAAGTACCGTAAATAGTATCAAGCAAAGATAATGTCGGACTTACATTTTTTCGAGAATAGTTATTGTTGAAGGATTATGGATAGGGTTATCTTTCGCACAAAGTTCCTTTTTTATTTCTGCGGAGGACAAGTAATCCAATCCCATACATTGCATTTCAAAATTTGCTCTAACTTATTGGAAAGTGTAATACCAAAAAAGTTATTTAGATGTATCAGCTACTGCGGGCCTAAGATAGCTACTCAACTATGTTTAATTGAAAATTATAACTCAGCAACTTTAGAATTAAGTTAAATGGAATTTTCTCCCATGTTTTCGGAATTTTTTTACTACTGATTTCTTGAGTTCCTAACCTCAAGGTAGCCACGAGCTTTTCAACCAAACAATAAATCATTGATTTATATAAATTTACCTTCAGTGTAAAAATGATTCAATCTAATTTTGTTACTGAGGAACTTCTCTTGCTTTCACTATTGAACGGCTTCAAAACCTTTCACGCCCCACGCCCATGGTTGTGACAAGGCACCGCATGTTGTATCCAAGCCTAGGCAATCAATTTCAGCATGGGACGCATGTTCTTGATCTGCATTCCGAATTCGAGAAGGGAGAAGAAAAAACAGGTAAATGAAACATGTTCGTGAAAGAAGTACCGATGGAGAGTTATTATATCCTTATTTTGTCCCTTCAGTAGTGTTCGTACTTGTTGGAATGGTTTGTACAACACAACACAGCGTATGCTTGTACAGCACAAGTAAGCACGCATAGGATCCAATATGCAATTTCACCACGCGTGTGCGTGTGCTGGTGCGTCGCGCCTTCTCCTTGTCTCTGCTAACTGCGCGGTCAATCAACGAGGAAACGTTAAAGGTTTCCAGCAGATGTTGCCTCAACGAGAGCTACTTCTACGCTTCACAAAACACACTACCCTTAAAGAAGTAATGGGTTGCTAAAGCGTTCGTAGCTAATTTTTAACTGCTTTCTATCTCCAGCAACTCGTAGCAATTAACCAAAAGCAAAAGCGAATTGTTAAGAAAATTAGTAGTTTGCAAATATAAATGAATAGTGGGTCGAAAAGTTCTTTATACCTATACAATCATACATATCTATACACATCGTCTTGTTAGAACTAATGGCCATAAAACAAACTACAAAGAAAAGGATTACAAAAGAAAATTAACGTGGAGCTTTAAGGGCAAGCAGAATACTGTGAAGTTTTCATACTGCGTCTATGTTATGAGATAGAAGACTAGTTCCCATACATAGTCTCATACGTAGTTTAGTTCTAAATCTATGCTCGTTGTACTCTACGTACATTTTCACAATTCTGATAGAGTTAGTACACTCAACTGTTTGAAAAGCGTTCGATAAGACGCAGACCTAGTAGCATGACATATGTTTCTAATTGCCATTTTTTGCTGTATAAATACATTGAAGACATCTAGCGCTAAACTAAGGTAGCAAACTGATATTGTAGCTTTTATGTATATTTCCAAGTGATTCTAAATAGTTAGTTTAGTAACGAAAGTTATTGTAGTCGTTTTTAAACAAATTATTATTTCATATTATTTCTTTCGATTTCCCATTTTTTCTAAACAATAGAAGACAACTAAAGCAATGAATGAATCAATTTTTTGAACCCTTTCAAATGTGCTGTCACTAAAGCATTTAATCCACACATAAAGCATTTGGACTTATAATAGAAAACTATGAGCTCGAGCTATTTTTAACTGCAACTCAAACTTA
Source organism: Oryctes borbonicus (assembly GCA_902654985.2). Lineage (NCBI taxonomy): Eukaryota > Metazoa > Arthropoda > Insecta > Coleoptera > Scarabaeidae > Oryctes > Oryctes borbonicus. The sequence goes on along the minus strand of LR736896.1, from coordinate 3,114,855 downwards.
GTGATGAAAGCACATCGCCTTCCACAGACTTGTCATAGAAGTTCTTTTGGGAATAAACTCCCGAGGACTGATCAAACTAATTAAAATTCTCTAAAATAATAACAACGAAATGGTAAACTAACCGATACCTACTCACAGTAGTTTAACTCTCTAATTGGATCATTTGTAGTCTTAAACGGATGCATGCATTGTTTCGTTAGCTCAATAAGATCGGTTAATTTTTAATAGACATGTCATGAGCGCGCCACTGCGCACGTGATATTTAATTAGTGATTCGCGATGACAGAAGGCTATCAAAGTAACGTTAATGGAGGAATGCACGACAACAAAGTTTACTTTAATAGTGGGATAGATAGAGAACACAGAGCACTGGTTAAATCAAAGCGTTCATAAGCGAATTAAGATAATCGCGTAAGATAATCATTATAACGTTAATAAAACAATATTAGTGCAGTATAGGAAGCAGGTTTTCTTAATTAAGGTTACTTTCTCTGAAAATTATGTTATTGTATTGTTACGCACTAGTTGACACGAACCTCGCTTTCGTTGTGTTAATATGTTTTCTAAAAAGAGTGAGAATTAACAGCTACGTATTTTCTAGTTTCTTCACTTTTCTAGGTGAAAAAGTATGAGATGCCTTACTTTATAGCAGCGCTTCCCAAAGTGAATTCCGCAAGGATTCCGTGAAAAAATCTATGTTCAAAATTAAGTCAGTTTTCTGATTTTCACTTGATGTCCACGCGACTAATGCATTCGCGAAGGAAACATGATTTTTTCTAAACATCCACCTAGCTAACAGGCAAACTATAACGCTTTTGCTTGTTTTAAGAATGACCAATGGATTGAGAGTGGTTGAGCGATACCAATGTACCTAACCAATTTCAACAATTTGAAGTACTTTTTTTGAAGGAATGAAAAGATTTAAATGTCGAGTCTAAATTGGAAATTGTTGATTTCGAAAAACCTATTGGGTATACGTTTATTTAACAATTTATCGAATATTTCCTATTAGCAAGCTGAAGTTTATTACGACATATTTCATTACCATTATGTCTCAAACAAACACATATATAAATCACCGCTTTTGAACGCGTTATAGTTGATTATTCTCATGAACACCTAATAAATCCGAATGGCAAGTTGCAATAAAAGGTTTTAACCTTTATCACGCATTCGCCTAATGACCGCGAGACTCCCACAGACTACGTTAAGAAAGTCGCATGGAAAAGTACCGGAGTTTCTTCCACGTGTAAATTCATTGAATCTCGATTGCAAACGCTGACGCTTCCAGGTTGGGTAAACGGCGATGAGGTAACACCTGCGACTAGTTATTCGTTCTCGTTTTACTGCCATCTCTGTAGCATCTCTTGTGGTTTTCTCTCGTTGCTGAGAATTGATGAAAGCGAAGTAATTATTATTGCAAGTGTTATGGAATTTTTTCCTTCATGGAAACAGGTACTGCAAATAGTATTAGTATTGAGTCTTATTGTTAAGTCACAGAGTTATATAAAAAGCATTCCTGGTTTTCCATGGTAATGACATGAAGGAAATTGACAGTTATGAACTTATTAATTTTTTAAAACAAGCAAAGATTTAGATTTAAATGTGTTTTCTCTCTCAATAGATCCTATGATGTATTCATCCCTTTGATGTAAGCAAATGGGCTTCTTAAAAAAAAAATAAAAAGAATTGACTATTATAAATACTACAACAAAACGTCGAACTCAAGATTGCCGCTATTACTATTAGTATTATTATGTAGCTAATATAGAAAGTGCTACAGCAATTTCAAAGCAGTTCTAGTCCTATTACCATAAGTGGTCCGATTAATTAAATAGTTAAATTAATGAAACACGTAAGAAGAAAGGGAAATAGTGATGGAAGGAGAACGATGAAGGAAACTATGAAGCTCGTTAAAATTAAGAATTTCAAATTGACAATTATGATTACATTGCCTAACAGCGAGCTCTTTGGATGAACCTGGCGTAAAGAAAAAATTGAAGGCCTTTGTGTAGATTATCAAAACCTTTATTGCCACATATCGCACTTATTACTGCAAGTAGAAGGTGGACTTACATCTGGCAAAGTTGTTAAATTTTCTTCTGAATTGGCATTGCAAAGAAAAAAACTAAAACTACATTTTCAAGGCCAATTAATGGTGTTCCCGAAATTTTTATATAACGTTTCGGTTCTTTCTGGACATCATCAACTTTCGTATTTCTTATTGGCTAGAAAGAGTTTTTTTCTGATTTCAACCATGTACAACATGTTGACAAAGGTTTTCGGTATTATGGTGTAATTGAAACTTCTGTTAACATAAACATTACGCAGCTCGATAAACATCCCACTTTCAACCAAGCATTTATCAAAATCTAGAAAAATTATATATTATACATAGTTGAAATCAGAAAATAGATTTTTTTTTCTGAGGGCATCAAAATACAATATGGCTCTGATAAGAAAGTTTATGATGTCCAAAAGGTACCAAAACATCATATAAAAATTTCAAGTGCACCATCAAATACAAGATCGAAAGTGGCCTTGAGAATATGGTTTTACTTTTCCTCTTTAAGGCAAAATAAAGGTGCTACAGGTAAAAGAAAAAAGTTAGCATCTTTTCGCCTTTTTAGAAAATCTCATTTTTCACAGATCCATCTCCTCAACTTTGTCAAATTTGAGCCCACCTCTATCTCCAATAATAAGTTAGGCGCCCATGCTAAACGTAACGAAGCTGCATTATATCATTGGATTCGCCTTCCTATTGTCTTTTCAAGTGCCTAAAAATGTATGTGCAAAGTATTATTTAAGATAAGCAATACTTCCGATGGCACCGGAAATGCATTTGAACTGCCGATAACACCAAAAGATAGTCCATAAAGAATAGAAATATAATCTTCTATTCCATAGACTTCACACATCTGCCTAAAAGCAGTATTTTCTCCGACAACACATTTATTACCGCTTCGATTTTAACAGTTAATTAAAACACATATGTTGTTGTGCCGCGAAACAGAACAATATGATACGTTTTGCGAATCACGTGAATGACATGTTGTTTGTTTTGACGTTCAGTCTTATCGAAGAGTTCATCAACAGTTTTGGCTGTACTAGTTAATTAAAAAAGGTATTTTAATTTATTTCGCTAGAGTTCAAGGTTGGAGGGAAATGAAAAAAAAATGACGACGATAAATTATTACATACAAATTTATAATACCTTTTAATAGTAAATTTCGTACAGAAAAAGAAGCATGATTCATAAATAATATTGCGTGTTATAAGAACTGTGTAGTGGTATGGTAGATTCGTATATTAACTATCACATCTAAATATGGATCTTCTTTCGACTATGACATGATATATGGTTTCATTAAACAAATTGCAAAAGCTTATCCTTCATGCCAATTGTTTTACTTCGGTATTAACCTTCAAAAGACCTTTCACGGTAATAATTTCTATGTCGAATTTTTCATAGTTTCGTAACTTGGCCAAAGTGTGAACAAAAACTGTGACCCGATAATACAATTTTTTGTAATTTTTTTTATTATTAAAGTATCTGAGAATTGGTTGTTTACTTCTTCTTCTTTTGCTATAAATTTAGTGGTCTCGAATTTCGAGAATTTCGCAGAAAACAAAAACCGCAAAAATATCATTTGCATACCTAAGCTGAAGTCTAAGAAAGTATTCAGCGATAATCTTTTTCTAACATCATTCCATCGTACGATTGACATACACCTTCCAAGTTTTCCGTGGTTCGGAGTGTGTCGATGCCATTTGTGTTTACCATGCCACCTTGCTCTCATCATTGATCATTCTCTTGGTTCACAATAATGTACTTCCACTTACTTGATTTTATTAGATTTTTCACATGCCTTCAACACAGACAATCACAAATTGCTTGCTTCAATTTTGTCTTCCGTTGGTTTTGCTGATAATTCTGAACGCCGACCATTTGGATGGGACGGGTCAGCGGATATGTGTTGATGCTGTAGCTTTTTCTATTTTGTCGGTTCAGTGTGGTATTCCTCGGAGATCTATTCTCGGACCGATGTACACCAGCTATCTAAATACTGCCTTAAAGCATTGCTCCTACCATCTTTACGCTGACGATGCTTAGATTTATTATTCGTTTAACCTTGATAATTTTGCATTAGCTAATGACCCCTTAAATGAGGAGTTAAATAACCCAGTCCAGTTTTCGCGAAAGCATTCCTTAAATATTGATGTTGGAAAGATTGCAATAATATTGTTTGGAAGAAAAAATGAATGAAATGAAATTCTGTGGGTAGACAGCACACTTTCCATTTTTATCATCAGGTTGTTACCCTCAAATCCCAGCGAGTCTTTAGCTACAGGATAACATTTAGATTGGACGTCCCTGTTATTACCCCACCTGTCCATTATTCGGCCATGTTCGACAGATCTCTAGTTATTTGATTACCAAGACACTTTAGTTCCTAGTCGGTTGGCCAGTTTAGAGCATATATGACAGCGGTGTTAATGAATTCGCAGGTGTAGATTTACTTTTTTTTGTTTCACCAAACAAAAGTTAAGTTGCTACCAACTGCAGCAATAATGATGACATCAGTCCGAGTTCGGGGAAATCATCTTTCAAGAGAAATTTAAAGTGACCAATCGATAGCGTAGACATCAATGAATTTATATTGTTAATTGCATTTTATCCTCGACAATATAGAATTGACCAATCAATTCTTTTATAATCAATAGGCGTTGAAATTGTAACAATGACTACCTTTTAACTACTTGGCCTTACATATACAAAACCATATGTAAGGCGCGAAAATTAGGGTTTTTAATAAATTTCATAATGAATGAACATGATCAAACATTAATTACTTTAATCTGAAGAAATAAAAGCATCTCATCCCTGTATTTGAAAAGCAATATACTTGGAAGATAGCTCTATTTTAGGTAGTTTAACAATTCGTCCGAACAACCATTCATGGGTGTAAATAATCCGCATACTATTTGTTCCTCTACACTATTGAGCTGTGAATAAATACGCTCATAAAATATGATATTTGTACAAGGTCATATATTATTCTTTTCGTTTAAGTTTTATTGACCAACATTATATTGAGTTCACGTTTACGTTTATCATTACTCTAAACAATGCTCGTTATACTTAATACTACAAACACTTTTCTATCTATGATATCGATAGTCCATTTGAGCTACCGTAAAATGAATAACGGTAGCTTTCAAACAGGGTTGTGCAATGGAAAATACCCAATATTGATTTTTGACGGCCTAGTTTTTAATAGGGTTACGTCTTAACAGTAAGTATTTTTACGTCAATATAAACCGCCAATTAACATCTACTTAATTATAATTATCCATGCTAAGAACAGAGAGCGAAAGCATCAAAGTATGGCAATGAAAATAAGGAAAACTCAAGAAATACCATAGATACAGTAAATATTTTCACTATATGCCATGCAATCGGTAAGTACCAAACATGTCAACTAAAAAAAAAAAAAACCGTGGTCTCCGCTGTTGATATTGATTCCTACAATACCGTCGCATTATCTCAACTCGTTTCAATTTATCCTACCCCATTGAGATCGATAACGACTGTAGCTATAAATAAGTAAAAAGCTACCTACATGCTCATAGACTGCATACGCTTCAAATACACGGTCCATTATTTCGTATGTGTTTTTCGATCAACCTCAACTGTGTTACTGTCAAACTAATTACCTAATTGGTTAATTTAACGCGTAAGATTGATTTGCCAAAATTTTGCTTTAATTGCATCTAACAGAAGACTACAATAGCTTCAAGTAAGAACAAAAAAGCACGACTTTTGCCCCGCCCAACGAAATCTTCGCCTAGTGGGGCAATAACCTGACGCCGACAATATTTTAGAGTGCCTTCGAATAAAGATAACTTCCATCCGGCCAAGATGTATTCTTAGAGCTGCGCTTTTAAGAAATCATAAGGTTTTATTTTTAAACTCCACACATGAGCATAAGGATGTCGGTTTTCAAAAGAAATTAAGCATGCAGCTATATAGCAAGGAATTTACACTTGTCAAGAGATTGCGCCTAGAATAAGATCTAAAACCTCCACTAAACGTCTAGCTTATTGTAATATTTTCCGACTCATCAAAATATACGCCTGTATATGTAGTATAACTGGCGAATTTGCACACAAGGTCAAGGTTTGATCCTGCGCGTTTTAAATTTTAACGGCACTCAATACAGTAGATATTCTGGGGGATTTTCCACTGGATTTTCTGACTTTCGCCGCCGCTTGATTGCAAGAAGCGGCGTCACCGACCGGCTTTCGTGGCGAATTCTTCAAGAAAAGATACGCTCATTCGATGATCAAACGCGTGACGCAATCACGGTATCGCATAAACGAAAAATAATACTTGCCCCGTTATTGACGCCCTCAGGAGCGTCCCGTAAAGCTTTTTGGCAATTGAAAACTATTGGTTTGAACGCAAGCTACAAATAAAACAAAACATAAACAACAATATCGGAGTTTTTACGCTTAATTCACGCGTTGTTGCATCAACACAGGGGAATTAAAGCATTTCTTTGATTAAATAGCGCATAACATTTTAATCGCAAACAGAGAAATAATATAAGACAAGAGCAACGACACACAGCAAAAGGATCTAAGCGAAATACAGCAGACAGGTACTATATAACATACACATATACTGTGTTTGAATTAATGAAGAGATACATACACATCTCACGTATGACGTGGTGCAGTCGATCAAACCGTTTTAACAACTGAAGTGTTTCCATAGGATACACGCCGGCTCGTTCTCCTTTGCGGTCTCATCGATCCCACAGGCATGGTCACGTGATGTTCACGCGCACACCACGTGGTACCAGACCAGCTGACTTTGATCTAGAAATCTGGGTTTTACTACAGCTGTTTTCTGTTGCCCTCTTCGGTACAAACAATGGTTAACACATGATGGCATCTGTAGAAGCCCTCGCATCCAGTACTTCCTTTGTAAATATTTTGCCGGGAAAAGATCTTCAAGAACGGTAGGTATAGTCTCCGCATGTAATCTAATTTGCTGATATCCCCATGAAAATGTTATTTTAGAAAATGTAAGAACCTTAAGGATAATATTCTAGGAATCTGTTTCCGCAGTGGGTGAGTAATATAGGAAACTGCAATGAGTTCTGCTTAGTCACAGGATGGAGACATAAGTTCCTCTAGAATTTGAGAATATTCTGCGTAATCTTCCTATCTGCTGAAAAGAATAAACCAGCAAACATAGAGGTTTAATGCCAACTGGAATGCATTCTTTTAATACTACTAAATACTATTAAAGAGATGAATGGTCAGCATCACGTTCAGTAATATAAATTAGTTACAAACATATTGAAAATTGATGGGAGACATTAACACACTTCGATATTGTCAAATATATATATATATATATATATATATATATATATATATCATCCGGATGCGTATGCTCAAACGTAAGCTGAACGTTTGAGCATGTTGCGTATGCTCAAACGTTCAGCTTTTGAGGGTATTTAAAATTGATTATTTTGGCCGCTATTTAAAACAACAACAGCAATTTTAAACGAAGACAGGTATTTTAGATCGGTTTCCATTGTACTAGATGGTCAAAATACGACGTTCATCATCGGTGAATTGGAAGAAGAGATACCATAAAATGAACTGTGCGTACATATTAATTCATTCATTCATTCATACATTAACTTTGTTTTAATTTTTTGCCGGAATACTCATTTTACTGTTAGGTATAATAATAAACCACCCTTTAAAATATAAAATCTTGAGGATCTTGAGGATTTGTCATCCGTCTTTTCAGAATAATAGTCTGGGTATATTGAGAACAATCTTGAGAAAGAACTGTTATCCCAATAGTATCAGCAGAATTGTTTCTTCAACACCAGCTAGTAATTTGACTGCTGATTCTGCCATGTCATATCCCTAATCTATCTGACAGACTTATCCACTTATTCAAACAACATAATAATAATAAAAGTAGTTCCGTCCCCAGTGAAGAGGATGAATTCTTTTTTGCCCAGATGTAAAGATGTGACAAACTGTTTAAAAAAACTTATCTAATCTATTGTATTCAAAATAAAGGCTCCAAAGGATGCTACATCGATCAAACCTTCCAAAAATTAATGAACTAAATTAGTGCCGATCAAAGTAATCTTAGGTTACACTTTAACAGTACTGCATTAAGTACACACCAATGAAACCGGTCACCTTTTCGATTTTGACAATGTCAGGGTTCTGGATAAAAATAATGCATTCAAGCGTAATTTTCTACAGATGTGCTACGTCAGTAAGTTTGCAGTCGCGTAGTAAAAAAAATTAAAAGTAAAAGAAAAATAAGGTCTCATAGAACATAAACGTATACATTTTACGATTTTTTTAAAATAATTTCCTGCTATTATAAATTCACTATTATCCTGAAGAAGCTAAAAATAAATTAGCGAAAATTTGGTAAATTAATAAAAGAATTTAAACAATGGGTTATTAGATGTTTTACCCCTCCACCATTAAGTACCAAAGAACTTTTGCGTTGAATTAAACCTGTTTAGTGTTACGTAGTACTGAATACTTCTGGTCTACAAAAATATTAAAAACAAATACATAATCTACCTCACATTTAATTTCGAAATCTACTAAAAGCTCCAGAGATATTTATCTGGTTCCGCACATCAGCAAATGATAACAGTAACATTTTATTTTTCCACAGCTATAAGGATACATTCGATAATAACACTTATTTTTTCTCCTTCTTCTTGTTTTTTTCTAATGTTTCCGTTACTGATTGTTTTTATAAACTTTCAAATGCCTCTTTTTGCTTGTGTGGTTCCTTGTTGTTTTATTTTTGTGTACCTTCCGGTATTTTTCCTCAATTTCTGTTCTGTTTGGTGGTCTTTTTCACTTTTAGCTCCATTATCTTATTGTACACATGCTACATGCAAACAACTACAGAAATAATTTAACGAAAAACCAGTAAAACTAAAGACAAGATCCATACAAAAACGTTGGGATAACAAGCACAAGTAGGTCTGTTAACGAACAAATAGTTTTGCAATCCTGCAATACAGGTATGCGTCGAACCATTTACTTAGTAAATGTAACAACACCTTCTTAAAAGTAGCAAAAAGTATTGCATAAATCAAACTTAAAAACCTTATCTAAAATGAGGAATCCTCTCAGAACAGCTTCAGTTAAATCTCTCAAGTGATTTAGATAGCAATACGACCATTTGAAAATAGTAGAATTATATTTTATTAATCCAGTAGCAATTGTTTAAAAAAATCCGATAGTATTCATTTTTGTTCGTCTACATTATCAGAAACTGAAAAAGCGTTGCTCTAATCTTATCAAATACACTCCGATAACGATTTTCCTGCATTGAACTACATGTGGTAGAAATAAACAGAATGAACATTCAGTGTTACTTCAACATCGTTGTACCATTTTATCGTTTTCTATCGTTTGCTGGTATCAACTGCAAAACGGAATTTGCGGCATTTAGTCTTATCATCAAGATATACTCAAAGTTAAAGAAATAGTCTCTTAAGTAAATATTATTAACGCTTCAACTTCTTAAAAATTCTACTGGGCAATTCAATAATCTTTATATGCACACATATATGTAAATATTGCAATACATCACATGACGTAAATATTCGTAAATCCAAATTTTGATATCTGTATTTTGATATTTTTGTCACCATGTGAGTGGCATGTCTATGTAAACAAGAAATTTCGCATTTTTACGAAATTGAAATTGTTCCCAGATAGAGAATGTTTTCATTTCAAATATTTACAGGAAAGTGGCACATAGAAAGTCATATGCTTAAGTATCAACAAAAAAAATTATGTTTTGCATGACAATTTCACCAAACATCACCAAAATTGATTATAACGAATAATAATAAATAAATAACAACACCATAGAAAGTGCTTAAATTAATAATAAATTACACTAGCAAATTTGTCAGAGAATTTATATACAAGGGTAGCCTGAAAATTTGCCACTCTTACAGTCTTATGCACTTTTTGTTAAATTCAGTTTTATCTCTCGAAATTATCTCCATGTAAGTCTATGTACTTTTCTTAGCGATGTACCCATCTCTTTAATACGTCCAAATAGTAGTTGTCATCTTATTCTACAAGATAGGGGTTGGCCTGCTCATTCGATGTCATCCGAGAGAAACATTGAGTCTAAGAAACACAAAAAAAGGCACTGGAGGCCAGAACTGGTGAGCAGTGTGGGTGGTCTATTGATTGGAATCCCAATTCGCGAATTTTTACCATGGTAACCATTGGAGTAGGAGACGGTGTGTTGTTGTCATGGTGGAATAAAACTCTCTTTCTCTTTAAATGCAGCCGTTCTTCCACAGGTGCCTTCAGCTTCGGAAATAATTATGTATGATATGTCCCCTATTATTGCTTTTCCTTTTTTTACTATTAACATAGCTCCATGACTAGCCCAAAAAACAGTCGCCATCATTTTCGCGATCGATGGAATACTGCGGTGTATCCAACTTTCATCTGCAGTTATTAGTCGACGCCAAAACTCCGGCTTATTTCGCTTAAACTGCTTCAACAGGGCATTGAAAACGTTCATTCAAATGCCCTTTTAGCCCTAAGTAAGCAATCGCGGCACCCAACCTGCAGTTAGCGTTTTTATGTCCAATCTTTCAATTCCTGTTCGTCTGCCTTTCAAATGAATTAATTCTGTCCGCTTTTATAGAAAAACTAACATCGACTATCACAACTTAAACAACAACTAAGCATCTAACATGGTTGAAATTCTCGAAATTCAACGCATGTGTCATCATATTACTACAATATTGCATTTCCATGTTGAAGGTCGAAACTTTTAAAGCAATTCTCGTAAATATACTATATTATTACAGTTCTTTGATACAGAGTAATTTTTAACATTTTAAAAGATGAATTGAATGGATGTGTATTTCAAAAATTGCTACGGTTAGCTAAATAAGCTAGAGAGCGGTTTAATAATCAAAAAATTTCAAATTCAAATATGTATACGTGCTTGGAAAAAATGAATAAAAATTGTTGTTGGTTACTAAACCTTATCAAATCCTCTTAGGAGCTGAAGATAGCTCTCGCGTCAGTATGAGGTAAATATCAGGGGTCTATGATGGATTGGATTGAAACTAAGCTTTTCCTTCATGGCTCCGTCAATAGGTAAAATTGTGGATACTGCACTACAAACAATCCACACACGTGAGAACACTCAGTATTCACAGAAAATTGGATTGGAAGTGGGAACCATCGAGTCGCCATCTAAATGACTTAACTAACTTAAATAACTTAATATGTGACGATATTCGTTTAATTTCCCTAGAAATATTGGAAAATGAAGCAATAATTTCTTGGTTTCGGATATATTCTATAGATGGCGGATAGTTCGAGTATCTGCTTTAAGAAGTATACTTATAGTTTATTTTACTACCTACCCTGTTTTATGTATTTTTTTTTCATAAGCTTTTTTTTCATAGCTTATTTAAGCTTCTATCTAAATATACGGCTTTTTTCATTCATAAAACCCTCCTCATCTACTTCTTTTTTATTTTGCGTTATTACAGGCACATTAAATAAAACCACGTATGATTTTTGTTGAGATAATATTCTCCTATATAGTAAAGTTTTGATGCGGACACTTTCCAAACTGAAAGCAATATCAGTACCACCCCCCACATCTTCCCCTAAAACACAAAAGAAGTCAAATTCAATGAAATGAACGCGACGATACATTTCAAGGATAATTGCTACCAAGCACCCACTGGCAACCGAATATTGATTTAATGGTGTTCAAACTCTACATTGGATATTTTACCTCCAACAGCGTTTAGCAAACGTCAGTATAAGTGACCTAAATTGCACGTAGGCACATCGTATGGCATATAAAAAATACTTCAATTAAATTGTTTATACGTCCACGTAATCGTACAACCATGTTAATTAGTACGCTTAGAGAAAAATAAATTTATTAACACATATAACACGTAATAACAGAACGGTAATTATGATTATGTGTTTTTATATTTGCTCAGAGAAATTGCTTCCCTCCGTATATGGTAAGCATACAATGTGTTTGTTGTGGTTATTATATCATGAGAAAAACTGCAAACACAATAGCAACAACACTGCTTAGATACTTAATCTGAAACAGATAGTAATTGTTCGAACAAACTGACTTCAATGCGTGTGAGCGATATGTGATAAAATGATTAGAAATAATTGATATTAATAGATGTTTATGCGCTATTATCAGAAGATTCGATGTCTTCATATGTAACATTTTGCATAGATCATGTTATATAGTATAACTAAACAAATTTACACCTGCTAATCTCTTGTTATCAAATATTTGTATGGTTTTTATCTGGCTAAGTAAAACAAACAACAGGAATTCAAGAAATGATTTCCACGTGTCAAACTCAGATTTTTATAAAACTTAGTGGAAGTATAGTACATACCTCATATAAAAATCAAGCTCCAGTCCAAAAGGAAACTGAAGATGTCGTGATATTTATTTTAGACACACCCTATACGTTGTAAAACCCTATACGATTATAAACGGAATTAAGAATTAGAAAACACACGACTTTTACTTAAATTCGTTCATATCGTTTAAAGATGTTCCGTGTTTAAGAATGCATACTTTAATATGCTTACGTTTCCGCCAGGTTTGATGCAAATCTGAATTTGACAAAACGGATCCTTTCCTTGTAACTGCCACAAAGTCGACAGGAAATATTGGATTTTTGAAAATTCTAAAATTGCTGCTTTTCAGAAACAAAGCAAGATTTCAATGAGATTTTTCTTATTCTGCGTTTATTTCATCAACCTGATTGATCTGAACGCAAGAAAACATGTTTTTTTTTTTAACGAAATTTTAATACTTAATCTTCTTCGAATGTTTTCAAAATTTCACGTACCAAGGCGTGATTTCCAAAATCAATTTGTTTTATCAGAAAACGTCAAAGCCCCAATACATGCAAAATTGTATTGAAGTTGTTATTACTTCGTTAGTGTCTCTTTTATTTAACCAAAGCTAATATTTTTGCATATTTGCATTTTTAATGCAATGTGCGTTTCAGGTGAAACATTTTTCAATAACAACTGATTTCTTCCAAAGATCCTATTCCGCCCATGTTAACGAATTACTTTTATAAATGTTATCTTACAGTTGTTTCAATGAAGTAGCTTTTCTCTGCTCGCTTTATATGTTTAAGTCAATTAAGTTGCCAGAATATGAGGTAATTGTGCCAAATAAGAGGGGATGGATCATTTACTAACCAATTACCAGTTCCCAAAACTGTCGGTGGTGGGCTTTTGAATATCCCTAGTTTGTCATAGAGTCACGTTACCGATTTTCAGTTCAAGTTAATGTTAAAATTTGTAATAATCAAAAAGTTGGGCCACGCAGTTTATTTTTATATGTGCCTTCGCTTCCTTCAAAATGAATACTTTAAGGTACCAGAGAAGATACCATACGTAACGTATAACGTATTTCATGGGAAGGAAGACACATTTAGGTTTTATTTTTACTTTATTTCTTAAAATTACCCGCGAATTTTTATTATAAACATAATAAAAGAACAGTACGTAAGACGCCAGTCACAATGTATATATTTTTATTAACTTGACAATAATAAAAATGGTTGTTTAATTATAGGATCAAATTTTCTTTTTAAATCCAGTACACTCCCGAGTCACGATTCACAGTTGGGCGACAATTAAAGGCGCTTCACCCTTTATGGCTAAGGAGGGAACACCACACACACAAAGACTCCTGAGAATATGACAAGCTTTAAAAGCTTATACATCCCATCCAGCCGCCACCACAAAAAAGAAAAAGAAAACGTTCTTTAATGCTTACCTAAATAACAACAGAAGATTACTTACTGCTTTCGTATTTAGCTTATAATTTTGACTTGAAGACTTGAATTGAGGTAAGAAATCACATTCCAAATAGTAACATTTTTATCTAATTCAGCTAGTAAATGCAGTTTTTGGAATTATTAAATTTTATAGGCCTTGACTTTCAAAAAGAAATTTTAAATATAAAAAAAATCATATTTTAAAGTGATAACAACTAAATTTTATAAAATGCTGAATGATGTAATGCTAATAATACCATAAAAAATATCCTCCAAATTCCTCGATGAATAAAATTTGTATGTATAAAATTATTTGTAAAAAAACCATTCAAACATAAATCTCTCCACGCCAAATCATATTATGACCTTGATTATAAAGTTTGCTAATTAGCATTATTTTTTAAATTAAATGCATCCGCCGATAATCAATGTAAGCTATTCCAATGTACAGTGACATTTTTATGTTTTGTCTCCCCCTGAGACGACGTATCTATACTTTCTACCACTCGTAGCCGTGCGCTTGGATTATTGTAGGATTCGCAAGTAGATTTTATTATTTCCATTTTAGTTAATGATAGCTTTCCCCATAAACGCAGTTCTGTGCTTTAATTTACTGACCCTAAATACTTGGTCTTGCCACACGGAAGACAGTATCAATACTTAGTCGTTGTAAGGGTGAGACAAAACATAAACCAGCCACCGTGCATACATGGCGGTTTAATTTTGGGTTCAGAAATACGTAACTTTATTTTTGCAACTAAATTCTTTCTGAGTGGTGGAAGCTCTTGAAAATAGTTACATAGCGGATTATTCTAAAAATCTTCAACGTTAACGACCAATATGTGAACGAGCTTCCTCTCATCAGAAATGGGCATTGGGTATGCGTCAACTGTATAGAAGGATGCGATATAGCATCCCACTATACAGGACAACAGAATTCCATTCCTGCAATTAGAAACCATGGTCCGTTGTCTGGGTTCCCCGATATGCAGTTAGTATAACAATTCACTACAGCAGCATACCTTTCTGGTGCTGATTGTCTCTTAAGGTAGAAAGTTGTAGTAGTTGTACAATGACAAAAAGAAATTAGTTCATCCGACAACCCAAGAAGCGTTGCTCATTTATGTGTTCATTCAATACTTTAGCGAGTACTTTGCAACTTGACAGGTAGCTTTGGTTCAACTATTTTTCTTTTAATCAAACCAATATTTGTGTCGATTATGCCTCAAAATATTTTACTTTTAGATCAACCATAAAATTCATCTTGCACAACATACGCAAATAGATTTCCATAAAGATATTCTTCTTTATTTAAGATAACACACATTCAGATTCGCATTATCGACGTTTGTATCTATTTTATTTTCAGTTTTGAAGAATACTTATTTTCTTAGCACCCGTATTCATTTTTGATTCTACTTATGCATTTCCTTTTTTTGCTTTCTACCGTAGACTGATTGAACATTTACTTTAAAGTTGATCCAATTCAAAAGGTTCAATCAATTATCTGCTGTTATTTTAAACTATATGGAGTGTTGACAAGAAAATTGATTGAGTGAAGGAATTTTTGGTTGACTCATCCAATTTTTTCTCTCAATGTAGTAATTTCGTTCGGTAATCCTTTCGTAAGCTCCAATACTCGACGGTAGCTATACCTAACCCCAGATTGACTCCTCTATTGCTGTTTCTCTGGGAAATATTCCAGCTTCTTTTGATCTAACAATTCTCACTCTTTCGAATATCGTTATTCACGAAAATTAGTACTTCTTCATATTCCTAATACTTTTAATGAAAATGAAAACATTACTCAACTATGTAAGATTGCAAGCCACAGTTGAACATCCGATATAAAATTAGAATACTTGAGTTCTCTTTGTGAGTGCGACAGAATGATCTGATTGCATTAAAGACAAAACTCAAAAATGTAGCATTTCGACAAAAATTCTCGAAGTATTCGTTGCTGATGCAATATTATATTTTTACTCCGATAATGACGCATTTCTTTTTTTCTCTCATGCTGGTAAACGACGATAAGAAAATCGATATCGTTTGCAAATAACTGGGATACTTTCCAAAGTCAAACTCCGCAAGTAAATCCATGAAATCTAAATCTTATCGATTTTTAGGATTTAGTCATTGCAATGAATTGATTTCTATTTGAATACGTTATAGACATATATACCTTTAACCTCGTGTAAATCGATAATTCCACTAGGACGTCAGAATGGTTATCGGAGGATTTCTTACACATTATAAATATTTGTTCATGCGGCGATCAAGTGAACAAATAATTTTTGACGTTCGAAAAACAATAACGAGAGTACTTATATTCAACAAAGTAAGAAATAGAGACACTATCTTTTTGGATATCTGGTATTTGGCTGTACATAAATATTTTTTACGTATCCAAGGCGATAAGTTGTCTAAATACTCTAAAAAATGTTTGGAATTCTTCAATGTTGTCTGATGATTAATTTAATAACGTCAAATATATAGAAAAAGTTCCAAAACAATATTTTTTTCTGGAAAGATACGGAATTGATGTCCAACGCATGATTAATACGTGGTGCAACATTTTCTACGTTAAGAGAAACGTTATTAAATAAATAGAAGGTTAAACTTTTGAACACAACAACCAGCAATTCACAGTATAAGGATATAAGAAATTATTTATAGCACCAACAATAAAAATTCTAATGGCTAATTTTAGTTCAAATTGCTATTAAGGCAATTCCAGAAAGTTTACTGGACAGGTAGTGATAATTTATATCTTAAAAACACTTCAATCATTGGAAAATTGATTGCAAACTTATTTTCTTTAACTAGTCTCATGTATTTTTGATGTTTAATTTAGTTACATAAGTTGATAATTGTTATGTAAGTGTAATCCATAACGAAGGCGACTGTTCAACTGTTCCGAGAACGTGCTTATGTGTTAAATATTGGCCCAAAATTATTTAAATTTCTTACATTATGTACAACTATATGTGTATATATGTACATCAATATTATGCAACATAAACGTGTTGGTACGGTAACCTTGTCATGACATTCCACTAAAACAACATCTTCAACTAAAGCAACTGAATTAAAAAACTCTGTTGTTTTATTCTTCAATTTAATTTTACTTCGGCCAAAGCAACTGAAATTCTGTACTCCAGTTCAGTTAGACTGTTAAAGATATTAACATGGTTGAAACTTGCGACCACTTTTGATGATATGCTATGGTACAATTATAATTACAATAGCAGCGCTAAATGAGTGGATTAGTCCATCCATCTATATTAACCAATAAGGCATTTCTTTTAGTTCGACGAGTAAACGTGTTTTTTCTGACGAATTGCAGGAGTACACTTAGCAAGGTCTTTTCCAGACTCTCGGACATACAAAAGCCCCACCAAACAGCGAAAATATTATTCTGCAGACAGCGCTAAAATAAAAAATGCTAAACTGTTATCTCTTCTTCCGAGCATGCATGGCCGATAGGGATTGCAGTAAGAGTCCTAACAGACTATTTGTCAAGTTCTATTAGCTTTCTAGTTCTATATCGGCTGGGCAAGATAAACTGGCAATTGTTAGTATCTTTTCTGTTTTAAGCACTTTTATTTTGTAGAATTGGTACACGTTCACTTTCGGCGGAGGCACCCCATATCGCATATATACTTTTGCACGCATTCAAACCAATTCTCAAAATATATTTTACACTCTAAACGTGGTATCTTCAAAACCTAGTTTTCCAAGGTTCTTCTTGAAGCAGTTGTTTGTAAAAACTTACGACTCTATCTACTAATAGCACACGAGGAGTATTTTTGTGAAATTTTATGGATTAAAAACTTGTTTAAACGCATCCAAGGCTGCGTTTTCGGGCAACACTCAGAAATAATACAAGCATGATAAATAGACCAGAATCAATTTTAAAAAGTCGTCTTCATTAGCGAAGGCACTATTAATAGCTCCGTAGATCACAAAGAAGAAGGAAGATTTAGAATTTCAAACAAAAGTTATATCAGAAACATTTTCCAAAATCCAAATACATCTTCGAAGTAGAAAAGAAAGTTTACTAACTCATCGCAGTTATAAGTAAATCAACCTAAATATAACGTTCTAAATAGTGATCGTAATGAAGAAAAGTAAAAATCGCTTCCAAAAGTAAAACGGGCATCTAAAACTGGAAACATCACAACACATGCAATACCAAGATTTTCCTAGCACCGTGCTCTCGATTTCTTAATAAAACACGATCCCACACGCCTCTCGCCAATGCGATGTACAACAGAATTAGTATACGTAAATAAATATCTACACATGTAAAGACATCGCGTCCTCCTTGTCCAACGGTTAGAGCAGGCCGCGTATTCTCGCAACGCTTTGTGGTATTCAAAATGACTCAAACCGGGTCCAAAGTACGAACGCTCGTTTGGAACAAAACTAATCGCTTGGTCGCCCGAATAAGAATGATTGTACACAATTTAATCGAAAGCAATTCAATAATTATTCAGCATAATTCTGGCATAGTGTTGGCTGCACGTGACTTTGGGTTCAATTTCATGCGTATCACGTTTTAGGTGGCTGCTCAAGTAGAGATGAATATCCGTACGCGTTATGTATGTACGGACTTGTATTGTACATATGTAAGTGTATAAATATAACAATTTGAATAGAATGGAATAGGGAAGCGTGCGTAAAATAAAACCATACAGATTTTGCCATTTGTACATAAATAAATATATATGTATATATATATATATATATAAGTTCAGAAGCTTATATTGCAGTAGATGTTTATACCTATGTCCGGTTTTAAACATTGTTCAAATCATTAAAACACTTTCTAACAGCGCTAATCCTTACCCTGAAGCATTGAACTGATAGACCAATGGAAAAGAGCATTTCTGTGCGAACTTCGACACACAAAATGAACTTTACTCGATGTTGACTCAACTTAACGATACCATTTTTCTTTTCTAAATAATTATTTCATATTGCAATGCTCCTATTCCTCGAATTGCAAACCTCAAGGCCACAGTCAGAAGGGGACCAAACAGGCAATACCCTTTCTGGAAGAATTGTTAATGGAAAATGGATTAGTTATTTATTCATTTAATCCTTTGTTTGCTACTAGGGCCTTTGCTTCGAAAGCTGCTCTAGTTAAATCTTCAACGGGCTGGATATGGTACTACCGTCCTAGCTATCTTTCTTGGATACTACGTCCCTAATCTCATCTCTTCTAATTTTCTCTGCTATTTTTCTTAAAAATCTCATTCCAGTTATATTTATTTTTTATGTTCTTGTTCGAGAGACCAAGATACGTTATTGGATAATAACATCATTATATTTCCAAATACATTTTTATGAATAAAGTGTATCCTATTACCATTATCTATAAGTAGCAAATTGGTACCATCTATCACAAGGAGATACTTCTTCGAGTATTGGTGACAGGGCGTTGTATGAAGATTCCAAATAAATTTAACGAGTTAGATGATCACAAAAGAATACTCTTACAATGATAATTTTTTGAGATAATATACATATATACAATAAATTAAATAAAATTAAAATGCACTGAAAGAAGGAATCATGTAAAACAATCTACAAATTAATGATAATGTCACCCATTGTCTTGATTTAGAAAAGTATGTTTACTATTGAAGATTACGCCCTAATCTTTTTAAACATTTACAAACCGATTAAATCTTTCATTCAACAGTAGCGCTACGATTCAACTAAAAATTGAAAAAATTGATCGCGACTGGATTTAGACCTTACACTTTTCATCAGTACAATTTGTATGAAAAGTGATAGCAACTTCATCAATAAATAAAGTACCAAGTATGAAATCGTATTTAGGTCTTCTTAACAATCCCAAAACAGTTTACAAAACCGCAGTAAAGGAATGTAAAAAATCCTTCAAACTAAGAGGGCACTGATACTTGCAGAGAATTGATAACACAAAACTTTACATTTTCCTCATTTTTCTTTTTTTTATGTGCAAACATTTATATTACATGTTTTCCAAACATGCATTTAATATTTTATATTTCGCAATAAAAATCACGCTTTAATGTTTTGATTAAACCATAAAGTTATTTAGAAACAGTTGTAATGTATTGTTCTCTACGATATGCAATAAGCTGTTATTGAATTTAATTTACAGTTTTTGTTCAAGTTCTGTCACAAATTAGGTAACGGATAACTTGGCTTAAAACCTCTGAATAGAAGTATCGTATATATAACAAGGATTAGCTTCTCTTTTGATCCCAAACATTGCAAATAGTTGCAAATAGCATTGAGTACTTTAACAAACTTTAAATGTACCTACCCTATTGAGCAGAAATAAAATTCTTCAATATATTAGAATACGGCAGAATACATGCTTTTAAGAAAAGACTACCCAAAAAGACGAAAATTTAAAAAAATGATTTTGGAAATTGCTATTTCTATACTATTTCTAAAAAAAATAATTTCAATTTAAATTGATCAAATTGATCCTATGTTTGTTATTCTAACAAATACATTTAAAGAGCTTACTTCCAAAACGCAACAAGGCCTTTATAAACCTATCAACTTCTTGCATTTTGGAAAAGAGCTCTTCATTTTATAAATACAAAAGTAATTCTATGTGTCAACTACCGCTTTTTATAAAAATGAAATTGATGTAATGCAGCGTATTCCAAAAAGACTACAGTAGTCTTTTAGTCAATTCACTCCATATGCGGGTGATTTGATTCCAATAAAAACTAACCGCATATTCTATTTATAGCTGTTCATATGCAAATTTTAAACTCGATAATCGAAAAATTAAACACCAACATCCAGAGGTAAAGAAATAAAATTGCTTAACTTTCAACTTTGTGCTTATTTAAATTTATACTTGCTAATTTTTTATGACATTTCTACATGTCCTGTTTTAATAAGAAATTGTCAGATTTTGATTACATGAACAATAGTTGTTTATATAAATCCATTACTTAAAGAATTTTATGAAGTTAATGAACTGTTTCTGCTATGTCCACAAATTCCTTCAATGTAAGTTGTTGCTTAGGTACATTAAATTTTGCCTAAACTTTACTCCGCGACAACTACCTAACTACTAAAACTTTAAAAATAAGATGTAACAAAGAAATCTAACGAAGCAGGTAGAAAGATTTTTTTTTTAAGATCAATTTTAGAATGCTTTTCTGACGGTTGATAATGTGTAGAACCATATTCGTTTGTCAAATTCAAAATTTAAAACAGCTTCTGCACTCAATACTTAAACTCTGTGAAAATGAATGTAATAAAATGAAATTACCTCTTAACAAAGAACAATAGAATAAAACGAAAGCTTGCGAATAATAGCGATTATTTAAATCCGTAACCGTAAACTTTAAATTATAGATAAATTAAATAAAACTTAACACAAAAAAAAATAAAACATTCAAACTTACCGGACACAATGATCGAAGTTTCTATGTACAACAGATTCGCACTATAATATCCGCAACATTTTGTATGGAGTCGAACACTCCGCTTTGTTTAGTAGTTCACTACTGCTTTAAATGTATCCGTTACTCTTTCTAGCTTTCGTACGACGGTATATATGAGCGGTGCGCCAGTGGGTCTCAAAAGTTTCGCGTTGTGCGACTGTGAGCTGTATAGGCGGCTTAGTGCCGACCAAATCTTCGCTTCCGATTATTTTAATACATACATGGTTAAAAATAGCGATAAGCCGCATAATATACCGATAAAAGTTTAGTCTGTATTGGTAGAACGGGATTTACTGCGAAATTAAACGGTATATACGATAAAGTTGTCTTTGGTTAATAAATATCTGAAGGTACCCAATAACTAGCCTTGTATATTAGATGTCCTAATAGCCACCCCCGGTTTATCACTAGCATAGCAAAAAGAAGGCGTTATAATGTTGCTAATACGTATAAAGGAGAGAATTAGTCCTCATGGACTGAAATGGTTTTATGTTCGTTTATTTATCAATAATTATTTAGAAGAAGTTCAATTATAAAGATAGAAAAAACACGGATTGGTCGTCTACCAGAACGGTTTACTGAAAATGTTGCCACGGTTACTGAAAGAGTTGTTGGGAATCCAACAACTGTTTCATCTTATCCATATGAGACTCACTTAACTCAGGAAATTAAGCAACTGGGTACTCCAAAACCATCTTTTTGGGAAGAATTCTGTCTAACAATGAAGCGCATTTTCATTTGGACGGCTATATGAACCGCCATGTTTGGACTGCTGACAATCCTTGACGTGTTCACAAGAAAGAAATTCGCCCACATAAAATAATTGTTTGGTATGGGTTTTGGGATGGCGGACTTGTTACGCCACATATTTTCGAAGACGAGGCAGTTACAATGAATGGCGACTGTTATCGCGACATGTTAAGGAAGCTTTTGTGGCTTTGGTCGGTATGGATCTGAACGATATGTGGCCCTAGCAGGACGAGCAACTTGTCTCACAGCTAAAGAAACAATGTACTTGTCGCAAGAGAGATTCCACACCGTGTTTTCCGACGCAATGGCAAGATCTCACGCCATGGGATTTTTGGCAATGGAGTTTCCTCAAATCTCACGCTCATTCCAAACATCCAACAGTCGATGAGCGTAAGGATGGAATTCGATGAAATTATCGAGTAAATATGTCTAAGACATCAATAAAAAGACAAGAGAATGCCAATGAAGTCGTGGCGATATTTATAGTTGAAATTTGTATGGTATTACAGTCTGCAAGTGGATACAGAAGGCTTTCGAGGACAAATGTAAAGGACTTATAGATGATTCCACGTAGAACAACTTAAAATTAATATATTCTTCTCTATCTACTTTCCAATTCAATTATTTTACCAACATGCACTAATGCTAAAGTACACTAACTGTAAAAGATAATTACTCCATTGTTAAAAGCATATTGCAATAAATTGAAGATGCAGTTCCACATTCCATTCAGGAAATACTTTAGAACACACGCTTCAATAACTACTCACTTAGCTGATATCGATCATTTGCAAAAATCAATTTTGATATAGGATAGATTCTGCGATAGCAACATTATCGTAAAATCGAAATTTCAACTTGCATGTAGATCGATGTCACGTTAGATACCACTCGGAGTAAAAATCCGGAATAAAAATATTGTGTTGAGTGGATCTCTCAACACAATATAAATCACGCGGCTGTCGATGTGTTAATGCCCACTTCAAACAGAGAATTGTGTCAAAAAAGAAATGAGAAAATAATTGAGAATCGAGATAATATTCTTATTGGTATAAGCCCGTATTTTTAATGCATATGTATGATTTATTAGAGTATTACACCAATGTAGTGTGATTATGTCTACATATGTAATATACATAACCTGATATTAACTCAATTAAAAAAGTAAATCAAAAAGTATATATCTTGTCTATCGAATTGCAATTGAATTTCGTCACCTTGCGTTTGTAATGTTGTGTTCAACATTTTTCGACTTGGGTGCCAGATAGTACATTTTCAAAAAGTCAAAGTTTTTGGAAACCTATATCACAACTGAAAAGTGTTTAAAGCATGCTATGCTTATACTGTGTTCCTTCTGTATATAAACAACATTTTCTACTCAAATTTCGTAATGGTTTGAACTTATTTAGTAAGGAATAAATTTATTACACTATTACCCTTTTTTGTTTCTGTAATTACGTTGTGATCTTATAATAAATACCGCTACGGTGTACCTTGGAAAGGTACCATCAAACTACGCAAATAAAAGTGATTTCATCTAACTCCCAAACAATGAATAAATTCTTTTGTAACAATGTAACAATTTTGTGGTAAAATAATGTTCGCTCAATTCAACCCTTTTGTGTTTTTCATGAATTTTCATAATTATTTTACCTGTTTTGGGAAAATATTGTACTTGTGTAAACTATTACTACAAAATAAAATTTAATCCGGTAACACGCACGATAAATCCGCAAACGGAACGCAGGACAATTGCTTGTCAGCAAAATAAAGATATCACGCAAGATCGAAATACGAATTTCTATCTACCAGTAAATTGAACGAGTATCAAAACGTGAAATTGTAAGCTCCCTTCAAGATCCAAATGTTGGATCTTTGGCAATCATTTACCGCACAATAAAAGAGTACGGGAAAGAACTAACTCGCTTTAATTAGCCAAAAAGCGAATTACCCCAAACCTTGGCCTTAAACAGAACCAAGAAAGCTCAAGGGTCCACAAATAAAGGTGGGTTTTCATGGTGAAAGCTAGGTTGTCACTATGGAGCTTTAAACGCCGTTGTAAAGATAATTTTACTGAAGGAAAATATCCAAAATGCACAGCAGTCTAGCCTTAAATAATTCCCAAAAGCTGCAAAATATAACTCGTAGCCATTTTGTTAGATTACAATAGGTGAAGATATTTCACATTAGCCTATCCGGCCATATACCGCGGCCACCAATTCTATCTATGCATTTTATCTTCTCGGTTTCCGGGTTGAAACCGCGTCGTTTAGTTTCCGGCAGTATCCAAGAACCGAGGTGCGTTATTTTAGAATTAGAAATATAGTCATGGTACAGCAGCTCAATTAGAGGCGAAGCGCTGAATGTAAATGTTCCAAAACTAAAGAACTTTATGTAAATGATGAAATAATACTTTGGGTCCGGTCTAGCTTCATATTATTATACCAAAGTGACTGCATGGCGACAACATAAATTGGGTACCTACAATAAATTAATTCCCTTAATAATTTTTCTGAGGTGTAACCGATAGAAGAATTAGAAGAATAGATAGATGAAAATAAACAACAGCTGCAGGTTAGGGTACTTCAAAGAATTGGAAAAATGGACATGAATACTGCAAAGAAACGAATTAAAGCTTGTTAATACAATCAAGAGCAATTAAAAGTAGAGACGCGCTACCTAATTTATTTGTCTTGAGCTTATCTTGGTCTTTTTTCGAAACTTCTTTTATCTCTCGGATTTTCTAGAAGATCTCGAAAAGTATTTCGCTAACTGTAAGTGAAGCATAGATTTATATCATACTCCCTGAAAATGTTACATACATACATATACCATTCGAGAAAACTATGTCTAGCATTCCCGAGTGTAAAAAATTGTAAAATCAACTTCTCATAGTCTTATCATAATAGTTTAATGAGTTACGTTTACAAGCACCTACTTTGAGGTAATAATTTTGACAAAATTATCAAATATATCAAAATTAATAATTGAAATTTCAGCCTAAAAAAACGTAAACACAAATATGAAAAACGAGAAAGATATTTTTGAAAAAACATTTACAACGATGAATAATATAGAATGGATACCAAAGATAAGCTACTGAAAAAAAAATAAATAAACCAAAAAAAAAAATTTTAAATATGAATTCGCTATATACATACAATATAAAAGTGCAAAATTAAAAAAAATAAAAAACTCTTTGTTATCCCAAAATAAGTGTTTAAAAATGTCGGCAAATAGCGCGACGAACTTAATGAATTGAACGAAGACTAAGTTCTTGTTCCCCGAAAACCCCAAATCCCAAAGTAATTAAATGTTGAAGAAAGTTTGATTACATTGTAAATTGTATAATGTATAAGTAAATCATACAAAATAGCAATCAGATGTTTTTATTTAATGACCAATTAAGAAACACAATAACTGACATACATAATGAAATTAAATGATTAATGCGTTGTATGTAGCTGTAACTTTCCACTGATAATTTGTTTGCAATTGTGAATCAAGTTTACTAGTGGAAATTATCAGCAGCAATTTCAAATGCTCATCAGTTAACTTGGATCTGTAAACATTTTTTTTGTATACTTCATTTTAGAGAATGTTTTTACTTACAGATGCGTAATTCAGAAAGTGGAAGAAAAACTGCGAGCACATTTATATAACTATCAAACGATTAATATTTACCTTAAAACATATAGCTACACTGCAACTCAATTATTTACATTTGAAGTTCTGGAGGAAGAATTTCTGTCTCGGCATTAAAAGGGTTTTTTTGAAAGATCTTGATCCCATTTGATGTTATTTGCAAAACTCGCGGAATTGACAATGATTAAGCGCATGTAATCTGATACAATTTGCAACTGACATGACTTAAAACTTCTGACATATCTATGCATTTTCCGCATAAAGACCGTTGATGTACGATGCAATGGACAATTAATAGCTTTGAATCATCATCATTTTCTACAGCATTTAATACCACGACGCCTTTATTTTTTCCACGCGTGTTTTTGGCACCATCAGTGGTGATACACTTTAAGTTTTTCCATTGAAGATTACTTTTCTTAACAGTATTTCCAACTACTTTAAAAATATCTTCCCCAGTGGTCGTGCTGGGAATGCTATGAAAATCAAGAAGCTCTTGATAATTAATTTTTATCTATCCCTCGAATGAAAAGTAACACCCGAGCAGTATCTGTAACATCTATTCACTCATCCAGGGCCATAGAGAACCACAGCAAGTGCCAATTTATGTCGGATATTTGAGTTAATTTATTTTATGCAATATCATCTACTCTTCAACATGTATTTGTTGACAAAATGCTGTGTTTAAATAAATTAGCTTTTTCTGGTCACATCAGTAAATGATTTCCCATGTTTCGCTATTAAATGAGCCACGTGGAAACTAGCGCAAGTTGTTGCTTCTTGTTCAGCACTTACTTTCTTTAAAAACAATTGGTAATAAAGCAACTCGCACTTCAAAGATTCATATTTTTCTAAGCCTTCTAAAAATTGGGAGGAATTCTAAGAATGTTTAGTCTCATAATCACGTTTCACGCTGTACTCCTTGAGGACTGATATTGTTTGATTGCAATATGTATTATTGCCTTATTACTTGATTCAATCACGAAATGCTGATATCTCAATTATTCTTTAAATGCTCCAACGACGGTGTGTGATGACGTAACGGAGGGCCGCGTAGGACGATTCGCCTTCCTTGTATTGCACTAAGCACAAGGAAGTCGAATTGAAGGAGTCAATGTGACCCTTAGGCTAAAAAATTTGCCTTAGATCATGGTCTAAGAAATTAATGAAACTAATTTCACATTTAATAAGTTCATAAAACTCTAATCAAAAAAAATGTTGGATACAAATAATGATCATTGCTACAATGAATATTGAAATCAAAATACGTATCTTTTAAATTCGCCGTGTGCTATGAGAATGAACTGTGACAGATAAGACGATGATCGATGAGAAGGAACAAGTATCGAAAATGAGTTAAAAAATTGAAACAGTGAGAGAGAGAACAGCCTGTACTTTACAAACATAATTAATACTGATTAAAAAAATTCGTTGCAAAATTCTTATTTAATCTACTTCCCACGCAGCATCTTTTAAATTTCGCGGATAATTTAAATTGATTAAACTGTAATAAAGGCCATATCTGCTAATCCGTATATAAATATTCCCTTTATTATCGGAACTCAGTTTACTCTCGCTGTCGCGCCTGGAGTGTCATTTATTATATATTAAGTAGAAAAAATATTTAGGTTACATGAAATTATTTTTACCACCCGTTGATTTTTAACTGTGTATATATGTAGGTATCTTAAACCGCTTTTCTGAGTAGACATGCGTATTTATTCGACGACTTTTCTCATTAAAAACTGTCTGACCAACTTCAAACTATGCCCTTCGAAAGTCTAAAATGTCCATTGTGAAATTTAATAGGCAAAGAAAGGTCTGGGTTATTTTAACTGGTCCTTCGTCTGCCACGCAAGTCTTTTTATTACCTGGTTGCTCGTCAGGTAACTGCAAAACATACATCCGAAGATTACGGCAGTTTCCACTCGCATTACGTAAGGTCTGCCTCGGCGATTCTGTTATACTAAACTAGAGCAGAATCGCTATGAAAATGCATACATCCTTCTTGTTTACCTACCTGCATTGTTTCTACGCGGTTACAGATATGTTTGTAAACAAACTGGACGCATGTATATGCTCACGCCATGTACTATTTATTTTCTGTAGATGTAAAAATTAATTAACATTGCTGACACAGATGCATGTTCAATGCATACAAACATGTTCCATACTCGTGTTCTCTGCTATACAAGAAAATGCTAGAAAGTACTGGCGGATTCATCTGTCGTAATTATTTGTAAACACAACATCATTCAGATTAATCAGGTGAAACAGATTCATTATTTTATTATTTTATATTAATTACATATATCCCCTTATAATAAAATATCACCGTGTTATGTATAATTATATAAATAATTTAATCGATTAAACGATAAAACAAATTAGTCGCAATAGCGAGGATTTTCAAGAATACTCGTTTTTGAAGCTTCTATAAGCGAAGCTATTTTTCAAACAATATCCATGGATATTTTTTATACGTTTAACGATGTATCTGCGGGTTTATTAATATTTATACAAACCACAAGTGTACCACAAATAAAACCGAAACAGGAAAATCAATACCTTGGCAATTAGCTATTTACGAACAAATTTTCTAGGAAAGTTTTCTGGTTTAATAACCGACACATTATACCCATGTTATAATTATATTTTTGTTTGAGGAATATAGTTTTTTTCGATTCTATTTTCGGTGTTCAAGGTTTGACGTAGTGATACATAGACCTTGTATCCACCATGTAACCACTTTTGCACCATTAGCACATCTTTAGTTAATTTTTCCTCACATCTTTAGTCGATTTTTCTGGAATTCCAGTCTAAAACAACTTGAATCTTAATCAATCTAGTAATTCCGATGAATCTTCTCACTTCTCGAGTGTATTTACGGCTGAGTGCAATTGACTTTTGGCCCGGTATCCTTCTGCACTTGCAATTGCTTCGCCAATAAAAGTATTCGTCATTTTATGAAACATTTAAAGCAACCACTTAATTAGATCTTACCCTATTCAGGAGAAAAGATAGACAATTGCCTCTCACTTCTATGATGCACTATATTGCCACCAATTTGTATTAAGAATCGATTACATTAAGCACACATTTTATTTGCACCCTTATTTTCGACTCCTGAATCCATAAATTCTCATATCTACTGCTGATCCGATTTTCCTGTGTTCACCCTATGCGTTCATTGAAGATATTCTATAGCCAAACAAGAATTTGTGAGGCTTGTTGTTGCTTAAAACTCGTTTGCAACAATCGATGTTAGTCTTTCTGTAAAAATGTGAAAAATTAAATACCGAACCATGATTAAATTTTTACGTTTGAAAGGCAATACGTCTACGCAAATTAATGCCGATATGGTCGCTGTTTACGGAGATTCTGCACCACCAAATTTTAGGCAGCTGAATTTAAACGTATCGTACCAGCTTTGTTGACGATAAACGTTCGAGACGGCCAATAATTTCAAACACTTCTGATAGCTGTGGGCATGTCGAAAGAATGCGTTTATCATACACCGCATGCTCACTCAGAGTCAAAAACACAATCAAATGAACATTTCCAAAGCCGTGTTGAAGCAGTTCAAGCGAAATAAATAGCATCAATTAATAACTGTAGATGAAACTTGTATATACCGGCACACTTTTGGAGGCAGTATACTGTAAAGGGTGAATCGGCTCCAAAAAAGACGAAGAAGATGATTTCTTTGGGATAGTCATGGAATTGTGTTAATGGACTTTCTTGAAAAAGGAAGAACAATACTACGCATCATTTCTTGCCAGGCTCGACGCGAAAATTGTAGAAAAACAGCGGTATATGAAGAAGAAGGAGATTTTGTTCCACTAAAACAATGCACCGTATCACATTTAGTGATTACTTTGGCAGAAATTCACGAAATGGCATTAGAATTGACAGGCCACCCACCCCATTCACCAAATCTGGCAACTTTTTTTCCGTTTCCTATGCCCAAAATCCATCACATTTCTAAACACCTATTTTGCAGAACGCGACAGACTAAAGATATGGGAATATCACTGAGAAAAGTATATGGACTTACAAGAAGACCATGCTGAGAAATAAAACTAAATTTGGCAAAAAAAAATTATTTCTGTGTTACACTGGCATCTTGTCTAAACTTAATAAAAGTTTTTAATTTGGTAAAACAAAATCAAATTCCTAATATCAAAGCTCGCTAACAAGAGATTGCAAGATTAGGACCAATTTGGTATTATGTACTTAGTTATGAATCATTCACACAGAGTTGCTATGGATTATTTAAAAGTTTTTATGTTAAGTTAAATATGTATAGGAGTGTTATACAAATATGGTGCTTTTTTAGTTACACCCATTTTTTTTAAATACATACTCGAAAACTCGACTTGAACAACAATCTTTTACAGGTAATTCGTGGCAAAACAAATTTATAATCGTATGCAATGACGACAATTTTACATATAATTTCGCCAATTGCAAATGTTATTAACGCTAAACAATTTGTTTACGTAAACAAGTTCTAAAAATCTCTAAAAGACCACGAGCAAGCCGAGTTTATTCTAGTAATTTTATACATTTAATAGCGTTCTATAAATACAACAGAGTAAGCTGAACTGCATTCGCACTTATAAATTTTTATTTAATTTGGAATATGTAGAATACAACCTGTATAGTACTTTGCCCTACTATTGATTCTAAATGTAAATACATGAATTATATGAAGTATATGAAGCTAATAAAATAGTATGTAATTATCTATTTACAAAGATATAATCTAGAAGAAAAAACTTTACGTTGATATTATTGATCATTTCTAGTCTTATCCACAATGACGAATGGACTTTCGCTGTACGCCAATATATTTTTGTTATATTATCCAATATTAATGTAAATGTTATCTAGAACACACACGTACAACTGAAATCACTACGAATGCGCTTGTGGATAAAAAAAAATGATAACATTATGTAAATGGTTCAAATAATGCATCCACTCAGTGTTATCTTAAATAGGTACATACCACCAATATTGCTGTTCGCATTAAACACTAAAATATCGATAATTTAATAAGGTACAGCCTGATAATACAAATTTTAACCATTCTACCAATAAATATGATAAAAAAATAGCTGAATTATAATCGAAAAAAAAAGAAGAAAAACAATTTCTAATTAACAAAATAGTTCAACTAAAATTATAGAAGGGATACTTCGCAATGGATTTTATTTGGAACATGTTCATATAATTAATACTGAAACTACCTTTGCTATTTGGCAATTTGCTCATATTACTAGAGCGCAACATTCTCGCTTGCCTTCCAGTGGTGTTTAACCGCGAGAGGTTGGGAGGATACAGAGCTGCTTCGTTACATGTCGGCATTTCCCGGCCTTCTATGCAGAGTGCTATGTGTAATACATATCGTAGTGCGAAGTTGATAAGTGTCGGAATTGAACGGAAAGCATCAAAAAGCTTGTAAAAAACAGCAAAGATATACTGCCGAAGCTACTCATAATGTATTAGTTAAAACACTAGACAACTTTGAAGTTTCACCAAAGCAATTGTTAATGATGGTTACCGATGCTGCCGCGGTTATGCTTCGCACAGGTTAATTCAAATTCAAAGCTGTTCAACCGAATTTGTTGGACATAACATGTCTACTTCATGCTTTACAACTTGTAGTAGACACTGTACGAAAATGTTATCCCGATGTGTATCAACTAATAGCACAGATGAAAGCGGTTTTTCTTAAATCACCGAAACGTATTCGGCTATTTCTTTCACAGTGTCCTGACATACCAAAACCGCCGCAGCCAATTCTTACACGATTGAGTGCATACTTGGAAGCAGTATTCTATCATTTTCAACATTTTGAAAAGATCAAATTAGTGATTTTACAATTAGACGCTAAAGAAGCAGCTGCAATAAAGCTAAGTCAAATGCAATTCCAAAATCTTCAAGTTGCAGCAGATTTAAAAACTATTAACGACAATTACGTTCCAGTAGCCGACGCAATAAAAAAATTGCAAAACACTTCGTTGTCCTTACGGGATTTGTGTGAAATTGTTGTTACGCCATCTTTTTAACAATAGTGTTGCGGAAGATCCGTTATACAAATTCAAAAACCACTTTAAGTACGCGAATATTACATCACTAGATTTAGAACGATCTTTTTCTGCGTGTAAGCAGATATATACGCAGCAACGGACGGGTATCAAAGAGACCACTGTAAAAGCGTACGCTATGATACAGGTGTTGAAGGCCTCACTTCCGAATTTCTTTTCAGCCATCTAGCATATTCGGTAAGTTGTTTACTACATTATCTTTGCGTTTTCATAAATTCTCTCCTTGTTTTTTGTTCTAAATAACACGCACGTTTATTTCAGTTAACCCAGCGCAGTGACGCTGCTGCTAGGCAATCGACTTGTTGCGCTCTACTTCAAGAGTGATTTTATTGTTTCCGTTATTAAAGCAGTTTTAGGGTAACTTAGTGTTGTTAACTCCATATTTGCTAACTGTTTTATCATATTGGTTCTAGTTTTTATGATAGGGCTTTCTTTTGAAAAGGTATGAAGGAAAAAAACAAAAAGAATAAATTTATTGGTAGACAAGCGAGAAATACCTCAAATTATAATTATACAAAATAAAATGGATATAAAACTAAAAAGTATGTGTCTAGTAAAAAAAAACAACGTATCACTACAAATGCTAGATGAAATGCCGGCTATATGATGTTGTGTTGGACTTGAAAACATTCACATTGCAGGTTCCAACAATAGTCTGCCATCCCATCTTCCTTGATATCTTTGCTCCATTGACTTTATATCTTCATGGAATCTCTTCACGAAATTCAACGAGGTTTTTCGGAAATCTGTCAAATGGTTATGCAGAAAGTGTAATTTAACGCTCGTATTAGCACCCATTTTCTTAAAATTAACCAGCATATTTCGTACGAGTTCTTCATAATGTTCTGCCCTATTGTTTACACAGTAACAAATGACCACCAAAGTTTAAGTTTTTCTCATTCCTATTGTTCATTGCCGTAGAGATTCCACACGTATTTTACATACCCAAGATTTATACTGTTTCTAATTGCAAAATCAAAATAAGAAAAATACGTTTTCTTTACAAAATATTGATGTTTTGCCTTTGTTTTTCCTTGGTATATTCACCACAAATGCAGCTGGATGATCAAGACAATCTCTTCTAGAAGAACCCACATTTATGCGAACTTCCTTCTTGGACATTACTTTCTAAGCAATTAAACAAATAAACAATAGTCGTTGATACATGTCCAAGATATTATAAGGTATTGCACGTGAAAACATGTGAAATGTTGGAAAAAGCCGATGAAAGCCGTTTATCGTGATATAAAAATTACAATTGGCGGAAACGATACAACCATTGAAAAAATGCCGTTCTAACTTGAATAAAATGAACTTAGTCCTTATACATTTGGCAACTAAAGCCAAGTAAAATGTTTCCAAATTCCTTGCTTCAAATGTAATATGAAGTCGCATAAACATCTTTGGCAATCGAAAAAGAACTTTTTTTGTTGTGTTATCTATCAAATTCAAACATTTTTTGATTTTTTTTAATATAGTAAATAGTCTTACATTATCAACTCAAATAAATATTACCTAACATAAAACAAAACATATCGAACAGTGGCTCACAGTCGTTTAACTCGGATTGATGAAGGACCTCACGTGTTAATACAACGTCCTCTAGGCAATTTATATTACAAATTAATAGATAACATGAGGTATAGTTGGTTGCCTGTTATTATAAATTGGACACTTTTAAACAACACACAAGTATCGGCACCCTCCGCACCACACAAGTTTAATTTATTATATAGTAATATAATAATTAGTCCGGGACGGCCGTGATGATGAGGACCATTCGTGTCCTCGAAACGGCCGTCCCAGACTAATTATTATATTACTATATAATAAATTAAACTGGTGTGGTGCGGAGGGTGCCGATATTTATGTGTTGCTTACCATACTACGCCACAGTCCTTGCTATCATTATTGGACACTTTTAGCAAAGACCTGGCAAGTGTTATTAAATGAAATGGTCTGTTTAGGGAAATTCCTTCATTGATTGATTTTGTTGCAAACTGCCAAAGTCAGGCACAACATATCAGTGAAAAGCAAGATTCATTTAGCTACAAACAAAATTTCTCCCTACTTAGCTAAACACCAAAATGAATTAACCTATCAATGCTTTCATGTACATGAGTATTTTTGTTAAAATGTTTACCTGTTACCATTTTCATTGAATACAATTTATCCTGAGAGAATAAATGGCGTATTATTCTCAGCGTTTGCATTAAAAATTGTATCATTTCGCGTTTTCATGGAAGAATACTCCAGGATTGTTTGTATTTTTGAAAATAAACAATTGCCTTGCACAACCAATTATACACTTATTTCAGATATTTTGTCAAATGAGTTGCCTATGTAATCAGATTAGAGATCCATTAGAAGCAGACATTTTGAGTTTTATTATTGCAATTCTGGTAATTCTCTTCATTCTATTATTACATATTTTTTTTCTTTTGTAGTTTCCACGATTTCGTTTTTTATTAGTTTCATATACATATATGTATATAACAATGTTTTCAGAAAGCTGCAAATATCAGTTTTTATCTGGTGTAGCTACCCATAAAAATATTGGGGATGGACACTATATCCTAATCGGTTATTTAATAACAATTATTTCTGAATAACTGTTTTCACCCGTTTCTATATTTCTCAAATAACAGTTACGAAATAACATGATATTAATTGGTATTGGTATCGCTGATAGGAAACCGTACACACATCGTTTGATATCAGTAACTGTTTAAGAACAAATGTGGAAACGTTAGTCAGTAAACTCTATTTTTTATTTTTTCGGAGGAGCAATGGAATTTTTCCAATCTACTTCTTGGCGGCAGCTTTAAAACTAGCTGGAATGTTATATAAGTTATAATTACGTAATTAATTACATATTCATTACAAAAATAAATAATTAATTAACATAGAAAACACCAAGGATAACATTTATTAATCAAATACACATCATACTAGATTTCAGCTTTGTATATGGTACCTTTTTTAATAGAAGTTTCTGAATGTTGCTCTATTCTACTATAATTCTTATTTTTATATGATTATTTACAAGCAAACAACAATTTAGACTAATATTAAATATAGCGTATACATATTGAACCATAACTTGACCTTAAATACGTGTTAATACATTTCATTACCTTCTAAAATAATTACTTACTGTCGCTTTCCACTTCTCTTGAACCATTATCTTTGCCCACTGATCTAATAAATGGCTGGATTATATCATCGATTAATCCATCTAACTCACTCTTCTTTAATCACATGTTCTAAACGTTTTTTCCAATTGTCCATAGTGACATTCTGGATTGTCTGTAATTTGAATGAAGTATACTCACCTCAATTTTTACTTGAGCCCACACTAGCTCAATTGCCTTGGGTTCGTGGTAACCTCAACACAGTTTCGTTGCAACTTCTGGCCATTTCATCTGTCTCATGTGTATTATATCGGTCATTATTAGGGCGAATTAAATGAAGAAGTCCAGGTCGATATTTTTTGATTTCAACAAAGCGTGCATATCGAGTTTTCTAGAAGTTGTGGGAATTTTTTAAACTTAAAACTACGATATATAGCATTATCCATAACAATAACAGCATTGTTTGGTAGCACTGTCAATATTTGATGAAACCATCTTTCAAACATCTAGGCATTCCTTTCTTCATGATAATCGGTTGTTTTTTTACCTTCGAAAAGCAATAAGCCATTCTCGACAAAACCAGCCTTAGATCCTATGTGCAAACTAATGAGACGTCTTTCTTTCCCTGAAGGATTACATATGCCTGTGGTCAGCCTGTCATTAAACGCTTGCCGTCGATTTTCTATATTATCAACTACCCAAACTTTTTGTTTGGTATGACCTTCGTTTAGCCATGTTTCGTCTAAATAATAAATTCGATTTTGGCGATGATAATCTTTTATTGTCATCAAATACCTTCTTCTCCACCTGATTGTATCATCACGTTCTATCAAAACACTTTTTCGATCTCTGTTCATGTACCTGCAACAATAATTATACTTATTCTAACAACATCGGCACTAACCTGAAGTTTAGCATTTTCATAAATTTGTACAATGTTGAACGGCTCATCTGTGGCAAATCATCACGCTGTTTTACTACATTCAGCACTTTATTAAGTATAGGAAATTAATTTTTATAAAGAAAAACCTAGGAATTAATTGTTTTAGAGAGTTCTTGACAGTTACATCGTAATCAGCAATTAAAGAATGTCCTCCAGAAGTGTACCTAGGCGGGGTAAACTTTCCTTTCTTCTTGTATCCTTGTATAGTACGATAGATAATAGACTGTGCCATACCTAAAAATAAGATAACTTTATAATATGTATGCTATGCTGTTATCAGTTCAAAGTTTTATATCTTCTTCAATATCTTCTGGTTCTGTATCAAAGATAGATGTCTTAAGCTCAGAAATTTTCGCCTTCCCGGCGAGGAAATTTGAGTTCCAGAAGTAGTGGCTATTTCCTCTAAGTCCACGAAAAACGCTGAGAAAATGTTTTACACGGAGACTGTGTCAGCCGATTAGTTCTCAGAAGAACTTTTTTATTATTACAACGCAAATTAAAGGAGAAAATTTAAATATAAACACACTCAGAAAAATACACGATCTAAACGACAATCAGCGGTTGTAACAATATGGCGGCTGGCAATATATCAAATTTCGCTAGTGTGATTTTTGTCGAAAACTGACCAACAGAGCCTACTTTTCAGCGCTTCAATTTAAAAGCACTCCTCCGAATTAAAAAGTAGAGTATAGTTACTAGTTGCGGTACAACAATAACTATAAATAGCCCTTATTAAGTGAAGTTATTGTACAACGCTCTAGTTCGCAGACGCCTATTTTCCAAAGTAAAACTTGACATCAAGTAAAGGGAACATGATTTTCGTTTTAAATATTAATATTTGAGAAAGGATTGCATTAATAACAGATAATGAAAATTGTTGGGTAATTAAATTTAAAAATAAATATCAAACTAGTCAAATGCGATTGGATTGGTTAAAAGCAATCCAAAAGTGAAAACACTTTTGGATTGCTGATTGACTGATTTCAAAGTATATGATTGGCTCTGACTAGTTTGTGATTTCTGTTTGAACAAAACTTACAATAAAGAAAATTTATCCTAATTAGGAAAAATAAGGAATATATATATATTTTTTTAAGGCGTATTTTTGAGATACCCTTTTCATTGGATAAGATTGGAATAAATGTTTCGGCAACTGTTTTTTTCGAATGCACATATAAGGCTTCTTTTTTTATAAAATAATTGTCTTTTCCGGAAGTTTTTAGAGTTTCCCTCGTAACACAGATCCGATCTTCGGAGTTACAACTGTAATTATTACCACTTTGTGCTCTTCACTTACAATTAGTGCCACAGTTAGAACTATTCTTATCTAACCATATAGTTTACCTTATTTTTCGGTTCAACATTTGTAATCATAATAATCAGCTCCATGTCTTCCCTCAGTTTCCCTTTTTTGTTCATACCTAAAAAACAGTGTGTATACAACTCAAAATTCACCCTGGTTTGAAACCTCACTAATTTGGTAAAGTTCTGAGATAAGTGGCGACCTTAAGACTACTCATTTAGATATTTAGGTTGTTGTAATTAGGCAACTCAAACTACAAATTAAAAAATTTATTGATAAGAGTAAACCATGCACACTTTTAGAACATAGATGGTAGCTCTACGATTACCCTGATATTTTCATATTGCGTAGTTCAAGTTTTCTTTAATAGACGGGTCTGACTACACAAACAAAGAAACGTGATAAATTTAAATCCCAAATGGTATTTGTTATTGTGCTGTAATGTGTATTGTGACATGTTGAGTGTTATCATCTCAATTTCGCTACTAGTAACTCCTGGCATACACATACATACAATTAATAACATTGTAACCTTCAAGCAGGTATTAATCGCTTATTCCCGTTTTTTTTATGACGATCGC
The DNA here is from genome assembly GCA_902654985.2 of Oryctes borbonicus. Classification (NCBI taxonomy): domain Eukaryota; kingdom Metazoa; phylum Arthropoda; class Insecta; order Coleoptera; family Scarabaeidae; genus Oryctes; species Oryctes borbonicus. The sequence goes on along the minus strand of LR736896.1, from coordinate 3,076,998 downwards.
AATAAGCAATATTATCATTCATACATTCATAAAATTAAGTTTGCTAGACTATCAAGAAAATAAACATTATAACGTTATGATCGCGGTTTTCTTTATTTAAGGATATTCTTGAGTAAATAATGATAACAAGGACTATTGTTTCTATGAGGAGTACTTGTGAGCTATTGACGTGCGATTGTTAGTCTTCCGTCATGTCCGAAGACGAACGTTTACCTTCAGAAGAAGGGGATAATACCTCCGCATCATCGCAACCACCAGACGGCGGATACGGATGGGTCGTAGTGGCAGCTGTTATTCTGTTGAATGTAAGTAATATGTGACCTTAGAATGTTGTAAATATAAACTTTATGCATAATCAACATCATCTAATTCATATTCATGTGTATTTGTTTATGAATTTGAATAAATAATTGATAGCGCGTGTAATATAGGTCGTACTACAATAAAAACGTCAACACTGGATGCAAAGATTTTCCTTCCGCCTTGTCAAATATTTTTGGCAAGCTAAATTTGTAAAAAACGAACATTATCATAAATAATCTTTCATCTTTCTCAAAAATCGGATGGAATCCAGTATCACCTACGCCTGAAAGTTATTTACATATGTTTATTTTTTTTAATTCGGACACACGGGAGTACTTAATTCGATGTACTGGTTGAAACTGATAAAATAATTCTACTAAAACAGCTGATAGTATAGATTTATCAATAAGGATAATTGTGTGCGGACCACCACTGTTTAAAATCGGTTGTCCAATAGCTAGATCATTTTTACTTAAAAAATCAAGAGAATGATGCTAAGTTGCTAAGTTGAGGTATAAATTGTCATGTAATTCGCCAATTTTAAATAGATGAGAGATCAAATCAGCAATCTAAATTTATCTTGGACAATGGTAGCTTCTCAAGTGAAGCTCAAGGACTCGAACTTCCCAATCATCGTCATTTGAAACAAAAGAACTTCATTACATACGAGAAACAAAATGTATATATTTTTTCTAATTGATGTCCTATCCTATTTCTGTCGAGCTAACGTTTTAGCCGTATATCAGTAACTAAGCAGGTTACATTTGTAAATTTGCAAACTTATTTTGTTCGAGCAGGCTAACTTTTACGAAATATCGGCACGTAAATTCAACTTCCGTTTTCGCCAGAAGTAATGTACACTTAATATCCTTAAGTGAATTGCCCCAATTTTGAATTCAGCAATTAATTTGATGTGAAGTCGATCTATTTCGGGCTTATCGCTTATTTCCTCAGTATGCAAAAATGTTGATTAATAATTATTGCGGGTTAGTACCTAAGCTACATACGCGAATTATTAGAAAGTATTACAATTACCTAGTATACATAGTGTCATTATTTATCGATCAAACATATATTACACTTCAAATACTGATATCCATGTAATTTTATAGAGCACCTGTATATTTTTATTATAGTCGATTGAATATTAAATTCTTCATCAAATAATTTCAAGTATTCATTTTAGGTATAAGCATATACCTAAAATGAATACTTGAGCAATTATTTGCAATTAATATTATTGCATTAAAAAATTTCGTGTAAGTTCGAAAGTTAGCTATGAACGTTCGTCATCGATTTAGCGTATATGTTTAAATTTATAATAACAGTTCGATCGTGTATTGATAAACTTGCTAATATATCGCATATTTCGTAATTTACGTTACGTTGCTATGGAACTGACAAAACCATCAGGATTACTTAAATTTATTAATTACTTATGGCGCATTTGTGAGAATTTTAAGACTAGCCAGTAGCGTCTAAAGATGTAGTTTCACAGTTAATTAAAAATTGTGTAGAATATGGATAGTTTAGGTTAAAAATTAGAAAAAATAAATCACGTACTCGAATACTGTGGCACTGGAACTTAGTTCAGTATTGCTGCTGTAGATGATAACTTAGCTATCGAAACGTAGGTTCAGTGTCAGTGAAGTGTTTCAGTGTTAGAAAAAATAAATTAACTGATGACAAAGTTGTTGCTAGTATCGAGAAACAGCAACAACATTACAAATCTCTCTAATGTCCATTGAAACAGTATTTAAAAAAACACAAATGGACACCCTTTTCATACCAGCAGGTACAAAACTTGCATTTACAGAATTTTCTTCTAAGGGCGAGTTTTTGCGAGTTCTTCACATCTTGGGGAAGATGAAACCTTCACGAAAAAAAAAATATGAACTATATAACTAAACAGGGCAATTAAAGAAACCGGATTTTTTGCCTAACGAAAATTTGAAGGGCGAAAGGTATTTAGACACATTCTCCAATATTGTCGAAGAAGAGCCTTGATACAGTACCAGTTGTTTAGTCTGCTGCCGCTTGGTATCATATGGGTGGTGCACCGGCTCACAACACAAGAAATGTCCGCATACGTTTAGAGAGGCTATTTGAAGGAAAGTGGATAGCAAATGAAGGTCCATGCTTGTGGCCTCTACACTGATTCTTACTACGTCAAATTTGCTAAATATTCAATATACTTGGATGTTTCTTAGTATGGTATGGTGTTGTCAGAAATGTTAACGTATACGACAAATATTCACAGCCGTCTTTCGCATTTTTTGGCGTGGAAAACGCCACAGCCGTAGTGGAAAATGTCGATCGTTAGGTGGCGAATAGGGGTTCAATCAAATTAAATCATAAAATTGGTTTAATTTAATTATTACTTTTAAAGGTGCACGTTAAAACATTCACTTCGCAATCCTCAGGTTTTTCTTGTACTCTACAGATACGTACTTATCTATTATTTTTGATGATGACCAACGGTGGTAGAAATTTTATTTTGAATTTTCATTGTCATTAACGTTGTTATAAACATGTTTAATTGTTTAGTGCGAAAATATTGTAAACAATATCTTCTAAAATAATTTGCTGGCAGATTTAATAAAACATTTGGGAAGATATACGCCGTTGTTAAAACTTACGGGACGAAACGTGGGTACTTTCACACGGCCTTTTTGGAAAGAAATATACAATAAATTTCCGTTTTGTGTGTCCTACCAGTAAACCAGATTGCTGCTTTAGCACTCTTAAGCACGTAAAAGCTTATTTGAAAAACACTTCAGTGAAGTCGATTAAGACTTTCGCTGCTATAGACGAATACATTCGCCTGAGCTATCATGTATTCTAAGTATCGGCTGAAATATCTCCGCAGCGAAAATGTGAGTTCATAGTACCAACCATTTTGTCCAATAAATTATAGAACATTTTATTTCTCAAAAGGAGAAGATTTTGGGTTTATGTACAAACGATAGATTTTGTTATATCGCAGAACTTTTTATAGTTTTTTTCTTTTTGGCATTTTTATGAGTCGTTTTCCGTTTTAAGTAATTGACCTTTTTAATTAATAAGGTTCTCTTGGAGGTGAGCTTTTTAATTTTTTTCTTACTACTATTTATATTTGTGAAACGTTGAGACAGCTTTGAAGCATTCTTTCAAATCTCATCGCCTACTTAAACTACACTGCATTCTTTTCTTTAACGCAATGTTAAATTTCCCATGGATTAATAATCAAACGATGGATTGCTAATCGAATCACAAATTCTTGGATTACAAGATAATATAAAAGTGGATTGTTTGATGAAATTCGATAATATAATCTCTTCTGAAAATGACAATGATAATGATAATGGTAATGGTAATGAGTTATTAGTCCTATGAGACATACAAGTGTATTAAGGTCACAATCTTAAAATATGTAAATAACAAATTAAACAATTACTCAGCGCGATCGACTAGGTAGTTTCCCAATTTTGCTTTAAATTTAAACTCTTAGCAGTACGTAACCTACATCACATCTTCAGTGAGGTATGAAGAATTTATTTTACTGTGTAGTTGCAATACTGTGGATATTCTTAATTAAATTAAACTCGTGTTTATTGGTTAATATATGTACTGACAACTAATAGATAAAGAGTCAAAATCCTGATAATAAGAACCTGACCAGCTCCAGTGGTCCCATAAATGTATTCCACAGGTTAATCTAGAACCAATCAGAGTATAATGAATTGAAACTGATTGGTTTGAAAACATGACACAATTTAAATTTCTAAATAAATAGCAGATTGAATGTAATTTAGTAAGCCAGCACTACCATTGCTGTTTCCAATTTAAACGTTTATCTAGAGTCAAACCCAGAAACTAACAGTTGTCGACAATAATCAGCATCGAAGACCAAGAGTCAACACTCAACTCTTCTGCCTATTGTGAAAGCGGACAACAAATATGTATTACCCCAATTATTCATCGATTTCAATATTGATTGTCAATTAATTATAATTGTGTCGTGGGAAGTGTGCCGATACTTTTGTGTTATTTGCCATCCTACCCCGCAGTCCTTGCATTACCTCAATTGCAAATCATTCTCGTTTTTACCAGAAATAAGAAGTGTATTATCGTATCATCTGTATACGTAACTAAAAAAACGCATCTGAAGTATTAGTACTAAAGTGATTAGAGTATATTAGAAACAGTACAGGATCCACGTTAGCATATTTGAAAGAGAAACCGTATCTTTGAAGTACACCATGAAGAGAACGACGTATTAATTTGTATGCATGCATCTGTTGCAAAAAAAAAACGCATGTTATCTTTCTTTTTTACAAATTTATTATCTTAGGTATCTCTAACACATAACATAGACTTTATTCTCGTTCCATATAATTGCCAATATAAGAAATAAAGAAATTGCAGAAATTACATTTTAAAATTATTCATAAACTTATACTGATATCTATGATTCTATGTCTGAAGTTAAATCTGCCATAACGATAATACTCCTAATATTTACATTATTGAGAATTGCTGGTGTTTTCAATAAGAATTTTCTTATCGTTTGCCTTGATAAATTTTCGCACTTGTGCGTAATCTATGAGTAAATTTGTTTATTGAGCACAACGGAATATTTTGACAAAGGGGCTTAAAAAATAAACTATATACCAACTATTGTCCATCCCTATTTTAAAACATGTAAGTGAATTTCCAGAGCATATAAACTTTATTAAATTAAAGCTTTGGTCATTAACGTTTTAAATATGTTTAACGGGACGGAATAGCATAATTTTATTTATATTTCGTACAAGTATAATTAACTTATCTACAACACCAGACAGAAAATTGTACAAACATAAATATTAAAAGATAACAGACTTTATCAGCTATGAATGTTGCGGATTTTGATAAAATGTATCTTTCAGATCCATCAAAATACAAATTGTCAAATGCAATTGATAAAATCTTCATTATATTCAAATTGTTTGTATAAGCAAATCGCATAATTGTCGCTATGCCAAACGAGTATCTGTAGATTACTTGCTTCGGATTCCATATCATTTTGAGATACATGCAATACATATAATCAGGTGTTCGAAATATATTTGTGGATTTTACACGTGACAAACATTAAATGCCTCAGGGCCAAAGTTTACTACTGCACTTTGCCAGACATAAACTATTTTTGCAAACGTTTGTTTTAACTTTTCGCCACACGTTTTATAACCGTGACTAAGTTGTTTCAGTTCATAAAGATAATACGTAATAAGTGCCAAAATTACTTTCTCTTTATAAATAATCTACTAAATAATTTAAATCAAAGAGTGTCTATTGTTTTCTTCGAAAGAATTTAACCCACATCATATACTGGCTGTCATTGAAAATGCATCACTACTGCCACATACAGTTTTGTCAGAGGATATTAGACGAAACAGACCAAAGTCCAGGCTTTTTAAATAATGCAATATGCAGACAAGCTATATTCCATAATAACGGATATATAAGCAAGCACAATTTTCATTATTATATGGACGAAGCTCAGCATCAAAAGAAATGGTCGTTCAATGTCTTGGGGAGGTATTATTAGTACCACCGTAGTTGGACTACATTTTCTTCATGGCCCTCTCAACGGCGTAATATACAGGAAATTTTGTAGCAAATGAACTAGCAGGTTTAAGATCTACTACCTGGTGCAAAACTCAATATGTGGTATCAGCATAGTGGAATTTCAAAGGCACAAGAACACATCAGTAAAGCAGCTGTTGCATGAAATATATAGAAACCAGATCGCCAGTAGCATGAGATAAAGAAAAAACAAACGGGTAACCATAGAAATAACCATAAAAGTATGAGATAAGTAAATTAATCTATAGTACGGAGAAAAATAATTATTTGTAGACGATGTGACAGTAAAACGGAATTTAACATGAAATTAGATTTTTATGTTTTTGTTAGTCGTTATGACCTACCATATTTACTTTTAACATAACTATAGTCTGCTCTAAACGCAATATAATTCAAAAAATATGAACTTTAGGTATAGGAAATGTACTGGAAGAACCAAAGAGAGTTTAAGTATGCTAAAAATATACAAGGTGTTCGATTAAAAAAAAAACGCGTTTAAACTGTTTGAAGATGCTCTAATTAATGTTACCTTCCTGAACGTTCTGTATAATAAAACGAAAACTTTTAACGTTGATCAGAAAACGTCCATCCTCAACCAACCTGGTACGGCCACGTTTGAGTTTAGCTGCCCAAATGTGGGAAATGATGGTGGGATAGCCGTAAAGATCCTCTTTTTGCGACAAAGTAACGCTTACCTATGTATTGCTCGTCAATTCGCGAAGTTTTTGTAAGAATATGCTGTCTGATTACTTTCATGGCTTCTTTGATTTCCCAAACTATTGCCGATCGAACAAACATTGGTTACTCTATGACATGAAATTGAAGTCGCCCGGAATGCAATAACAATATGACTGGACGTCTCCAGGAATTTATTCATAAGCGTGATAATCCCATACATTAATAATTATAATCCAATATTTTTCATTGAAATCCTGTGACCTTTAGAAGGTAACGTATTTTCAATAGTAAAACCTACGGTTAATTTTGAGCAGTTTAATAAACCTTATTATTATCAACTATTAGCCATAACGGCTCGGTGGTCCAGTGGCAAGGGCCTCCGCTTGACTATGGCAGAGTTAGACGCTGTGCGTTTGAATCCCACCGAGGTCAAATGGCAGACTTTTCTGATGGGCTAAATACAATCTCGAGTCACCAATCCGATGTTGGGCCTTTACTGTAAAGGGATGACAATTACAAAACCTCCTGAGGTTGTGACTTATGTTCAAAAAAACATTTTTGTTTCATGTATAATGTTTTATGCTAACTTAAGGAATCTAATAAAAATTCTTTATATATATTCTACACTACATTATTCCCGACGTACCCTATGCAAATTTACATACTAATAGTAATAGCATTTACATATGTATCTTTTGCAGTCGTCCCTTATCCCAATCATACTATGTTTCGGCATGATTTACGAAGAAAAATTTTCCGACATGGACATACCAGCCTCCCAAATTTCATTCCTGCTACATCTAAACAACAGCCTCATGTGTCTATTAGGTACGTTTAGAAATACCGATTTGACTTTTTCAACCTTCCATTTTTTCAGGATTATTCAGCGGTCCTTTATTGAAAATATTCCAGCATAGGCCGACCATATTCGCTGGCGTAATTCTGTGCTGCGCATCCATTTTCTTGACAACATTCGCCGAATCATACACATTCATTATGTGCACAATAGGAATTATGTTAGGTATGTGCAGGTAGGTAAAAAAAAAATGAGTTGGAGACAGTATTAGTGTGGGGATATTATAACTTTCATTATCTTGGTTAGATTACATAATTTTATTGTTGATATTTTGCTCATATAGTTATTAAATGAATTACTGCAAATAGGGAAGTATAAAAAATATGTAATAATAAAAAGGATTTAGATATTATTTTGCTAGAAGTTATTTCTAAGAATAGCTCTGAATTATCTGTAAAGATAAATAAAGAAGCTTACTTATGCACGGAGGAAAATTATTATATTTAATTGAATTGAATAAACGTGTTGTAATTCGTACTACAAATTTTTATTTCTTCAAAATTGGTACTTTTAGTACCAATTTTGATCGAAATATTGGCATATCCTATTCTGTTAATTAAAACACTTCTCGGGTGCTAGATGCTAAATACGTTCGGTTATCTTTTTCATATTGAAGCAAATCTAGAAAATCCTCTGGTGCAAATACACTTTTAATCTTTTTATTCTACACACAAATGGAATTTATTTACGTGGAAATTCTTGGAAATATCAATACCTGTTGTTTTTATAACTTTTAATATCATGGGTTTTTTTTTATACATTTGGAAAAACACCAAGTACATATTTAATTGAATGTGATATATTTCAAGTGCTCGGTTTCCAAATAATGAACTACTGCAATGTATCAGCGGAATCCTTTACGTTTATCTGCAATAGTTATGATTTGTAAATATTTTACCTTCGATTTTGTTGCTATTTTTTTAAGTGTAAAAAATATTTGTAATCCACGATATTTTACTTCGAAAGTTTAAACTTTTATAGATACGTACATATACATATTTTTTTTTATCATGGGAAGTTTTGATTTTATTAGATGTAAAGCAAACACCGAAGTAACGACACACTCCACATCATTCGAATTATTTGATTAGATTCGAAACAATCGATTCACGAATTCGTGCATTGTCAACCGTACGACGGAATGTAACAAGAAATAAATCCTTGAAGGTTCTATTGTTTCAAATCATTAAACATGTGAAAAACTTCGTTCAATATTCATAGTCTGTAACAGGAGCAGAGAAAAGAAAGAAAAAACAAATTCAACCGACAACCCTCTTTTCTTTGTTTAAGGCACATATAATGAAATTAACTGTGTTCAATTATGTATGTATGTTATTGGTGGTATCTCTAAAAAAGGTTTGGACTTCATATATACTAGTATACCTTTTTGGACTATGGGTCTTTATTATAAGTGAAAAATACTTGTTTCTGTTTCTTTTTCTTGCAACGTTTCGCGACTTTTTCAAACTTTGTCTTCTTTCTCCAGAAACTATAGTCAAAATAGTCATGTTCTTAGGCATAGTCACGTAGATTATCTTTTAAAAAGTTCCATTTACACAAATTGTGTACAATAAACAGATCAATCAAATAGTCAGAGAGAGTCGTTTTTCTCTGTGTCTGTCTATTCTAAATAGAATAAAAGATGTGTTTGTGAAAATACTGTTTTAGTTACATCTTAAATATGGAAATACCGTATATTTTTTTTGAATTGTCGAAGCAATTTACTATGTAAAATCATTTAATTGTACTTGACTTGATTCTAACGCTTTTGTTTCGAATTTCTTAAAAACTATTCCTTATTTATCACAAAGATTGATACTTCATGTAAATATAAGGAGGTCAAGGGTAGAATGTCTAGTTGTTTAAAAATTAGTCTACTTCTATAGACAATACCATATCTCAACCGCGACCCTACATACTCAAAATAGAACAACCTCAATGTCTCCACACCCCCACACCCGCGAGCACCTCAGACCATGGAATGCAGAAGCAAGCCCATTCTCCAAGCTCGCGCAGTAGAAGTCAAACTTTAAATATTTATCGACGTTTACAACTAGAAATATTACCCGATCACTCTCTGGTATAGGCTTTCCATTTAGAGATATCTACAGGCTGCTGCTGTACTCCCTAGGTACCAATCAGATCCTCAAAAGCGAGTACAAATGAGTTTTCCCTACACTCATCGTACATATTATGAATTAGTTTATTGCATGAGATGCAATCTCTATCGTAGATGCTCTTAGTATACAACTGGTATCGTCTATATATTGTGTTAGAGAACAGTTCTTTGGTGTTGCTTGCAGATCATTCACATGAACCGTTGGAAATGATAAATTTTTGTAATGTTTTTTTCCCTTTAATGCGTATTACAAACGTTCTTTTATGTAGATAAGAATAAAATTGATCGTAAGCTATTCCATACTGCAAAAAAAGGATAATAAGACGAAGCTTGAAAGAGTTGACAAAACGATCAATGAAACATTGCATGAGATAAATATAAGAAAAGGAATGAGTAAAAAGCGTTCTTTTCTAATTTCTTCAATAACTTCAATAATTATATAAAATTCTGATTTGGTGCTGAAATTAAGTGACTTAGTCCCTTTCTGCACTTACAATTATGTACCAGAAGTTTTTAATTAACGATTTCAATACCGGTGCTACTCATCGGCTTGCTCAAGGGGTACTTTATAAAACACAGCATTGTGCGTGCATAATTTAAAAGAGCAAGATCTAAACCGTACCTTTCTCTTCAATTTCTTTAATACATTCTCTAAAAAGCTAAAGAAATTTTTTGACAATTACCGAAGACAAAACAAACATCATTTACTGATATAATTCTTGTCAGGTCTTACTGATAACGAAGCTTAAATAATATTTAATATTTCCTTCGAATAAGAGGTTTTTCTGTTCCTCGCTTTAATAGAGAATTTGGGATTTTAAAGGGACCCTGAAAGAGTACAGTAGAGTTTTCAGTATGAAGAATTTAAATCCAGGGGGAAGAATATGTTCTCAATGAACAAGTCGAAATTATGTTGAATTTTAAACATCGGTGGCAGAAATACTAGAAAAACCTTGCTATATTTTTACATTTTCAATATCAATTGTGTATCCATTGCGTATATTTTTGGGAACAAAATTCACTCTATGTTGATAAACGAATACCTACCTGTTTCGATAAAAGATGTAACATTTGCGAAATCTAGCTTCCAGCGTACACACTACTCATTTTGCGTGGATACCACAAACAATGGAAGACAAGATGCAGAGACCATGAGCGACTGACAGGATAGAATGCAAAATTTTCGTACAACTTTTCATTAAATTATGTTTGAAAGGTAAAGATTTTTAAATTGAAAAGAACGTTAATTGTAAAGAATCTAAAGATATTTTTTTTTACATTTTTTAAAACAAACTTGAGAAGAAATTCCGTATACTTGAGAAACATGAAGAACTGCATATGCACGAAAATGATAAGAGCAGATCTCAAACGAAAAAGTATAGTTTTAGCCAATTATCTGAAAACTGTACAGAATGGCTTGGGCCTTTTCAGAAATAAATAAGGAAACAGAAGGTCTGCAATGTCAAAGATCTAATGCTAATGATTTATTTTATTTATTATCTAATCATATTGCTAAAATTAAAAGAAAGAACCAATAGACAACAGTAGTAACATCTACAACTTTAAATATCTGGGAAAATAGCTTAATATATTTCTTTATTTTGTGACAATTGCTCTATTATTATAAATTGAAATCTGTACGTCACCGTTTTCTTTTATCTCAGGTATTGGAAATGGAATATTAATGCCCGGCACCTATATGGTAGTAAATTCCTATTTCAAAAAGCGCCTTACGCTAGCAATGAGCTTTCAAGTCACAGGCTCAAGTATAGTCGGTGTATTCATGCCGCAAATGTGTGATTTTCTACTTGCCCACTATGGAATAACAGGAACGGTTCTAATATTCGCCGGCATTTCTTTCAATGCGATACCGGCAGCTATACTACTCGTACCGGCAAAGGAAATTGTCTGTGATGAAATTAAGAAGCCGACAATTACGACGCAGGAAGAGAAAATTGTTGGAGAGGTTCGTATTACTCCCTTCTTCAATTAGCGCTTACATACGAAGCATCTGACATCTACTAAGAAAACGTGAAAACATATAATTTTTATCAAGCTTTTTTTTAATAGATGTCGTTTTGAGTTCTGGACAAGCATCGAACTGTGTCGTACATAAATGAATTTTCGCCATTCTTGTAGCAATTTATTTTTATTATTTTAGAGAGCGATTGAGAAACTACTTCCTGTCTACAACCACACAACGGTTGCTATTAATCCAGAATCACGCGCCAAAAGACTGTTAAAATCTATTAGTAGGCTCTTCAATTTCGAACTGTTTAGCGATAGAATCTATTTGATAATCGTTATTGGTATGGGAATCTCATTCGCTTCAGAGTTAAATACGATTTTGATGACGTCCTTCGTACTTAAGGAGTTAAACGGGTTCACACTTAAAGAGTTAGCTTCGGCTACGTCTCTTCTATCGCTATCAGACGTTACTGGTAGACTGTTGATTCCGTATTTGGCGTATAAGCAGAAATGCTCAGCTAAAGTAAGTTATGCTCTGGCATTAATAGGATCAACAGTTGGGAGAACGAGTAAGTAATACTAGATTCATATTAAATTCTTTGTGTTAAAAATTATTTGCCTTCTTACAGTTCTGAGTATCTTCTACAATAGCAAAACAGTGGTATTGATAAGTGTCGCCATTTTGGGATTAGGAAAAGGCACCAAGGCGGTTTTCCAATCACTAATTCTTCCACAGTTTGTCACATATGATAAATTAGCTTCTGCCAATGGGTTATTGATGGTAATAAATGGAATCTTATCACTTATAGTCGGACCTGTAATAGGTAACTAAGTTTCCTGCAGTTTTCAATTTGAATATATTCTTTATATCTTCTTATAGGTGTAATGCACGATGTTGGCGATACGTATTTATATTCTTTGCATTCTGCCAGTATTCTGTCGATGTCGTGTGTAGTTTTATGGAGTGTGGAGTATCTGATAAGGCGGAAAAGGAGAGATGACCAAGTGGATGATCCATCATGAAATTGAATTTAAACTTAGATTAATAGGGAAATATATAATATTGTTGTAAATATTTGTACGGTTGTTTGGATATAAAATAAAAGTTCTATGAATTGCATTTGTTTAAGTGTTTCTGAGCAGCAGCTCCTATTATTATAGTTAATGTTATTATTTAACAGTTCGAGTAATGCTTGGAATTATAAATTAGTTTGAACGAGATGCTAATTAAATTAAATTATTATCGACAATTTTATAGGGTTCATGGGCCCTTCCAAATACATTTTTTTTTAACATTATCATACATCAATCCAGTAAATTCAAGTCATCCTATCTAAAGGAACCTTCTGCCCTACTCTATATCCGCAAAGCCGTGTTGTTATGTATATCCTTTTTTTTTCGATAAATAAAATAAGCTATGATTTGAGATGAGTGGTGCGTATCATGATGCAATCAGGGATTATCTAAAATCAGCATTTTTTTTAATGTAACGTTGCGCTCTCTTACGAGGAATAGTCCTATTACATTGTAGTGTGACTTATCAAACAGAGCAAGAATTCTTTCTACTGAAAGGAGTACATAGTTTTTAAAGGTATGGTGACGAAAATCATCGCAAAAAAATTTTAATTTTTAAATTAGCAAAATATTAAATTTTCTAAATAATATTTGTATTTAATATCCAAATAAAATGCTTTCTTTTCATTTGTTGGAGGAGTAATACCTTAGTTTTATAATAAAAAATAGTAATAAGAAAGCAATCACTTTCCTAATCCATGGAACAGTCTTTGCCCTTTTCTGAGTCGATTCACCTTTCTCAGTCCCCTGTTTCAACTGTGCCTTGGCTTCTGGAAAGCAGTGGTGTATCCAAGTTTTATCTCCAATTATTAATCGACGAGGGTTTTGGAAATGTTCCTTCGAATGCGTTTTTGTCCGTTTCCAGAACGGGCAAGCCTCTTCATGCCCAATTTTTCGGTCAATTATGACAAACACGTTCTTTCGAAATGCCTACAACCTCTGCTATCTTTCTAATCTCAATTCGACGGTTGCCCAGCACCGTTTGCTGAACTTTTCCCGTATTATCGGTGAAAACTATTAAAAATAGGTATATCAGACCCTAATATAAATCTACGTGGAATTTCCTTCCCAATCCAATAGTGTAGTTACAGGTACTACAGTCCATTAAAAAATGAGTTTTTTTTAGTTTGGAAATATCTATGGTTGGAAACAGTTTATGAACATTCTTTATAAAACATAGTAAGGATAACAATAAAATGTGGTACTCATGATCCTCCATTTCGTTGCATAAAAGTAAAAACCTTAATCTCCATTATATTCCCAAAATATTTAATTTCAGCAAGAGCGGTGCAAATGTTGAATTTTCAACATAATCATAAATAGTTGACTTTAGGGATAAGATGCATTAATGCAAATTATTTACAAGCGATGGGCGCATTGTGTTTAAAATAAGAAAGTTGGTAACCATTTCCGTTTCAAGCGGAAGATATAATAAGTCCGATGCATCATTAAACTTCTAACTAACGAGTTTTTTTTAATATCCTGTAATTTTAACTTCCTACTATTTGTACAGCTTATGATTTTAATTGTGCATTCCAAAATCAACCCAACAACAGGCTCAATCTATAAAAAAAAGCTTGGTATATAAGATTATACCTTTGAAATTAAGAGCTTACCTATGTGCAAATAGATGGTATATATTCATATTTTTGTAACAAATGGTTTTCTTTTTTACTCTAAGAAGTCACTACTTTTTTAGCTACACCCAACATATCCATTAAATACCTTCGGTATTTCGCAAAATAATTATTTAAATTTTACTAAAAACTTCAATAATAAATTCTAGAATCTTCTAGAATAGCTTAACAATGTATGCATGTCGCTTTGTTAATGCAATATCACTTCTCTCAAATACTTATGCTAATATTTACAGATATTTCCATTGTCCACACATTCACACGTGCTCGTACATAGAACTAGAACATGTTGCACGTTCAAACAGTTGTGATTAATTTTTTCAATGTCATACAAATAATGTGAAAGATACTTATCTCTGTACTGTTACTGGTAATTATACAAATTAATGTATATTTAACTAGTACGCTTCCAGAACACGTGATGTTCGAGACACATGGTATACATCCATATATAAGTAATGTATGGACAGCGTATTACGTAAATTGTATTTTATTAATTGAGATTTTGGTATCAGGATGACAATTTTGTTATTAAAACAAACATTTAGCAACTTAATTTATGAGCAGCGATAGCAGGTGCTTTATACAAGGAAGTCGCAAAGGTTAATGTGTAGATTTATTGTAAAAGCAAACTGTGTAATTTTGGAAATGTTAAAAATGTTGTCAGGGTAATAATACGTAAAGTTCGCTACTTTCCGTGCGCTTCACAGGCGTCGGTATGGAAGTGGTCGTTAGGGTAATATATGCGCAAATTTATTAGACGTTGGGACGGGACACGACCTTATTACCGATGTAATAAGTATAGAAGTAGAGAGATTTATTCTATGTGAAAGAATAAAACGTGCATTTGGATTTTTGCTATTAAACCAATATGCACAAACAAGAATAGTACAAATTACAGCAGCGGCGTATGTATAAATAAAATCGATAATGTATAAAATCAGTAATTTCAAAGTTGTGTTGCGTGTGTAAGCTGGAGTATACAACACAGAAAAAAACACTTTCCGTTTTAAGAGTTTTCCGTGAATTGACATACTGGAGAAACTCGGTTGTATGTTTCCAACATCAGGTCACAGTCATTTCTGCAAAACGTGTCCGCCGTGAGGAAAAAATATGCTTGTAATCAGAAAACAAGCACTCTACATCTAATGATGTTATGTTTGCATAACTAAAATAATCTTTGAAACAACTTAACGCATCTTACGTACCTATACGTACCTTCACAAATGTGTATTACGTCTTCTACAGCGCATAGTTGTGCGTGAACATCTTTCACGATTTCCACTGATTCCTCTAACGACAGCGACGAATTTTCTAATTTTATTATTGCTTCCTGTAGTGCCAAGTAATTCTTATGAATTGTTTGTAAATCTATTTTAATCTGAGCAGCTTGAAATTTGTTCTGTCTGGTATTGACAACTGCACTTTCGGATCGAAGAATAAAACCACGTTCTTTTCTTCATTTTACGCACCATCGCATTAAGTACCGATTTTCCACACATAACTACAGTTTTTTATTTTTCAGTTCGACTTTGATTTTATTTTCTGAATATTTACGCACAGATGGTACACACCTTCGTAACGTTGTCTAGCTCAGTCACGTAGGATTGGCATATTTCTTCCAAAATTAAAGAAATGATTCGTTGTTCAATAAAGTAACCGGTAGATTACACACAATCACAGTTACACATAAATCATGTATAAGCCGTTCCCGATATACAACTATTTTGTTATTATTGTGCTTTGCACTTCCCATGTGGTCTTGGCAATGTGTTTTTGACCAACACATTAGAGATATATCGCAAACTAAACATTTTATTTTTGCGTCATCCTATATTAAATCCAGGAAATCTTTAATAAACTATAACGTATATGCAGTACGTCGCTACGCTCGCGTGCATTTCAACCGACCGCCAAACACATGCTGGATGCGTTACTACTGCAATAAGATCGCTTGCGCATATATTACGAATCACAGACACGATCGACCACTTCCGTATCGACGCCTGTGAAGCGCACGAAAAGTGGCGAACTTTAATAATAAGATACGTAACCTAACGTAAAAACGTAGGCTTCCACGGCCAGTTAAAACTAAACGTGTTCCGGGTTTAGACCGTGTCATGGTTAATCGAAAATTCGACGCTTCGCCCACAATGTGTGCGCAACTTTTCTTTTCTGAAGTAGCTTTATATATAATATTAAAGTTTGCTGTACGAAGTTTGAAGTTGTCGAGTAAATAACTATTAAAAGCAAAAAATCAAAAAGGATCTTTTTCGCTAACTTATGTGTTAAATTGGTTTGAGTTTGTTGATGGTGACTATTTATAATTTTTTGACGATCTTAGACATTATTAACTCGATAACCTTAAACTTTATACAGTTAAAACTTCGCAAGCTTTAATATTATATATAAAGCCTCTTCTGAAAAGAAAATCTATCCAGGGACCAATTTTACTACTGTATTCGGCTTTTAGTGATCTCAAAGGCGGCAAAGAAGATCAGTAGCAGAAAGTGCATTATTAACGACCGTAACCATATTTAAGCACTTGCAGGTATCCATAAAATACCTAATTAACAAAAAATTCGTTCTTACGAGTAGTTATCGACTTTTTTGAACTAAAATTTATAATATTTACGACTTTTTATTGATTTTATTTGAGCTTATTTTCTTTTACTAATTTACTAATTCACCAAGAATTTCCAAAATATATATTTTTTTTTACTTTCAATGATATCAAGTGATATTTTTGTTGATTGATATTAAAAATAACGATGGATAATTTTTGGACAGTGCCATTTGCCTTCGCCAGTACATCCCAATGTTGAGACTGAAAATAATACGTACTTCACCATGTGTCGCATCTTTTCTTTTATAAAATATCAAGCGAACACCCTCCAAATCCTTTAATTATAGCAATTTAGATGCCGGACTATTCGAAATAATAAATCATAGCAAAAAAAAATGTTACTATCATCAATGATACAGAATCGGTAGATATCCTTTTGAAATGATTCTGAAAAAACATCATGATTTTATCATTGTTTACAATTTCACTGGACAGAAACGCTTTCAAAAATAATAAACATTTGAAATCTACGCCGCACAAACTGACGATAAAGCATTTATCAACTAATGTCTTAAAAGAGCTTGAAAAAAAACTCGTCGTTTATCTTTACAATTAAGCAATTAAATTTAACACAGGATTATACGAAACGAAACCAACTTCATTCCTCTTTCATTCCGGGGTGCTGCAGGTCGGTGGCAGCAAGTGCTCTAATAATATTGACCATTGCAAGTAGTTATCGATTATGGGTTTTGTGTTTATGACGGTTCATTGTCAGTAATCGTAGTCAGCTGATCGTCAATATCAGAGTGGGCGAACCTTATAATATGAATGTAATATGCTTTGCTGCAATTGATAGTTTTCCCCGGTAACAAATCAGTTCGATTTTCCGTGTGACTTCTTTGTTTGGTGAAATTGTACTACTATTTTAGGTAAGATACGTATATAATTGAATAATAGTTGTCCAACTATTTTTTAATTTAAAATGCATAAAATTGAAAATAAAGAAATTTAGTGTTAGTGAGTTCGGAGTTTTAGTTTTTAGTAAAATTATTTACAGTTATTAATCGACCTTATATGGTGTATATATGCGTGCGTAAAATCCGTCTTCCTTCTATCAGTTCTATGCTCTTTGCGATCAATATTCAAATTAAACTTTTGGTTCAATTTTCCTTTTCTTTATTTTCAAATGGTTTCCTGAGTTTAAATTTGCTTTATTATTGAAATACCTTAAATGTTTGTTTTTACAGTAGTTTCTAAATACTTTTTTCAAACAAAACTGTTTGTCTCTGGTTGTCTACCTGTCTCTGCAGGAATACCAATCTAAGGACCTTTATATTTTAATGGATGGCGTTTTGATGGTCATATGCATTGTTATAAATGACATTATGAATTTGATGACTAGATTCGTGTTTTGCACGATTTCTTGTTTTTAACAGAAACATTATTAAAAGATAAATTTTGTGACTTGCATTTTTTTGTCTTCCTTTTGAAGTAGAAAAAAATTAATAATATAAATCATTAAAATGCTAGGATTCAAATAACAATAAATTGTCCTTCAAACACATCACATTTGTACAGCAGGTTTGGGTGTGTGTCGTTTCTAGTGATCAACGTTTAGCTGTTCATCTTATCAGCTATCTCAAATGGTGAATGTTGATCGCTAGAAACGATCTACAGCAAAACACCGAAGAAGATTTTCTGAAATTTCAAAAATAAGATTTCTTTTAAGATTATCATAGTGTCATTCTGAGATCTCACAATGTTTGCTTTGTATTTTTTGATAAAGTTGCTACGTACAAGATGTCGTCAGTGTAAGTCGTGTATGTATTTGATTTGAAAATGAGAAATTCCGTTTAAGTTCATATTTTTACTTAACTAGGAATGTTGAAGCTTTTATTAAAACCGCTGTATTTAAGAAAACGATGTACTTCCGCTAACGCTATATCTTACAAGAATAGCGTAATCTTATGTACTTACGTGAACTTATCGTGTACTTGATCCTAATAATTTTAATTCAATTGTTTTGTGCGCGATCAAATATTAATGAATGGGTTCTCTTCTGGTGTTATTTTTGGTTCAACTAATAAAAACCAAAAGGTCTACTAAAGGAAACTATCTATAGTAAAAGTATTCTTTTAGTTTTGGCATATGTAGGAAAGTTCTTATAATTTACTTTTTACTTCCTTATTACACCTAAAGCTATCGATTTTTTTCTCTTTTTTATAACTTCAACCAACTTTTAATGAGTCTGCGTAGTAATTTTTATTTTTACAATATTTAACTATTTTAACTATTACATGTGGAGAGGTTGAAGCACTTACGGAAACTTTTAGGACAAACACAATTGAATATTTTATTTAAATATTTTTGGCAACTTTAATAATTCCGGCCTGAGGATGTGTTTTATATAACACGAAACCGGTCGCCCAAAATTATTAATCATTATTATTAAACAAGAATTTTATGAGATAAGGACCTTTTCTTTCAATACTGTTCCTTCAACATAAACTTATTTAAACTAACAGTAAATCAGATAAATAACGACTCATTGATCAATGCTAAATTGAAATCTCAACATACCTTTGTTTAATCTCTTCGTTTATTAAATTTGCAATTTACTTGAATGTATCCGTAAACACGCAGATAAATTATTTACTTCAAAACAGTATTTCTACATGTATAAACGTGATAAAATTTCTATCTTTAAAAATAATAAAAAAATTATATAAATGTAGGTAAACGTTTATGCTACTTATGTAAGTTTCTCACAAATGTTGTAAAGTTAAGTCTTTTTAGGGTCACATATCGTTTATAACTTTAAACTGAATTTATTTTTTAAAACAATACAGAACAATTTCCCAATATATCTTTATTATTAATCACATTGTATTGTAGCATATAGACTGAAATACAGCGAGTACAGACACGTGATTTGTGTGTAATAGCTCATCAGTGCACATTTGTGGAAAGTGGTGGTCAATCCACTAATTGTCGTATTAATACAAATGACCTAGAAACATATATGAAGGAAAGAATCTAATTAAAGATAACCTAATTACATAATCTGTCGAAATATTTTCAAACACGATTGCAACCAGGGATGCTCGACATCACAATCTGTAAGAGCTGGAAGGATCGACTAATTGTTTAATTAGCCAGAGAATTAACGAAATTAATAATGAAGTTCGACTACTACCTACCCATAATGTCTGCCATGTTACTTCGTCATTATTAATACTATTATTATTTTTTAATTTAACAGACTCGTATCGTTATCATATCGTTACGTTGCAGTTGATGTAGACCCTCTGCGAGTTTTGTAAATAAAGATTGCAAGTAAACAATAATTATGCAAAAATTAACAGCAAAACATATTGCTACACGTTTTATCGCTGTAGCTTATTAAATCACTTTCCGAATTTAACACAAAACAATTGCAAGAGGAATGAAAAGGGAATATTTCCAGAATTCTTGATTCTACAGTGTGATTTTTTAAAAGCAACCTACTTAAGATATTTGAAAAATTTAAACGAAAATAAAATTTTCGAAAACATCTACTTTTATGATGCTTACATGCTTTGATGTATGAATCACACTTATGACGTTTACATTTAAACTCCCACGAATATCCCCTTCCCCTATTACCCTTCTTTCGCTCCAAATATTATTACCCATATACAGCACTTTAAAGTGTTAAAGAATGAAATTGGGATAAACAAACAATATTCTCAAAAGCTGTTCAAAATGGTTTTCGTGCAGTAGTGAAACCGACCTTCACATTCCTAAAAAGTGTCTTGCGGAATGTTCTATATTCCCTGATGATCCGATGACCCAAACGTTTAAATCTATTGGTTTAGGCTTGTAATAACTAGTTCTGAATGGCCTCAGGAGGAAGTCGAGGTTTTTCGAGGGCTTGACCAGTCTGGTGATCGTGAAGGTCATTCGATCTTTCTAGGTTTGCCAATCCAGTGCCTTTTTTGATTTGATTACCCTTCTCATCGCGTTGGTTTTCAACTTTCTCAATTATAATATATTGAAGTAGATGTCACCATTTAGCGTGTCAGTAATTAATATGGGCCCAATTATTGAATCAGCTACCATTCTTACCCAAATCTTCATTTCTTACGGCTTCTGTGTACATCCTTCTCTTACAATGTGGGAATTTTCATCGCTCCAAATTGGTACTTTGTTCGTATGTCCATTTAGGTAAAACAATCGCTTCTAAAAAAATGTATGATTTACACGAATGTCAATTATAGTTTTGCAAAATTATATCTTTACCTTCTTATGACTATATAAGTGAAATTATGGGTTTGTGACTTTATGTGTACCCAGTGAATACCGCAATCTGGCGTAAAGAGCTCGTTGGAGTGATGCTAAAATTTCCAACTACTTCAATCTTCTCCATTTCATCTACTGCCTTATTGCCATGCCTTTTCCTATTCGCTACCGAACCTTCAGTTTCTGAAGTTCTCGTACGTATTTTTGTTCCATATTCTTATCTGGTTGCATTTAATTAAAAACTCTTGAGCATATTGCTCAACACTAAATTTCCACCCTTTCAGCAGTAGTACACATCATATAAAAATACAAGTAACGTTGAAAAAATTGAGAAAAGCTATTGAGAATTATGGCAGAATGTCAAAACCTATTTAAAGTCTTCACAAATTCATTGTTCGTATAATGATATATCGGTTATGCTGCATGTGTAAACGTCATTGATGTGATTCGTAGAACAAAGCATGCCCTCCACTTTTCCGAAACTATTGTCGTTTTAGTTTCTGATATGGTTTTCAAAAAATTGCAGTATACGGTATTAAAAGGGGATGATTTAAATTTTATTTCTTCTCAATTAATGCAGTTTTGTTCATACCATATTATTAATTAAACTGTTGTAAAATATATTTAAACATTATTTTAAGAAAGTCAGATATTACGTAAAGATAACCATATATAGAATTCATTTCTGACTCCTAAATTGTTAAAGATAAGACGGTCGTGTGACTATGAGAATCAAAAATTAGGCTGTTGCGTTATTTGATGTTTTCTTTAAATATCACTTTTAAATAAGACGATAACGACCTCTTATAACACTCGTTTTATATGACGCTCATAAGATGTTGTAGTTATTTCTACAGTTGTACTAAGCGACATGATTTATTCGAACAATATTATTAACTCTATACAGAATGTCTCATCGGGAACAGCATTGTTCGATATATGGAAGACTATGGATTGGAAAATTCTGGAAATTTGTTGGTACACTAAAGCCGACGTGTGCTATTAGATTGAAATACCTTTAATAATCTGACACTTCCGGGTATACCGGAAATAGCTGTCATTGTTGCTCTTTTAAATAGAACAGCCTATATATTATTACGTTTTCGAGTTCCCAATTCGAGTTTGAGATTCATTTGGATACAACTACCTGTTTCTTTCTGTCTTACTAAATTACCCTGATAAAACTACAACAAGAATGTCGTATTGATTACTCATCTAAACTGATACTTCTTAAATTATTTCGTTTTAGCATAATTTCCTTTACAAACAAGTAACCGCCAATGTATGTACCGAATAAGAATGTAGTTTACGTAATCTTATAACGTCTCATCCAACTATTGTATATCTAAGTTAGTCATAACCATTAGGAATCAATCCGTCACTTACTTTTCAATTACACACAATACCAGCACGTTTAAATTATACGAACAAAAGTTATTTAAATTTCTTTATTATTTATGGGGAACGTAATAATGTGATATCAAGAACATGCGATGCTTTTGCTGCTCGGTAGCCATAAAACACCAAACACAGTTAAACAATTAATAAAAGATTTGAAAGACTTTGGATCGGTCAATGTGGAAACTCAAAAACATAGGAATTTATTTTGATATGATCCCAGGACCACGAATTATTTTTGGTGGACAAAGGAAGACAAGTTTACAAGAAATGCATTACTAAACAACCGCAATTCTTATTGCTAGAGCAATTCAAATCCCCACAGAACGAGAAGATTCAACGTTTCATTAATGCTGGATTATTTCCCAATGATTATGACATCTCTTGGATATCTCCAAGGTTAGACGAACTTTTAAAAGAGCGTAAGCTACATTCTTATTACTAGGTACTCTTTTCTTGGAACAAAATTGTTACAATACGCCTTTTCTTAAATATCAATTTTAAATGGACATTTTTTCTGTAAAGGAAATTTGATAAGAAGATAAGAAGGAAATAGGTTGTTGTATTTAAAACAATTAACACTCTTTTTTGACACACTTTCCAGCTGAGCAGTTTAAGCGTAATTATCGGACACGTTGTATAATGATTTCGATAAATTAACTCCGACTCTAATACTATCATATACGGTCGACAGTTTTGTAAAATTTCAAACACGTTCACAGTTATAAAAATTCACATAAACTATATTTCGAATTTGGTTGGAAATAGCAACATAGTTTTAATTAAATTAATTAAACAAACCCTAAAATTGAACCAGGAATTCAAAAATTAAATAATATATAGGGTGTTCCATTTAAAATAACAAAGTTGACAACTATTTCCAAGTGCCAGATTACTAAAAATATCTTAGTGTCCAATAGCACATGTCGGTTTTAGTGTATTGGCGAATTTTCAGAATGTCCCAATGTATTGTCTTTGATATATCGATTGATGCAGTTTCCGCTGAAACACTCTGTATATGTGCAAATGATTATAATATGTGTATACACCGTAGTCCTAAAAAATAGTTGTGCGATAAGATAAAATAGTAATAAGCTGTTTTCTGTTGTTAATATTTTGATATCGATTCTCATGGCAGATGGGAAGTAATGGAAACTGGTGCTAAGTAGGAGAGTAATGTTGAAGTTTTTTTTTCTTTCGGAATTTCAGTGAAACATGGCGCACATTAGTCGCCTGTCGTTAGATATCCTGTACTAATATGATAACCTTTCGTTATACTACAAAATATTTGCTTAAACTATTCAGGTGTTAACATATAAAATTTTGCTGCATAAATATTTTAAATAAATGGTCAGCATATATTGTACCCATAATATTTTTATAAACATATGGCGGGTTTAACTTACACTAGCACTTGATAATTGATATAACTTCAATATATGTATTACTAAGAGCATATATGGTAATAAATAAGTAGTTCATTGTGGTCAACCATTTAGTTGTGGCTTCAGGTTTCAGCACAAGTTGGACTTGAAAACATTTTTTTTAAATGAGATGTATATGTGCTCGAAGAGATGATTCATAGAGTTTTGAAAGACCTTGCATAGTTTTCTTCTATTAAGTTTCAACAGAGAAGAATGTTTCAATTAGTTATAACCATTCTAGAAAATGTTACAATGATCTTTAAAAAAGAAACGGATAATTATTTTTAATTTCCGCCTGAATGTTTCCCATTCCTTTAAATTCCCAGAAAAGCCTATAAATTCTGCAATTAAAGATATATCTAAATAAAATTGCCATCTGATACCAATTTATTACATCTGTAGTTTCGTCGCACCATAAATCGGAAATTTTAATTTCATTTTGAACTTCTATTGGTCGTAAACAGCAAGCGTAGAATCTAAAATTTTGTCTTACATTATATTTGAAGTTTCTTTAAAAACATTAGTATTATTTAAATGTTCTCGAAGCGTCAGATCCAAACTAGGAGAAAAATCGATTGATTCCCTAAATATACTACGAAATTCTGATTTTTCCCTCCCATAATCAACCTTAAGAGCCAGTTCAAAGGCACAACAACATTTTATGCAATATATAGAACGTTTTAATATACCGGCAACCTAAACGCTGTGGTTGCATGCTACACCGCGTACAGATACGAACAGATTGAATGAATTGTTGTTTTTACTAATTTCTAAAAGGCAGTGTTAATTTTTGTCTATAAAGTCACTTATTTCGCATAAAGAAAGTTACTTATTTATCGAACCTGAGAATTATAATTATAATATTACTGCTAATGTTGTTTAGTCTGTCGGATGCTACTAATTACAAAACAAATACCTATATGTAAATATTGTACGATCGAGTCGTCTATCTTCACCTGATATAATGATTTTTTCTAACTTTCTCGTTATAATTGACAATATGTTGTCATTAATGATTCTTCATATTTATTTATTTCAATGGTTAAATAATATAGATCCCTCACACTAAGTCTAGCGTAACCGAAATATGGCAGTTTCACAAAACAACATACAGAAAACACTATAATAAATTCGAAACTTCACATCCACATATCCAATTATTTTTTTAATAAATTGTCGCGTTTACGTCCTATTTTCAGCTCTTCTTTCCGTTATTTCTTCCAATTTTCGTTGAGATCTACCCAACTATTTTATTTTAATTTTTTCTTCCCGAGGAAGTCTATTAGTCCCAAAATTACACTGTTATTACAGTCACTACAGTCGAATTTTTGGAAATTGTCCATTACGTCATTAATCACGCAAATTGTTCACGACTGAAATTCAAATTGCATTAGGGAGAAGCGTCCATAGACGCGTAAGTCTGTGCTTTAAGAAAACAATCGCCTAGATATTTTCTTTTCAGCAATATATTTGGCAATCTGTTCTAATTTTCAATAATCCCTATTTTATGCAGTGTTAGCTAAAAGAAAGTGCCAAATTGTCTGCTGCCCCACTTCTTCGTTCAAGAAGCTCGTTTTTAGGTAACAAAAGTTGTCAATCTATTAATGCAGGGCAATCTATGTAATATAAGAAAATTAATAACGGGTGACAACGTCAGTAACTAACATGCATGAATCAGTTAACAAGTTTTGTTGTAATCTGAAAGCAATAAATGATGTTCAAAAGTTAGTACGAAGAGAGATATTTTAGAACCCCACTGTATAAAAAATTTTCTCCTTGATGTATGTATATACAAATTAACAGTGTACCAATTTATATTATCAACATTTACATTAGTAAGTGTTATTATCAATATCTTTATTGTCAAAGTTGTAAATTTGGTTAACCCTTTGCTAACATTTAAGACATTTCCTTTACATTTTTTTGCAGTATTAGCTGTAATTGTCAAACATTATAAACATCTGCATACGTTTCATGGAAGTCTACAATTTCTAAAAACTTTAATCCATGAGAATGATAAGCGTTATTTAGTCTGGCATTGATGTACATATATAAATAAATATTGTTGTTTATCAAACGTATGATAGAATAGACAAGGCCACTATAACTTCCTATTGTGGATAATATATGAAGTAAATAAAATAGTTTAGCCTGGCAAATATACAATATTTACGAAATAATGTCCTTTTTATCAAAAAATGTCCGTATTTTCAAAGTAGGCCAATTATATTTATGCATTCACATAACTTAACATTGAGAGATATTGAGGGACCGAATAAGCCAATTTACGGACTTTTCGTATTAATTTTTCTTTGAAACATCATCAAGTTGACCCATGAATTGATCCGTACATTTCAAACGAAGATTTCAAGTGTAAGTGATTACACAACAGAGCAAAGGTTACAAAAATGTTGTAGAATATGTAAACAAATGGTGGATTGCTAGTTTCTGCCGCCTTGAACACATGACATAATGTATTAGTGTTGTTTATAAATTCACTACATAGAAAGAAATAATGCGGCTGCAATTACTTCATGAATGCGTTCCTTAATGATAATAAAATTATGTATAATACGTATAGAAAAGCTGTTGCATTAATTTTTAGAACGTCGTTTATATAAATGCATTTATAAATGTTAAAATAGATTGCACTATGCATACGGATAAACAATGCTATGGAGCAGGCAAATCATTAAAGAACTTAGAATAATAAAAGAAACGTTGTAGCTTGTCGTTATTATTCCCTTGCATACAAAATTTAATGTAAATGATGCCTCAAATTACAAACCTATTTTCGTTTTCTCTACTCTGACAGATTTTTGAAAAATTTATTAACAATAAAATTGTTTCTTCCTTGGCAACAAATTCGATTTTCTGCCAAAATTAGTTTAGTTTTAGGATAGGAAAGAGCATCATACCAACTGTTCGCAGTTGTTTTGAAAAGGAGGATACCTTCTACGATGTAAGCGAAGCTTAAATATATTAAATCATATTTAGCAAATCGGCAACAAGAAGTTGAATAAATGACATTATCTCAGAAGGACTTACCTTGCAATGTAGGGTCCTTTCGTGTTTTCAATTATTATTAATGATTTTTCGCAAACAATGCCAGTTATTTGAAATGGAGAGGAGCAGCCTGGCGCGTAGTGGGACAGACTCTAGGGCTTCCTCAAATAAGTTGATTTTAAATGCTAGTAAAACTAGCAAAAATAAAACTAAACACGATTGCTAGTTTTATTAATATACTAGTACAACCTAGAATAGGTTCCTCGAGGTTCCTCCTACGAGTAAGAATGAACTGGGAATCACATATCGAATACGTATTTACTTGTAAAAAGAATGAGCGAAGTGAATAAAAGGTTTATACAATACAATCTAGGGCAGCACTTATAAAATTGAACATTTTAACCTTCTCATGTTAATATATTTTTGAATGTCTCACGTAAACAAGAAAAAAAAACAATATTAATTCTTCTCGTACAGGTGCTGCATTTCATGTATTCAACTGTAGCACAAACAACAAGAATAAATTGTCTTAAACATACATGTCATGTCATCCATTTTTACAATACTTTTCCACAAGATATCAAAAACGTAAGTACCAAATTATTACTCAGTTTTCTTTAGAAAAGATGATTATTTTCTGTACTTTAAGTAAATGCACCTCCGTGCTGTGTTCCTCTACTTATTTACTCTGTATATGTTTATATATTGTTAGGTTTGTTGATAGATACATACATAGAATGTAATATTGATTAATATCGTTTTTCTTGCTTTTTTACGTGATTTGTGTAAACACATGTATATAATACCTTAAAACTAATAAAGCGTTATTATTATACCACTGCTCTTTACGTGTTACAGTGAAGCTACCATAAGGGCAATTATGCATACAAATATGACTTTTCCCCTCTAACTTTAACTATGTAGCGTATGCGTTTATGCTATAGAATTATGGGATATTTCATCATCGGCGTAGCATTAGCAAAGTATACACAAGGAAATAAACATAAACAAATAATATATGTGGCTTTCATCGTTGAATATTGAAAAATCGATATTTCATTGATTTAATTGATGCAATCAAATTTAATTAATGAAATACAAATCTCATTTAGACGCCGGTCGAGTTCGAACCCACGACTCTCGTTCGCTGGATGGGCGCGCCACCACTACATCACCTTTTTGTCGATTCGAATCTTTCTAAATACCTAAGATTGCTTCTTTTACTTAAAGTTCTCTTCCTCTTGTGTTTTAAGAGATACTGCTTTTAAGAATACTGCATTTATAGACAAATACATCATCAGTAACTAAAAATCGCTTGTTCTTTATAAGTAAATTACTTCCATTATTTCTTTAAAATTCCAATTTAAAACGCGTAAAAACTATCGCTCGGTTGTCAAACTGCGTAACCGATATTGCTTCAACACATTGTGTTACTGTTCAGCATCATGTTAGGGATGAAGTGCTTAGGAAGTGCTATGGAAAACGTCAATGGAAAACTCTAATGCTTATGAATTTAAAGCACAGTGACTATCAAGGTTAGTGATTTTTGTGCTTGAAAAACAAAAATGAAATTAACTATTGCTACAATGGCAAGTTTTAAACATTCTGTTGTAAAGTGGATACCTTTTGAGATTAGTGTTTCTTACCGTCTCAACTAACGATTGAGGCATAAGTGAAATTGAATCACCCTCTAAATTTTAAATGTCATTTCTATGTAATTTTACAATATATTTGAGACTGTATGTTTGCGGCACATTTATAATATAGAGCTATTCTGTATGTGCAAATGAATAAACAAATATTTAATGAGTATCAAAGGCTACAAAAAATTATAAAAAGAAAAATCTGAGGTGAATGTTTGCAATTCAAACCTTAAGCTAAAATTTTAAAACAAAAAAAAGCTTAAAAATAATATTCCTAACTAAATCTCAAGGTTGACTGATACATTATGTAAATACGTGCATGTTGCTCTCCCACACACTAATAGCTGCTGCTATTGCTACTCTAAGGCCGCTTGTCACGGATTGGTACAACGGTCGTACGGAAGATGCTCGGTATCCAGAGCAAATGTCGCACTCATATTTTTGAATCTCTGACTGCACATGGGCACGACACGAACGCGGCTTGCTTATGCTCTCTGTATATCGTTTATATATACATTTCTAGTCTGTGAATGAAATATACCGCAAAACAATATCTTTTCGTCACTAGACGACATGTTTTTGAGGTAGCTCTGCTATAAATTACATGAGAAAGGTTAATGCGGTATAGCAGTATTTGCTGCCCCGGTGTAAACGACCCCTATCGTACCTTCTTGTGGGAATGCGGCTTTAATCATGCTCAATTCCACTCTGTTAAAAATTGCATGGTCCCTATCGCTCTGTCGCATACTAGTTAATATCTGGAATTTCCTTGGTATTTCCGACATAATTAGTTGTTGCGAAAGAAACCTTGCCCCAGTAAGCAATCGAACTTGGCGTCTTCCGTTTGTCGAACCAGCGTCCTAACTACTACACCACAGAGACCCTGACGCCAGGAACGTTCATTTTTCAATACGTATATATTATTTATCTACAAATATATCGTATTTATGCATTTCGATAGACAATCTTTTATTTCTGCGCGCTAAGTGCACTAATCAATTAATATAATTTGCCTTCCGCCAATGAATTATGTTAACTAGTTATTACCATTTGAATTATTTTTAGATTAATTTTGAAGAACGTGACAATTTCGTTTCTCGAATTATGGCCCAAAACGGAAAAACCGATATAAAATTCTATATAGGCGGCAAGCCAAAGAGAAGACGATTAAGAGTTGGCGATCCAGATTTTGTTCCACCTGATGGAGGATGGGGATGGTTGGTAGTGTTTGCATGCGGATTTAGTAATGTGAGTGTTTAGTTTATGAATTTAGATTAAAAATTCATAATGCAACTAGAAAGCTAATATTCTTGATTTTTTTAAGTGTATGTTAAACTTTTACGCTTCATTAAAGCAATGCCTATTTTGTTTCAGCTTAGCACATATCCTATGCTACAACAATTTGGCTTAATATTTAGAGAAAAATACAACACCTTGGGCATAACGAATACCGAAATGACGACGATTTTCAACTTGAACTCAGCCGCTACCGCATGTATCGGTGGGTGAGTGCATCGTATTCTGATGCGGTATTTGTTTCCTTTTAAAGCACACACACACAAGTACATGAGCAGATAATCGTATTGCTTCGTAATGCTTGTTATAAAAACTTTGTGTGTGAACGTTAGATCCGATATCGGAACGTTACAATAATTATCACTAGAATAATGACATAGCCTAGACACAACGATGTACGAGGTCAATTGAAAGGACAAAGTTCCAAATGTTTAACGTGTATTCGTTCTATTTTCTATTCGAAATATCGTTGAAAACGTAAAAAATATTGCGTCTTTAATAGCAGCAAAGAAAACATTATACTCTCATTAGTAGGTCCATTAATACCAGAGCATTTTTTCTACTGATCGATACCATTTGTTGTTTGTTGGCAGAAGGTTGTTAGATTAACTGTTTATTTTAAAGCTGTAGCAAAAGTAATTATTTGCCATTAAACTAGATACTAACACTTTTAGTTAAGTGGTTATGGTCACGCACAACGAGAAGATGAGATTTTGCCATCAATTAGCATAGTACCTAGGCATTGGCGATGATATTATCCAGAGGAATCATTTTAATGGCAAGAAGAAGTAGCATGTCCTGATCCAGCATAGTCGCTGTAATTAGCAGTAATACTGGACACTTGTACATGAAGTATTCTGCTGCCTCGTTTTCAATTTGGGAGCTGCTGGATACAGGTGTCTCGTTAGTCTCATGCTCAACAGGCACCTCTTTAGCTAGCAATGTCCAGTTAGAATCTCAAGAAGCATGCGAAGATTTCCTCTAGTTGGTTGTGTCTCATCTCTTCTTTCTTGTTTTCGTTGATGATAGTATTGACCTTCACTTAGTATGCCGTCGCAATAAAAGCTTGAGTGAGATAAGCAAGTCGATGTTGAACCAATTTAGTTGGATTAATCTGTGGTTTACATATGGCTTTTGGCACTTTTTAAAAAGCCACGATTGAAAATGTTGGCAGAACATTTAGTTACTCTAGCCGATAAATGCTATCGACAGCTTAAAACATTTTTATTCAAATTACCTTTATTAGAGTCGTTAAACAGATTTTTTTTCGCTGCCTGCAACATTATTATTTGCGATATTTTCATTATAAATCATGTACTTTCTGAGGCCACTGTGCATTTAAATCTAGTTCTAACTATCAAAGTAATACGAAGGAATCCAAACATAGTCCAAAAACTATTACATAGAATACCAAATTAAGATTGAGCTGCCTTTTTACTTACCTTCAAAAACCTCCAAAGCCCCATCGATCCGATAGCTGGTGTATTATTTCACTAACTCGGCTGGAACTATTCTGTGCAAATGTTGAGGTCACAATATCATGAAAGAAGACAAAAACGGAAACGAGGATGGTAAGAAGCGAGCCCTGAATGTATGTCACGAATTGGCATGAATGGGTCACGTAATGCATAATGTGCAAATGCGAAGATCGTCCTTACGGAGTTTTCAACTTAATGTATATTTATGGTAAATAAGCTTGTATTAGGAACACTGTTTAATTGGACGATTTTTATAAGAACGTAAAAATTATACAGAGTGTTCTATTTAACAATGGTTTCACTTCCTAACATTTGTTCCTAACGTTGGTTATGCTGTTCAAAAGTTAGTGGAGAGAAAGGCGCTTTAAAACTATATTGTTTTTTAACAAACATGGTGTTCTTCATGTCTCGTTTATAGCTTCGTAATCATAATTGAGAAAATCTATAAGAACTTTAAGAATATGAAACAGATGTAGTCGGTTATCATATTCTAAAATTAAAATTAAAACATTTATATTTCTTTTTACAACACCCTGAATAGTGCCCCTAAAGATATCGCGATTATTATTACAAAGTTCTAAGAATCTTTCAAACACTCCATTTTTTACTTGACTTTAAAACCTTATTCATTTATTTCAAACTTTACACATTAGTCAATTCATACGGAAATTGGGATCTTCATAGTGCAGTATGAAATGTTTAACATTTACGAAATGGTTAATTTTTAAATTCTATTTAGCCATGGAAAACTTTACATAGTTCAATAAATTTTACATGGCAGTGCCTATTCCGGTAATTATGAAAAGTTCTCATTAAAAATTTAGATTGCTCGCGCAGGAAAGGCAGCAGAAATTGGAAGACTTAACTAACTTAATAAGAACGTATGCGCTTCGTAAAACGGGCATGTAAAATTATTTTAGATGAAATTCGAAACTTAAAATTAAAAAAGAGATTTATATGTACATGCAATGCAGTTACGAAGCAATATTGCTAGTACGGATGTGGGAGATTTTGCTTATAAGGATATGTTTTATTTTAGGACTGTTTAATGGGCCAGTCTTTAGAAGGCTCTCCTTCAGACAATACGCACTTATAGGGACGACAACTGTAGCAGTTTCATTGTTTCTCACAACTTTTGCCCGATCCTTTGTGGCATATATAATATTGTACGCTATACTATATGGTAGAGCATGATCTCGTGACTATAATTAATTTACAATAATGCAATTGATATTTATTAGGGGGTGCACTTGGTATAGCTCAAACATCAAATGCCTTGGCGTTAAATACATATTTCAGAGAAAAAAGAAGGGTAGCCACTGGCTTATCGTGGACCACAACAGGCATAGGTCCCATACTATGCCCGTACGTAATCACCTTTCTAATGAGCCAATACGGAATGGAAGGTACATTATCATTATTTGCCGCGTTTGCAGGCAATGCTATTGTATGTTCTTTACTCTTACAGCCCGTTCATTGGCACACCGAATTCAGAGAGGTTAGTTCTGTTACATGCACTGAACTTTGCAAATCGATCGTATGTTTTATATTTTTAGGAAGACGACACCACCAAGATTTTGATCAATGACAAGAATTCCAAAGACGTAGAAACTGGTCACTTCGAAAATAAGTTAGCGAAAGCTAGCAAGTCTAGAAGCCTATTCTCCAGTCAATATTTTTCTAACGAAGACGATCGATACGCAGTTGCATTTGATATGGTGGATCCTGGAACGCCGATGATGATATACGCAAACGATGGATTTTACTCTAGAAAATCATCGTTTGGGTCAAAAATGTCATTAGTATCCAATAAGGGTACCCGATCTAAATTACCGTCAGGCCAAAATTCTGTTACAATATCCAATCGGCCTTCGTATTCTAATTTAGCCGATGCTAGGAAAAGGAAACAATCAAAATCTAAACTAATGATTCAAGAACATGCAGAAGAAGATTGTCCCACGGAAAAAGCACCGCAAGACTTGAAGGAAGAAGAAAAAGTGTTATTATCGAAAATTGAAACGCCGATCCTCATCGAATATCCCAACGAAAGGGACGTTTTAAAATCAGCAGCGAAAAAGCTAACAAGATACAAGGAGTACAAAGAAATTCAAGCATTAAAGCTTGAACAAGGAAAAGAGGAAAAACAGGAAACAGCACCAGAGAAAGAAGAGAAACGTATGGAAGAAGAAGAAGATAAAGATTATACATTCCTTCAAAAGTTAGTAATGTTCTTCGATCTAACATTATTGAAAGATTACGTATACGTCAACTTGATGTTGGGTATAACGATAGCAAATTTCGTAGAATTAAACTTTTCTATTCTAACACCATTCGTATTGAAAGAATTTCATTTTGAAAATTTCCAAATCGCTACCTTCATGTCCTTGTTGGGAGCTACCGATGTGGTCTGCAGATTTTTTATTCCATTCATAGCTGACCGAATGAGCTGGCAAAATAGATCGTTCTTCTTGCTGGGAGTGTGCTGTATGGCTGTTGGAAGAATTAGTAAGTATAATATTGCAACTGATGGTCAATGGAGTAAATAAAACAACATTGATTTAAATGATATTTTACTAAAACATCAAGCACGGCAGGTTGCTGTGTTCTCTACAAAAATGCAACAATGATAATGATGTTGCCTATCGCACTGCACTATTATGGTTTCTTCAGTTGAATGGGAAATCATTTAAATTTTATTATTTATTGAATATATTAATTGAAATATAAGTAATCAAGCACTGCTGAGTATATTTTTGTAGTGAACTGAAACAAAGACTTTAAAATATAATCTATTATAAGAAAAAAAAATAACTGCCAAATATGAACGGATAAAATGTGTAACAAGCTTAAATATATTTCGTTACAAATTATATTTAAAATTGTGTTCGTTATTATCCAATCATATTCGAAGTCTTCGTTTTAAATTTCCAAACACATCATGTAGCGTTTTAATATTCATATTTCATTTCTAACCGTTGCTTGCAATTCTTCAATGTTATAGAGTCTATTACGAAATATTTAATTTTTCAGTAATAGTCAAAAAAAGAAAAATCTAATGGTGTGACATCAGGTGGTTTCAATTCTAAATCTCTAAATGTGTAAACATGCGCAGCGATCCTGTTTTGCTGAAAATGCTCATGTAACATTTCTTCTGAAATTACCTGATGTAGAAGGAGCTTCAAAATTAAAATCTTGAAAGTAATTATTGAGCCACATGGATGAACATATAATTGTTTCGGTAGTGCTTTTTGGAAACTTGCGTATGATAAGGCTACAAGAGAAAATGTTTATCTTGTTATATGAACAATAAGAAAGCGGACCTGTTTGCTGGGGAAGCCTATGTAGCATTTATTAGCGTATAGCCTCCTTAATTTTAGGAGTTAAAATCTTAGGTCTATCAGGAGGCGTTTGATGACAAACACTTCCAAAACCAAGGAAACGACGGCGATAACGTGCAATGACACGCTCTTGATACTGCGAGAAAATTGTGCCGTTGAGTCTTTGGTCT
Source organism: Oryctes borbonicus (assembly GCA_902654985.2). Classification (NCBI taxonomy): domain Eukaryota; kingdom Metazoa; phylum Arthropoda; class Insecta; order Coleoptera; family Scarabaeidae; genus Oryctes; species Oryctes borbonicus. The sequence continues at coordinate 3,042,153 of LR736896.1, read as the reverse complement.
ACCTGCTTACAGTTTTAATATGTTTCTTGGTTCCCAAACTGGCTTCGCTTGTTTATTTACCTCATTCTGCTTGAATGACCAATTCATTTTAACTTGTCGAATAGGATCCGACCACAAATCACCTCGTTTTATAATTTTATCTTTTCTCGTTATTAGCTTGAATCTTCTCAGATAAGTGTTGGTGAGGAAGTAAAGACTTCCTCAACACTCATGTTTCCGAAACAAAACATTAAACAGGTCTGTAAATTGTTTCAAACATCTTAATCTTCGATAGTCTGGACATTTCATTTCTACATGTGAACCTGTTGGTCAAGGCTCCACAAAAATTAGCTGCTGCTTTTTTTCTCTATTTTTTTTTTTTATATTGCCTAAGTACTTAAAATCGTTTGGTTACTGAACGTTGCGTACGTTTACTTGTATCTTTTTATTTCCCTTTCGATTCGATATTATCATTGTTTTAGTCTTATCTGTGTTTATGTCCATATTCCTTTTTGTTAGTGCCATATTCCATATTTCTACATTTTCTTGCTGATGTTTCTCACTTCCTGTTATAATACACTATTTTCTTAACTAAAAACTATGTTTGGTTACTTTCAAAAATTTCGCAGTTCAGGTTAGTGAGTCAAAAATATGCCGAAAATGGTCTTAAGCAAATTGCAGTAACTCATTCTTTAGCAATTAATATAAATGAATATTTTAACTTGGAAAAACATTGCTATCAATTATTGAAGCGTCTAGTCTGTTAAGTACAACTTATTAAGTGACTACAAAACAAATCAATATTATTCTTATCTATAAAATATATAGCTTGTTAACATGTAATGCTTCCTTATAGTACTGGTCCACACGCAGACTTATCAGTGGTCAATCTTCGTCGCCTTAATTATAGGATTCGGCAAAGGTTTAAGAACAGTGTTCATAGCTTTAGTAATTCCAAGTCATGTCCCATTAGATAAACTGCCAGCAGCTTCTGGTTTACAGTTGGTTACTAGCGGTATTTTATTTTTCGTCATGGGACCTGTGGTAGGTAAGTAGTATCTGTACAGAGATATATTCGAAACGAATTAAATGATCATTTTGATTCTAGGTTGGATTCGCGATTTCGTCAGTGATTATGTGATAACCTTACATATTCTCAATATTTTAACTTATGCTACCGCTATCTCGTGGTTGACGGAGAAATATCTCACTGACAAAAAGAAGGGAAATGCTGCCAAAGGAGTAGACACGCCAAAATCGTGATTGCTTTTACTTAAATAGAAATAACACTAGACAAATTATTGTCTAGTATTTTAATAAAAGGCAATCACGCAATTCTAGAAGGTTTGTGATTAAGTGCGAAGAAGCACAGGTTTTGAGACCTGTTATCAATTATCAATTTCACATTTTCCAGCGGATTTAAGAGCTAGGATACCAAACCATATTTTTTTCATCAATGAAATGAAACTGTATCTGTGATCAATATGCTTAGTGTTTATACTTACCTCTGTAAACGACCCTTTGTTAATTTTATTTTGGTTAAGTTTAGTGTAATTAGTATTTATATTCATATATATGTACATGATTCTACAGAAATAAACTATTTGATCTCCGGATTATCTCAAAATTAATTTTTTTTATTGCGTCATTACTATAAAAGAAACTTCCAAATATCCTTGACTTAAATATCCACTCCGCACTACCAAATCAGGATTCCCAAATAATTATCTGATCCATTTGAAGTCTACCGATGCGATAAGGTTGATGTAACTGGATATTTCCAAATTTATCAACTACATAAAAGTGCTGCATTCTATCTAAGTAGCTCTAATCTCTGGTTTTGTTAATAGCCCATCTGTTTTAAATGTAAGTATATCATGAAGCCGATATTGACAATTTTTTAATATGATACAATTAAATGTAGCATAATATTTTACCCTTTAAATTTCGATTTTTTATTAAAAGAAAAGAAATCGTACTTCATTCTTGTTTTTAGATTAGATACCAACCCATCTTTTAAAAACTTTTCCAGATATTAATCTAAAACCTAAAGGATCAAGTTGTTTTTTTTTGTACTTTCTAGAGAATTGCTACGTGCCAATTAGGAATGTTTATCATTTCATACCATGTGAAATCTAGACATTATTCATCAGTTATAATTGGCCCAATTCTATAAGCTACGGATTTATTTTACGCCTTTCCACAAGATGAAGTTGAAACAACTTTAACATTTCCAACAATAATTTTCTTCGAAATTGATGTAACTCTTTGAAATGCACGACATTTCATATTTGTTTACTACTAAATTAACAAGCGCATTATTATTATCTTTTAAGGAGACATGCCATCTTTATATATACTATTGTTATTATGAGTGGTTAATCTATAAACATGCTAATTAGTATTTGCTTGCCAAATCAAAATCATTTAATCATTAATACTATGCTTTTAAAGCAATTATGGTTTCATTATTCTAGTAACTAACGATAAGTGCTTAGATTGTAAAATTGGATCAAATTTATTTTTATTTTTCAATATGCATGGGTACTTCTTTCATAGGTCGATAGAAAGCCTGCAGAAAGATCTGCAAGAAACATCTGGTGAATTTGGCCAACATTTAAACTGCATTTCGTAAATTTTAGCCATGGTAGTAAGATGGTGTCTTGTGGTTTGATAATGAATTCTTACTGTTCCTTGATCTCAAGCATGTAGTGATGGATTCAAGTTTCATTCATTAGCATTTATCAGGTCCATAAATAACAGCATTACGGAGCAATAAGGGAGAATGACCTTCGTAGTGATATTTGAAATACTTCTTATAGCTTTCGCATTCGGCTATGTCATGCCTATGCAGCTAAGGTTTTTCGTTTTATGCTGAACCGGAACCTACATTTGTCTACTTATTTTCACTATATATTATTTATATACGAAAAACTGCATAGTTTCATATTTAATATTATAAAGAAAAACATATTTTATGTATAAGAAAATGTAAAAAAAAAAAAGAATTTAGAATAGCTTCTCTATTAGACTATAAAGAAAATCTACATGATGTTTCGTTTAAGAAATTTAAATAATACGCATCAAACATGGCAGTGATTTAATCTGTCTTGCAGATCTAGTTGATATATTTTTTTTAATGAGCTGCTGGGGGCGTTAAAGAAATAACGGCATTTCAAAATCAGAGCATCTCTCTAAATGCCTTAATTTAGGACGGATTTACCATGAATTGACATGGGGAACTGGCATGGTTTGAAGAAAGGGATCCCAAAACATAATGACATACAAGATGTTCTATTTAAAAAACCATGTGTAGCGGGAACTGAATGTCCTGCATACCTGCATATAATTTCCTGTTATGCAGAATACTTTTTATTTGAACACTTTTTCTCCAAAATGCTGAGAGAAAAAAATTTCTTCCCCTTGGACACGCTGTATAGAAAGGAAGTTAAAATATTTAACTACCATTGAATTTATTTTGACACTATACTGTTGAACAAAAATAAGACATAGCTGGCGTATGCAGGCACATGTGCATTCTAAATGTTATTTAAATGAAACAGATATTGGCAAGTGTATATAACACGAAACTTTGCCAAACTAGTAAATGACATGCTGAATGATGCTAAAGTTTGTTTCTATTTAACGTTACATTGTTTTCAGTATTAACAAGAAAAAGCGAATTCTACGATAACATTTTTAACAACCCTTAGCGCCTAATTTCTTTTCCATGACCATCTAGTAAATCTCGAAGAAACCAAATGCGGTAAGTATATATATGAATATGAAGTTTGAATGTGCTAGTGAGATTTTAATGCCTAAATTTATAAACGATACTTGTAAAATAAATAATTTCTAGTTTTTACAATATTAGCGCCATCTCATATGCAAAAATAGATACATATTTTTGTTGTGATAATTATTTGAAAAATGTATTTAGTTTTAATTATTTACGCTTGAAAGAAAGATTGCTTACATTTTTAGTTGCATATGGTTGCGAGGCGATACAGTCCTGTTGACTTCTTCTCTGGAATTTGTTAAAAAAAAGAAGAGTCGAGTAAACAACATTTAATCCTCAAACCAAATTCATCACCAGAAACTTTAATTATAATTCTTACATTTAAAATTATTTAATTGCATTGTGCAACAGCCAACATAATATTACTACCCACATGCAGTAATTAAAATAGTCAGCTCCGTAAAAGGCGTGACACTTTCAAATTTTGACACACAACATCTTAATGGAAAATTAAATAAATTATGTGCGTGTAATTTTCATTTATATTCGAAGTTTTGAAAATTATAAAATTTAGAAATATCTTTTAAATTTAAAAGGATTTTTGCCTAAATCACTGAAGTCGTTAGAGATGTTAACTGTTACTTTAAGAGTTACAAGTACTGTTACTTTTCCCAAATTTCGTTATAAACACCACATATTGAACCAATTTGTATCCTTTAATTTCAAAATTATGAAATTATAAAAGAGATTTGAAGGAAAAACACGACTTGAACTGGTATCTGTATAACATTGTCGCTTAAAGATCTACAGAGAGTAGTTAAAAATTCATTAACTTAACAAAATTAAACAAAATTCAACACAAAGGTGACAGTTGTCAGGGATTGATTTAGGAAATTATAAAATTTTATAACTAAGGAACATAATAAAATCTGTAAACTCTGTGGGCATTAAAAATTGCTTAATTTTCATTTCACTCTATTCGGAAAATAACAAAATAAGTTAGATCCCACACGTTTAATATTTCTTGTAACGTTAATCCCTGAGAAGTTCAATTTTTCAACAGAATTTCGTCAATATTTTATTTAGAAGGAACGACATGCAATAATTTGCGTTTACTAACATCAGAGAACGTATCAGGGGATTGTATAACGCTTGAGAAACCGATTTTTACGTGAACGTAAAAGCATAAAGAACGTATGTGCAACGGATATCCTGAACTGTTGACCCTTTTCCGTTACTTGTGTAATGAACGCAATATATGAATTAAACGACATTCAAGAACGAATGATAAAATAGTGTAATTCCCAACTCTATTTCAAAAATATTTCTCGTCTCAATGAGCTCAATGCATCATTACATGCTTTGTTATTCTAATTTGGTGGAGTCCTATTCTTATATTACCAGTGGCTGTCGAAATAGTTTGTTCCAAGTACTCTTAATAAATATAAAAAAATAATAAAGTAAAATTCAATAGAAATTCTGATTCGGAATTTACGGTCTATTGTTGCAATTTTTGTAAATCGCACTTCCATTGCGACAATTTCAAACATGTGCTTATTGAAATGTATTTAATTTAAAAAGAACAAACACGTATATCTAGTATACAAGTAGCTTTGCAAATTATCCACGAGGAAAGGATTTAACATATGTAGACCCCATGGATTGAGAATTACTGTATAAACGCTTGAACTGATATTATTAGTTACCACTGAGATGGGCCATGGTATTAATGCTATTAGTTTTTAGACATTGCAACCTATACAAATGTAACACTGCCCTCGTGCGTGTGGGAGTGAACCTTCCTTAATTTCAGTAAGTTCCATGACCTATGAATAAGCCTCTCAACATTCTTAAGGCCATATTCGCTGCTTCTGTGGGTAGCTTATCGACCCTTTGGTGGCTAGGGCCCACCCTTCCCAATTGCCTTTGCTTCTATATACGTTCGTGTACCTGATCAGATTCAGATAGAATCTTTAAAAGCTTTTAATGTCTGCGAATATATTTTTATTCGAGATTCGTCTTGCCACGCAAGGTTAAAGCAAAAGCCTCTCCTTTTAGATTCCATACAAATCTAACAGTAGTTAGGTACAGTCTTGGAATATCGTCAGAGTTACTATATTTCAATTGGATTATCGCCCACAATAATAATACGTTTCGAGCTTCCTTGTCTTGTTACGTTGTATTTATGCATTTATTATCAAAATATGTTTCTTTCCTTTATCAATTTTTTTACTATTGAAATATAGTAGATAACTCAAACAAAGCACTCGTAAGACGTAGAAACGTAATAAATAAAATAAAATAATATCGCGCTTCACATTTTTTCGATTTATCCCAATTAATAAGCGCACGTAATGCCATAATGCCAAAACAAATATTTATCGCGAAACGCGCATCTGCTTCCTTAACTCGAGCCATTGTTGTTAAACTAATCTCTAATTAAACTGCTAAGTGAATAATTACACCTACTATATATATGCGCGCATATGTAACCGTTTTTACGAATTAATGATAAGTCGGCGATAGTCCCTACCCCTTCTCTTTCCATCTCTGTCGAAACTTTGTTAATTGAAGATGTAATACGAAAACCGCCGGTCAGTGTTCGGTGTATGAATACGAATTAAATAAATAAATTATTTCTGGACGTTAACACTGCGACGATGACGATGATCCATTTACGAAGTACGTCGTCCGCATGATAAGAAAGCGTACGCATGATTATATTTTGGGATGAGTGTAATGAAGGCAACATTGTAATTTGCATATGTAATGGAGTTTTCTAGCGGCACGAAGATGGTATGGTTAGAGTTTTAGTTTTACCTTTTCATGTTTGCTGTCGGTTCTGTACTTCAGTAAAATATAAATCTGCCTGGGTCCTGCAAATAACAATCAGTAACGCAAAAATGTTAACAAGGGGATTTCTTGTAGGTACAGGGTAAATCCACACACACAAATATGTAACTAAAGAAGGTAGTATTAATGGCCTATTCTCCCAAAACTCTAAATTTAAGTTGCGACCGGTTTCGAGCATACGCTCATCTTCAGGCCAGTTAAAAAGCAATTACAAATTAATTTATATATATTCAAGTTAAAAAATTAAGTTAAGTTACATTAATTACAAAAATTATTGAAATTAAGAACAAAGAAAAAGTTATTTGTTATATTATTGTAATATTTTATTAAATTTAAAAGTATAAGATAAAACTATAATAGATAGTTTTAATTTTAATTGTGTTGACAATCAAAATTAAATAGCACATTACAGCTTTAATACATGCATAAATTCAATTTAAATTTTATATATTTTTTGAGCAAATAGACGTTTTTACAGAGAATTACAGAGTGAGAGATTGTCTCTACAAACAGGTAGCAGGCGAGAGAAAACTTCCCATAGTTTCAAAGATATTAAGGAAAATAGCGAAAGTTATGCTGCGTTTAGGATCCCCTTTGTATGGAAAGTCATTGGACACCTTAAAAAAATGACCACTGTTCTTGTTTGTAAATAAAGATTCGTTTAAATCGGTGGGCTTCAATTACCAGTGTTCCCTTATTGTGCATATGCTGCTTCTAAGTACTACTGCATAAAAAAAATATTATTTTTTTCTAAAGTGAGCTCATAATCGTTCGTTGATAAGGGATCTGGGAATTTGGTCTAGACTTCATAACAAAACACAAAGTATTTTGATTTAATAAAACATTTCTCTTTATCATTCCTTTTGTAGAATACATTTTATTATTATTTATATTTACTATATATAATTATTGTAAAAGGTGCTATTAGAAGTGAATTGATAAGGACCGGAATGTAATACATTAAACATAAATAAACAAATTTTCAATAGCGGTATCATTTATTAAATTTTAGAAAAGAACTTTCGCAGAACAGCAATAAATAATTTTAAACTTAAATACTTAATATATACATTATTAATATAAAATATTGTGAAAATAGCATTCTTTCCCATTAAAACTAACAACACAATATCTTCAGGAATGTTATTATATTTATAGTTAAAACAATTTTGAATTTAAATAAAAATGGGTTTAATATTAATAAAAAAAAAATATTCAAACTCATGTGTGGGGGTAAAAATACTTTTACGCGCACTGATGGTGTTCGTCAGTATAGTGTTGCAGCTTTCGGGCCAGGATCGTGGTAAGCATGTACAGCGGCTCTTATTTTGTTTTGTTTTGTCACCCCCTGAGGCGATGTATCTATACTTTCTACCACAAGTAGCCGTGCGCTTGAACTATTGTAGGATTCGTAGGTAGATTTTATTACTCTCATTTGAGTTTATGGGTACTCCCAATAAACACGGTTCTGTGCTTCTATTTGCTGAACCTAAGTATTTGGCCTTGCCTCGCGGAAAACAGTATCGATATTTAATCGTTGCAAGGAGGAGACAAAACATAAAAAGACCATTGTACATATCCATAAGCTATTATCTGATTAGAGGCAGCATGCTCCCCACCCGAATACTTTGTTTCAGATATTTACGTAGTGGGTTGAGCAGTATGGTATACATACTCACAACAACAGCTCCAATTCTGTTGCCCGGTCAAGAGTTGCAACTCTACTTATCAGTGTGTGGCGCTACAGGTTCGCCTATCAAACGGTGCCCGGGTGAACGTATTTCGCTCGTGGTAACCCAACAAATGCCAGAAGCAGATTCAAGAAACATCGATTGGGACAACAAAAGAACGCCAATTGGGTTTGAACGCTTTTGTTTGGCACAACCAACACACCGTGGGTAAATGGTCTCCCAGAACTCTCTAAACATATAAGGATTAATATTTTATTTAATATAAAATAATATAATTTTCTATATTAAATGGTACATACAAGTATTTTACTTACTATCTATTAGAACAAAAACAAACAAACGATAGAAGGAACAAGTAGTTATTGTATAAAGTGGGTATTTAAATTTGTAATAAACCCTATTTAATATAAATATTGCTTGAATCTATGAACTGAGAACTTCCTGTCGACAAAGACAAATGATGCAATGTTTATTATGTAATCACTTTTACATCGCAAATTTTCGCTTCAAGCGACTGCAAATGGCTTAGTTATTAGTTTTTGTGAAGCAGACAATAGATACTTATTCTTGTTTGTATTTGAGTGAGCCTGAGAAACGTGACGTGATTTATACAAGTCATGCAGTCCTTGTCGAATTAGAATTAACAGTTATCTAGCTTTTTTATATTTACTGTTAATTTTTCTATTAAACAATTGTCTCTGCTGTTTCTATCTATGACATCATGTGAATACTCTATCGCGTCAAGGTTATTTTTTACATTAATCTTCACCGAAAAAACATATCCTGTTCTATGGGTTCCTATTACTACTACTTTTACACTACTATCCATTCTATGGTAGCCCAAGCAGCATGCATCATCATTATCAGTGTTGATGAATATTTACGTGTTGGATTAGTTTTTTTTATAATATATGTACATAAAATGTGAGTATTCTTTATCATATGTAATTTTATTGCATGCCATATACTTTCTTTTCCATTAGTCATCACTATTTTGCGAAAAATACTAGAAAAAACTATCGCACAAGTAGCCTTTACGAAGATTTCATTTGAATTTTAAACGTGAAAGGAAAAAGTTATACATAGAAATCATTGGGTGAGTGTTTCTATCTAACAAACCAAAGAACAACTGTGATACCGAACGTGGCGTAGATTATCATGATATGATCCGAATAACCTAGTTTTCTTTATTATAATATAGCATTTTGAGTATTATTACTACAATTTTTTATAATTCAAAATAACCATTATTGAAAACAACATTTTCACAATTACTCTTCGCTTTCAATGTATAACATATCTAGCCACGTGTAGCAAGCGACTGTTTATGTACTTTGTTGTCATGTGAAGACAAAAGTATGATACATCAAAAAATTTTTCGTTTGCAGGTTAATATTTATCCAATGAACCAAGCTATCAGTTATCGTAAACACTTTCTATTGTAAAAAAAATGCTCTTGAAGAAAGATAACGCACGATTATACTTCTTGCTCTGTGTAGTTGTGAACAAATCCACCTAAATACAGATCTTATCTCAATTTAGAGGTTGAAACGGAAATTAAATAGAATATAGTTAGGTTGCATAAATCGTTATTTTAATTATCGATCTTATACGTGATCCAAAAGTAAATTTTGGCGGATCCCCAAATTTGTACTAATGCACCTTTATCAGGTGAGGGATTAGTGTATTCTTTATAAACACCAACGCTTTAGCTCGTGCTACATTTCCATTCGAATCTCGCACATGTTAATACGTGTTTAAGGTGTGTTTGAGTGAAATGTTAGCGTGTTTCACATTTTAGAAAATATCGAACCGTCGAACACAATGGCCACCATAAAGTTGGTGCCTCCGGATGGAGGGTACGGTTGGGTGATCGTTGGAGCGTTAGCTTTGCATCATGTAAGTACTTATATTTATATTTATATGTCACGTTTCTCTTTAAAATGAGCTTTCTTCTTTAGTTCCTGGCATATCCGATTATGCAAGGATTTGGTCTTATATTCAAAGATCCTTTTAAAGATCTCGGATTTACCGCCACAGATACGTCATTCATAATGAACACCAGCGGAGCATTTTCAATGTTCGTAGGGATTTTGGTTGCGCCTCTACTAAAATACATAGGGTACCGGAAGGTATCGGTAATTGGAGCAACTCTTATTACAACTGGAGTACTGTTAACAGCGCGGGCTACTTCATTTACGGAGTATATGATATTCTATAGTGTTATTACAGGTAGATGTTTTAATAGCGCTCTTCAAGAATTGTCTTCTTATTCCTTCCTTTCTTTTTATAGCTATTGGCAATGGTATGGGAATGTGCTCATATTCACTAGCCTTAAATAGCTACTTTTTCAAGAAAAGAGCAAAAGCAGCTGGATACGCTTTAACAATATGCGGCCTTGGACTTATCATAATGCCACAGGTTTACAGTTTCCTGCTATATTCATACGGAGTTAAAGGCGCTGTAACCATCGTAGCAGCTTTAGCAAGTCACACTTTTGTTAGCTCTTTATTGCTACAACCGATTAAATGGCACATGAAAGAAGAACTTGTCGAAGATGATAAAGATAAAATTGAAAATGAGAAACTATTAAATCAAGGTTGAATCAGGGTTTCTCCACTTTCCAATATTTAGAACAGTTGGAAATCGATTTACTTTTCAGAAGCAGGTGCTAAGATTCCTTACAGCAAAGAACAGCGGGAGCAGTCCGTCTTGTCCTTGGAGCAAGAAGTCCAAGCTGAAATCCCCTACAACTCTTGCGCGCCATTAACACGCAGCCTCCTAGCTTTACACCACGGTGACCACGCTTGTAAGTCATTAGACTCTTCTAAAATCTAAAATTGCGTTTGATAGGATCGCGAGAATCTACCGCAGCGACATCGTTAAGAAGGCAGCTGACACTGCCGATATTTCCCAAGGAAATAGAATTGAAGGAAATGGAATTGTTCGTCCGAGAGAAACAGAAGGTGATCGAGAAGAAGATAACCGAAGCAAATCAACAGGAGTCTAAAATTAAGAAAAAAAAATTTTCCATCTTGAAACGAATTGGAAAAGGAATAGTGGACATGTTCGACTTGACACTCCTACAAAGCCCTACGTTTGTGAATATGATGATAGGGATGTCTTTTGCGGTATTCGCCGAGATGAACTTCACAATATTGACACCATTCATTATGCAAGATTTTGGCCTGGACACTTATCAAATTGCAACATTCATGTCGACGATATCTGTAGCAGATATATGCTTTAGATTTATAGCACCATACGTAAGCGATTACTTCCAAAAACCTGCGAGAGTGATGTACATGTGGGCTCTTATATTGTTAATTCTATCTAGATCAAGTAAGATATCCAATTGATCGTATTTTTCTTTTTGTAACCGAGTTATTTTCCATAGGTTTATTACTAACTGATAATTATTACGGTCTATTAGGATGTGCAGGTTTCCTAGGTCTAGCCAAAGGATTCAGAATGGTATTTTGGGCTTTAGTTATGCCCAACAATGTACCAATAGAAAGATTAGCAGCTGCTTCTGGTTTACAATCAACCGTTAATAGTTTCTTCGTGTGGCTTGGAGGCCCTTTTCTGGGTAACGTAAAAACAGCAATCAAAGAATTGCATCTTCAGTGCAACGCTTGTTTATTTCAGGATTTGTTAGAGATGCTACCGGCTCATACAAGAAATCTATTCTCGTTATAAATTGTTTTACATTTCTCACAGTTCTTATGTGGGGTACCGAATTCATATACCTTCATTATAGGGATAAGAAAAAGACTACACAAAATCAAGCTGTTGTTTAGTAATGGATGTTTTCTTAAGGGCAAATGAGTATGTAAGATTATAAAAACACTCACTTTTTGCATCAATGTGTTCCTTATAAATTATGTAAGATAATTTTGTACAAAATGTAGCGAGAAGGCTTTGTATGTCATTGTATTTATATATTAGTTTGTGACTTCACTTTGATTATTCAAATAATTTTATTTTTGCATTGAAATATTAGATAATTTACTGTAAAAACTTATATGAACTAATTTATTAAATAACTATTTTGCAAAATATGTTTTGTGGGAATTTCGTTCATTGTACATACATAAAAACGTAAGCCATATCTTGTGATTCTAGTGAACTTAGACCTCCTTTCTGATAGGAAAATTTCCGTATGATCCAAGACTACATCAAACGATTACTGCTCGTAAATTTGATAAGATCTTTGTTACATTATAAGCTACCGGTTTAAACTAGTACGACAGATATTATCTATAATCTCTGTTATTAATTACAATACAGAGATAAGACAGTATCAAAATATTTTCCAAATCATAAATCGCTATTTAATAAGAATTGACTTCCATAATTCCTTTATATTATCTTTGGGGGTCTGGTACGCATGTAAATATTGCGCGATTGCCATCATGCAAATTGCATCTACTGTGAAATTCCGAAGAAGTGCGTAGATTGTTTATTTTGGGTAGATAGAAAATTACGAAATGGATATTTCCAAGATGATAGGAGCTTGTTAACAATTAATTATAGATGAGGCTGCTAATATTAGGTGCTACTCTTTTTATTCGTTGTTATTATCTAAATATACTGTAATGAACGAAGAAGGACTTCATCTAATCTACGCAAAATAGAAAATCATACAATTTGATTTCAAAGATTCACAAGAAATGCCCTCAAAAACTTGATATACTTTGCAAGACGCAGCTTTTGACATAATTTAAAACGCTATGCCCTTGATAAATTAAAAAGAAAAACGCGCAGTATTTCCAAAAACATATTTTATGTAGGAGACGTGCAGTATTTGTAGCGAAACACAAAACTCAAGAAACGTGTTTTGCAATGTACCTCCTCAAATATTGTCGTAAATGGGAACTATTCGATTAAATTACACAGAAAAAATATCCTGTAAAAATGAACACTGAAAGCGGCGACTATAAGGAAGCCGGAGTGAAAGTTTGTAAAGAAGCAAAGAGATGTCCCCCTTTATATAGTTTTTCATGTAGTTTTGCGTCTCTCCTGAAAACAATCAATTTACAATAATTTAGGGTGGATACACTGGAAAAATGAATTTAGTAAATCGTGTTTGTTGAATTCGTTTTGTTAAAGCAACAAAAAGATTATTGTATTAACTTATAAATTTATTAAGACAATGAACTACGTTTATCAAATTATACGGGTTTATGAATATAATAATAATAATAATAATATGTACTCGTTTATTAACTTACTTTGTGAGAAACGAAACAAACTTTTTCATTAGGTACTATAATTGCATTTCTTATATAAAAAAAAATCGTTTATTGCATATAGTACATATTATCAAACTACATCTTCATCCATATAATAAATACTACCATTTACTAAAATGATAAATTCGTTCTTTGGACAAACTTTCATAAAAAATTGTTATATTAAAGTACTTCTTTATTGTATTTACGCACCTTTTTCATTCAGTATAGTTTTCATTGAAATGCTTTAAATATTCTCCGTCGTAGTTTCGGGGTACCACCAAGGTATACTTGCAGCAGTTTAAATAAGTGAAATAACGACTTTTACGAAAGATGGACTAATGAAAAAAGGCGTGAGTATATTGCGAATTCAAACACCTTTGAAGCTACCCACTCTTTAGTATCGGATACATTTTAGCACCTTTCCATAAATTTGGGCGTAATGCCGGTTGATAGTATTGAATTGAAAAGAGTGAGAAGAGGAGTGGTAAGTATAATATTACAATCACGAATCAGGAAGCTAGATACACCATCTTTTTTTGTCATTTAATGGTTATATCAACCCGAGCTTCTATTAATGAAATAATATTGATATACACTGCCGTTCAGTGAAGTTCGGTCATACAATAAAAATCTATTATATCACACTGTATACAATTATTAATACATAAAATTAGAAAAATATTAAGCATACACCCTTTTCTAAGGGATTAAAGCCATAAATTATTATGTAAAGTAGAAATATTGCGACAACCACAATAAAGTCTCTTTTATTATCATTCCAAGAATTTCTCGGAAGTACCGATCTTTTGAAACGGGTCGTTAGGGGATTATTAACGAACAACACATTTAGGAAATATACCGCAGTATCATTCTTGTTTATTTATCACAGCCGTAAAGATATAAATTTGCTTCATTTACTGTTAAACGTGTGTTGGTGTGCATCTGTCGTTTTTGCGCGAAAATTTTAAGAAAATTTACTTCAAAATGGTACATGGCAAGCCTACCAGTGTAGAAAAACGTTCACGCATTATTACGCTGTTTGAAGAAGGATATTCGGGGTAACAAATTGCTGAAAAAATAAATATGAGAAGTTCAACAGTAAATGACATCATAAAGCGATATCGGACAACTGGAACTATAGAAAATCGTGTTCGTCCTGGAGCATCTAGGAAAACAACAAAAGCTGAAGATTTGAGAGTTGTATTATTAAGCAAACGCAATAGAAAATTAACAGCGCCACAAATAGCAGCCGAAGTCAATCGCGGTCGTGAAGAACAAGTTTCGGCGAGTACGGTAAAACGTCGACTTCAACAAGCGGACCTTCATGGACGCATTGCCATTCGAAAACCCTTATTACGTCGGGGCAACAGAGCAAAGCGGCTACAGTGGACCCGTTCTCATCTAGATTGGTCGTTAGATGATTGGAAACACGTGCTTTGGAGTGATAAGTCAAATTTTGAGGTTTTTGGGCAAAATCGACGAGTTTATGTCCGAAGATCTAAAACCGAAAAGTGATCCCGAACTGCATTATGGCTACAGTGAAGCAAGGGCGTGGTTCTGTGTTAGTGAGGGGATGTTTCTCCTTTGCTGGGACGGGAGATTTATGCAGAGTGCAGGGTGTAATGAGGAAGGAAAATTATTTTGCAATACTCCAGAATCATGCAGTGCCATCAGGATTGCGTATAATAGGCCGTAAGTTTACATTCACGCATTACAACGACCCAAAACACACTGCGTTAGTGTGTAAGAACTATCTAAAGGAGCAAGAAGAACAGCACACCCTGAAAGTAATGACATGGCCCCCACAAAGCCCAGATTTGAACCGTATAGAGTTGTGAACTGGAGTATGAACTGGACAGGAGGATCCGAAAAATATGCCCAACTTCACAAGAACATTTACGGAATATTCTGCAACATGAATGGATTAATATTCCACAATCCGTTTTAACAAAACTTATCGAAAGAATGCCTAGAATAGTTCGAGCGGTGATTAACAGCAAAGGAGGTTTTTTCGATGAAAAAAAAAATAATGTTCAGTATGTTATATTAGGCCAGAATAACTTTTTATTTATTTATTTTTGTCTTTTTTACCTCTACATACAATAAAATTGCATTTTGTTTTTAGTTTCGTTTGTTTCTGTAACCTTTTCATGTTTTTTACCAACCGACCGAACTTCTCTGAACGGCAGTGTACATTTAGTCGTTACTACCAGGAGTTGGAGTAGAAGTATTATTATTATCTGTTCCATTATCTGCTTTAGAAGGATATTTAGATCTACATTCAGAGATTTACTTTGTAAACAATCATTATTATTGAGCCTATTTTTTACTTATCACTAGAGATGACTAAGGCAGGTGAAATTATTACTTCTTTGCAGCGACTAGACAGACTCGTGTCTATTCGTCTCACAAGAAAGGGTTCATGCTTTCTCTGGTTTCCTCAAAAGTCAACAAAACACGAGTCTGTCTAGTCGCTGCAAGAAAGTAATAATTTCACTTGCCTTTGTCATCTCTACTTATCACCAACCAAAACCTCACATCACATAATCTTTGCCTTGAAATAACGTAATCTTGCAGAACTTTGTAAGTTGTTTTATCGCTCTCCATATTTATAGATTTTTATAGAATAATTTAATGTTTTAGTATTTCCCGTTATGCAAAACAAAAGCACACATCATACACTCTTAAAGATTCTTCGCGTATTACAAGTTCCTTTAGTAAAAGTAAATTATTTTTTTATAATATGGTCTATTCTTTATTCTAGCCTAAAGTCTAAAGAAAGTCGTATTTACGAAGAAGTACAAATCATATTCCTATTTTTCTTTCTGATCTTGTCTTGATATTTCTACCGTGACAATTATATTTTGATGTAATTGTATTAGTAGCTACTGTTATAGATATATTACAGGAAATTGGGGCTTCATCAGCTTCAGAAAATAAGTTTAGTATTTCAAAATACTACAAAGAAGAAAGAAACAAGTATAGGTGTTTTTCTTCATACAAATAGTAAAAATGAGAACAATTTTTAAGTCAAATTTAAATGATAAAACCACTAATTAATAATTAAAATTGTAATCTAATTATTTATTACTTTGCATTATTGCTATGCAAATTAAAAGACTATTTTTTCACAATACGAAAATTGTAAAACGTTTATCAAATATTAAATTATTAGTTGATAACCCGCAATCATCTACACGTTAACATTTTTTTTTTGCATAACTGAACATTATCTCGTTCCATGACCTTCCGGTATTGTAAAAATATGCCTATTGTGTAGATGGTAGGTGATCAACATTTTGAGATACCTTAATAAACACCATAAGCTATCTCAAAAATAATTTTTGTTCAAAAAGTAGCGAACCGGACACTTACATTCTTATTTTAAATAACATATTATTAGGTATTTGGTTTTTCTATAAATAATCCAACATATACGGACTTCTTTATATATAATTAAAAGAAATTTTCGAAATTTTTACAAATGTCAGAAATTTACTAAAATTGGGGGTCGTGAATCCGAGAATGTCCCTAGACACTCTTTCGGCAAATGAAAGTTTTGTTTGAGGATAGTTTCAAAACGGAAAACGAGAAATGAAATGACCACTAACCTTAAATGTTGTAGCCTTCTTCTACATAAAAACAATATTCTTCAAATGCACATTTGAATAACTTTTAAATAGTGGATCGAAACTAGGAAAAAATGGAGCAACTTCTCAATATATGTCTGAATGATATCTCGACATAAAGTTACAAATAATAAATAATTATTGTTAGTTTCCTTGCCAACGGTTTTGTTTTCATACCAGATACATGTGATAATTCTTAACAATTTAAAATATACGATTATTGAGTTGGATTCCGAAACGAACGATTTTGCTGTAGTGTGACACAAGGACGCAACTGCTGCCGGGATTCTGTGTTCTAAGAACACATACTTGAACACGTGCAACACTACAACGTTAAATTGTAACGAGAATTTAGATGATACGAACTGAAAGACATTTAATTGACATTTATAACCTTTGTACCACTAACGTATGCCCTAGAACTTGCTGTAGAAATTTCTAATGTTAACTTTCGAAAAAGAGAATAATATATATAAGTAGTTAATATACGTCTTCCCCACGCTTGTCGTTGGCTGGACTTCTATTAATTTTAATATTAACTTTATTATTTTTACGCCCCTAATATATTCGGCTCAAAACAGGATTCTTTCCCTAGGGATCGGGCTTCCTACCGACAGATGAACCCACATACCCGATAGGTGTACAATGTGATCTTAGTAAAGAAGTGACTACGGCGCTGATGACAGCTAACCTCGTCGTTTTTAATAACATTACAAACATTGGAACATTGACAAAACACATTGAAAAATGCCTAGAAACCATGACCAAAAAAATAATGCTAATATAGCTTCCTCATGGTATTGATTGAATCATTTAATGCAAGAGCAGAAAAGAAAATACACTACTCACGGACATGTTTCCATCTACCTGGCGTCATTAGCGTGGTTCCGAAAGTGTTTTTGCTCCACCTTGTATCGCTATTTGCCTCACAGTTAATACCAAAATATTCAAAACGATAAGCCATACATCTTCTGACGCCCCCTGGTGCAAAGAAACATATACGACATAAACCGAGTACTGGTTCCCAAAGAGCAGGCTTGTGTTTCTGGGCATCAGAGGGCACCAAGACATGTGGTGGTATTTAACTCTGAGGCAAATAGCGATACAAGGTGGAGTAAAAACACTCTTGGACGGCCAATTACGCCAAGACTCCGCATTGCATTTGCCGTAAATGCAAATACATCAATACTATGAAGAAGGTATTTTAGCATGATTTTTTTTGCATACATTTTTACAGTGTATTCGAACGTCCTCGAAATATAGAAATATACCATTTCTCCTATTTAACTGTCAAGCTGATGGAATCTTTTTAAGTGACAGATTGCAATCCATCAAATACAACAAGGAAAAATCTAGAACATTGTATGTTATGTGTGGAGAACGAAGTTGCTCAGGACTTCGTGTAGGGCCCATGCTTGTTTTTTCTTTTTACATTAATGAGTTGCAAAACTGCGATCCGCGTACTGATTTTGTTTTGTTCGTTAATAGCACTATAACGGTAAGTTTCAGCTCGTCCTTTGAAATGTTTCAGGCAAAAATTGTTACCAAGCAAAATTCAATTGCAGTTAGTATGGGGTTATCATATTAATAACTTATGTAAAGAAATTTGGAATAAATTAATCTTAATATGGTCCTTGAGCAACAAACTTTCATCCAAATATACTATAATGGTATATTCTGCTTTCTTTCACCCCGTTATGAGCTATGTGATTTGAGGTATTTTAGCCACACCCAAAGTGTATTTAGAATTCAGAGAAAATGTGTTAGATTGCTTGCTGGTTGCGGATTTCCATATAAAAGAAAATATGAGTAGCTATTGCATCAGTGGTGACTATCATGGCTATCCTATTAGATGTTGCAGTATCTTTAGATTAAACCGTCTTTGGTTAACCAGGAGCAGAAATGAACCAAACTTTAGAATGTGTTTTAGTGCACTTCCTGATAATGGTAAGGATTTGTTTATACAATAAAAAGAATTTTGAAGTCATATTTGGTTTCCAAAGCTTTCTATAGTGACTTATTATTATGATTATTTAATTCAGAATTTTAATGTGAGTTCATTTAAGGTGTAGTCTTGACGTGTATAAGCAGCTGTTTGTATTAGCACGAATAAAGATAATAACAAGAAGAATAAGAATACAGAAGTAGAATACCAAAAACATCGACTAAAATTACTCCGAAACTTCCAAGGAAACGAAATCTAAAGAGTCTTTCGCGAAAAAAGTTGGCGATACAGATATCACATGTATTTAGTTTGTTTACACATCAAGAATGTTACGTCCTCCAGAAACACAAACAATGATAATAATTTTAAACAATTCACCGATACACACAAAAAGAACATTCCAATTAAAAATATCCTTCATCAGCAATCAGAACTTATGACGATAGCGAGGCTACTTCCAGTGCAGTGTATAAAATCCGCGGCACTTCTGTATGAACTGATATGTATATATAAACTTAAAAATTTGTTAAGTATTTACGGAAATCCCCAGCGCAACAGTGGACAATACCACTGGGACTTCCATGCATCCTAGACGGACAGAGATAAGCTCAAGTTCATCATTTGCTTTGCGATATATATCGACCGCATTAATATTTAATCATTACAAGTACATTGGTGGTTCTGTCAAACGTGTTTATTTTGCTCTTGGAGTAAGTAGCTCTAGTGGTATATTGTACTACGTTAACTGATAATTACAGTATTTGTTAACATTACAAGTGACGTCAGATCACCGGCCAGATTTTTTTAATTGTCTCTCCGTTGAATAATACATACGATGTTATCACAGGAATTGTGCAAATTTGCGCAATAGATCTCTTACCTTCATCACAATCAGTATTAGATTATCATCCACCTCAATACAATTCAGGCTAAATATATTGCTATCGGAGATGCGTGCAAACTACTCGTGATATAATAATACCTAATATTGTTATTTATAATCAAATAAAGTGCCAATTAGTACAGTTCTAATTTAATCGCATGACTTTAAAATCATCACCTGTTGTGTGAGATGTGTAAAAAGTGTTTGGTGTATAGTGTTTATTAAAAAGATTTGTACCAAAAGGAAATATTAACAGTTGCATTAAAATTTAAATACTGTAACAATGGTAGCTACAAAATTGGTTCCCCCAAATGGAGGATATGGCTGGATTGTGGCCGGTGCATTTTCGTTGCATCACGTAAGTAAATTAAATTTAATGTGTTCTTGGTAAAAATACCTTTCTTTTAACAATAAATCCAACATTTCATAACATTTTCTTTTGTACTGCAGATGATAGTGGTTCCGCTAGCCCATAGCTTTGGATTGGTATTTAAGGATAAATTCAAGCAAAAAGGATTTTCCGCAACAGATATCACTTTCATTGTCAACACTAATGCAGCTTCTACATTTTGGTGCGGACTTCTAAGTGGAGCATTGTTAAAACAGTTCGGTTATCGGAAAGTATCTTTCCTAGGGGCGGTTCTGATGACTGTAGGGATATTCCTAACGGCATATGCTGAAAGCTTCACTGAGTATATGATCTTTTATGGCGTTATTGCAGGTTAGTGTCACACAAATTTTATTTTTGGATCTTTTTACTTTACAAAGCTTGGACTAATTTGAAATAAACTAAGATAGGATTTTTAAGAAAATCATATAAATGTCCTCTAGTAAGGAAACACCGGAAACTCCAAAATTCAGATTTCGATGAAACTTTAAAGAATGAAAGAATACCTTGGTGTATGAACAACACAATTCTTCTTAACAACTGAATGCCTGATTTTGGGGTACAACCTCTTCCCAAGATCTTCAAATTTTTGTAAATATCTCGAAAGCTACCTAGATATCATTTATTTGGAACATAATGTTGAGTACATTATACAGTCTCTAGGATTATGCGCATTATTTTGGTCACAAGTATATAACCCGATTGGATAATCCTTGAGCCTATGTAGTGTACTTCATATTATGTTCTAAAAGATATACATCTGCTGTAGTTCCTTAGATATTTATAAAAGTTTTAAAATCGTGCAAATTTTTGTAGGGGCTTGTACCTCGAGATCGGCCTATTCAGCCGCTAAGAATAGTTGTAGAGTTTCATTGAAATCTAAATTTTCGGGTTGCTGCTACCCTTTCAAAGGTCACTAAGGTTACTTGAAAACAAAGACCAAAAAATTTTAATTTCAGCGTTCAAAGTCAAGGCTTAAAACAACCTCTTCCTCAGTTACACGTGTCTAACTTACTAAAATAACCGGTTTGTGGGGAATAGTTTCACAAACAATTGGAAGAATTTTATAATTGAGTCCATAGATTACTGCACTTATGTTGGACATACGTCTTTATCAAACGCTTCCACCATACAAGATTGTATGTAAAAGGTCATCACCCGGAATTTTTCCAAACACACTGACAATGTTAACTGATCTCTACTGCTACTCCGTTATTAGAGCGTTTATTACTTATTAACGTGCAGGTAACGAGGGAACACATTTTTGTTAAAAAAAAAACTAAGCTAAATATTTTTTTAATAGGACACTTTGTACATTTTTCAAAATTTTGAAATGTAGTGTACAAATTTTATAAAATTTTGTTCTAAAATGGAAAATGTTGTGTATGTGGTTTTTGAAATACCCATTAGTTAACCCCGACTTCATTTATTTCTTTTCTTTTCAATACATCATGTTTCTATAAAGCAAAGAGTGTAGTCCTTCCCACAGACCTGTTGTTAGGTATACAGGCGGCATAAATGACAAAAAAAAATACAAAAAGCTATTTCGACAAAGGTAGATGATTGCAAGTAGAACGTACATCGCCGGAAAAAAATTATTTAATTAAAATTGATAGTAACCTGGACATATTGCATGCGCTAAAGACGTGTTACATTTTTTTACGCTTTTTACGGATTTTATATGCTTTACCAAAAAGAAAAAAATAGCCTGTACACGAATACACATTCACAAACAAGTACTTCAATATTCCACAATTTTAACTTTGTCATTGGTGCTTATAATATGTCTGAACTTTAATTAGGCATTTTTCTCTCTTGATATACGTTCTACTTCCAATTATTTTTACTTCCGTCAAAGTAAGTAGTTCAATAATTTTTTGCAACTCCTTGGTCATTTGTACCATCTTTGGATATAACAGTAGGTCTGAAGAAGGGGCAATTTTGCTTCCGAGCAGTGGTAGTTTATCAATTTAACTGATTTCGTAGCACTAATAGTTACGGTGATAGTGGTAGTGTTTCGTGAACTTGTATCGCTTTGTATACATTTGAAAAAATCGGAGGCTTGATTTTTTTTATGTAATCTGATAATCACATTTGACATAAGACATAGGTTCAACCGATGCACTAATCTAATCATTAAAAAGCATTGTATGGTAGCAAAAATATGAATTAATCTTACCGAGTGATCAAAAATTGCTATGTAGCTAGTTATATATAGACACCGGGTATAATAAATAACATTTATAATATTTATTTCATTTTTTTTTCTAGCAATTGGAATGGGCATGGGTACTTCAGCATATCCGTTCGCCTTAAATACTTACTTTACCACTAAAAGAGGCAAGGCGTTTGGATACGCCATGACGGTTTCCGGGTGTGGAGCCGCCCTTCTACCACAACTTGTCAGCTTACTCCTTTCGATATATGCTGAAAAAGGTACTGTAATCATACTCAGCGGTATCGCTAGTCATGCCTTCATCAGTGCAGCATTATTACAGCCTGTAAAGCGGCACATGAAGGAGAAAATTGATGAAGAAGAAAAAGGTGACGCAGCTGATGATGATAATTTACTAACAAAAGGTAAAAAGTTAACAACCCATTAGTATTTCGAATATTCTTAAAGAAAGCGTTATTTTCTTAGATCAAGCTGAGCATTTATATCCATCGAATGATAATGCGACCAAGCAACTTGTAGATGCTACAAAATTTGGATCTGCGTACAGTCTCCATTCACTTCACTCGGGAAGCGTGCTTTCATTGCACACCGGTAATTTTCTTTTTTGAATTAACATATTTATAGTTACTCACTATCATTTTAATTC
Organism: Oryctes borbonicus; assembly: GCA_902654985.2. Taxonomy (NCBI): domain Eukaryota; kingdom Metazoa; phylum Arthropoda; class Insecta; order Coleoptera; family Scarabaeidae; genus Oryctes; species Oryctes borbonicus. The sequence continues at coordinate 3,018,987 of LR736896.1, read as the reverse complement.
TAGAATCTCAACCTAGATCGCCTTCAGTATCGTGTCGAAGGAATAATACTCAAGATAGGAAGCTAGATAGATCGGAAACATTGACTAGACTCAATGAAAAAAGTGATGATACATATTTAGAAAATGAGAAGCAAAATGCATTACCCAAAAACGAGAATAGTAACTCCAAGTCGATCGTGGCAAACAAGGAAAACAAGAAGGATTCATTAGTGTCGAAAATTATTAAGTACATCATCAACTTATTCGATCTGGAGCTGCTAAAAGATTTAACATTCGTTAATATAATCGTTGGAATATCGTTAGGTGTGTGTTCAGAGAAAAGCTTCACTTTACTAATAGCGTTTATCATGCAAGATTACGGCCTTAGCACCCAGCAGATAGCTACCTTCATGTCGGTACTATCGATAACAGATATCTGTTTCCGATTCGTAGCACCATATGTAAGCGACTTTTTCAAAAAACCCGTTAGGATCATGTACATGTGGTCCGTATTATTATTGATCATATTCAGATGTGGTAAGTTAAACAAATTAATGTTCAAGTTTTGATTTAATATTAACATTGTTTTAAGGATTACTTTTGACTAATAATTATACAGCTTTACTAGTTTGCGGGGTGTTAATTGGCTTCGCCAGAGGATTTAGAGTCATATATTGGATGCTTGTGCTCCCAAGCCATGTTCCTATTGAAAGGCTTGCATCTGCTTCCGGACTTCAATCAATACTCAATGGATTGGTGATATGGTGTGCGGGACCACTTTTAGGTACATATCAAAAGTTAACCTACTAAGATTTGTGTTAAAATTTGTTTCTATCTTCAGGTTTTATCAAGGATTTAACAGGTTCGTTCAAAATGTGCGTACTAGCGTTGAATCTCTTGGCACTTCTAAATATAATAATGTGGATTATCGAATATGCGTATAAGAATTACAAATCTAGATATGCAAACTCTGCAAATATTCAGAATCCTGACGAAGCGGTAGTATGAACTACTTCTTATATAACATTAGATCTTATTATTGATAAATTTGATCTAATGTGTGAAATATTGTGATATTAATTATAAATATGTTTTATAAGTTATTTATACCTATTTATTATATTGAAATAAATCGTATTAGATGTTGTATTGTACATTATTCAATATCAAAATTATTATTGCAAATGTGCAAGGTCATTTGCTTTAAAAAATGTATAGAAACAGTAACCAAAACATAATGCTGCTAATACAGTTACTTATGGTATTGGTGGAATCACTCAGGGCAAAATCTGAGTAAGGAAAGAAAATGCCAACCAACGGACATGCTTTTGCCTACCTGGCGTCATCAGCATTGTACCTCACGGCTTCTTTTTCGGCTTATATCGCTCTCCTTCGAAACAACGAGCCATGTACATCTTTTGCTGCCATCTAGTGCCAAGAGAACTCCCGAGCAGTTCTTGAGCTGTTGAACTACAAAGACCGCCAGACCTAAGTGCTCGGGGTAGCTGCACTCCTGAGGTTTACCATAATGTATTAAATGCACATCAAAGGGTGCATGCACTTATGGTATTGGTGGAATCATTCACGGCAGAAGTAAATATGTTTTTGATATTTATTTACAGCTATGAATAGTTATTTATTCCTAAAAATCTTGAGACTGACTTGCACAGATGACTTCCTGGGCTAATGGAACTCTTGTGAATTTTCTTACACGTTGGAAAATCAGGACGACGATATTTCACTGATTGCCGCTTACTTTCGGTGTCATAATGGTGAACTCGAAATTCGTCCCCGACGGTGATGTTCGCGAAAAAATCACCTTCTTCACGTAAATATGGGTTAAGAAGTTCTTGACAAATAATTTTTCTTTGTTCTGTATATCCGTTTATTATCGCGGAATCCATCTGCCCCAAATTTTTCTATGATTCTGTGATGTCTAATCAGTGGACTGAACTCTTTCTTGACTAATGTCTAATTGCCGAGCAATTTCCTTTTGCGTAATACTGCGATTTCCGCGAACCTGTCCATGATGCACGAAAAGAATCAAAGATATGTGTTTTATTCTTTTATGCGTCACTGATGCTGGACGATCGTTTTTTGCCAAACACCTTCATTTTGCTTCTATAACAGTGTTGCGCGTCGAATCCACTGGCGAGCATTCTTCACAATTGTTGTCATAAACATCTTACTAGCGCCTGTAAATTTCGATGGTCGCTTAATCTTCCAGCATTCAAAATTCTATCACGGATAGTAGTTTGATACGTTATCTAAGAAATCTAATTCATCACAACGACGGTACACATGAAAGTGAAACTTTGCTTGCTAAAACGAGATACTCGAAATTACCGTTTGCAAGTTGGAACAGGTTTCTAACCTAACTACTAACACAATAGCATTGTTGAAGACCTTAGATATGAATCCACCCTCGTATTATATAAATGAATTGGTGACAAAATGAGAGTTGTGGTAACCTGTCTAACTCTACTATTATCCTAAAATTGTTCGGATTTGTCTAAGCTCCAATAAGACCAAAACCACAGATCCTAAAATGGGAACAATATGAAATTATAATTATGTGAAAATAACGTCTGGTTTTTTAATGTAATTTAAACAACATTAATGTGTTTTTATTGTGCCGGAAATTCAAATATATCTTACGTAAGTAATTTTTACAGTTAGCTTTAGTATTTGGTCTAAATCTTGCAGTTTTAATTGTTATCTCTCTGGCAAACCACAAGCAAAGTATGTGAAAGTTCAGAGTACCACAAAAGAGAGCTTTTATTTTGCGATCGGCTGCAATCCCCGGTATTGTGTTGTATTTTCAAATTCATGTCCTAGCGCGTGCAGCCGGTGCTTATCAAGATTTTGATTTTTAATAAAATGTCACCAAATAGGAGGCTCACATAAACATGTACACGAATCTATTTCATGCGATAGGACTGCAGCCTTGCATAATAGTTCAATAGTGGAAATAATTGCGAATTATCTCATCAATACGAAACCAATAATGATCATAACAATATCATTTGTTACTTATGATTGGAGTTTGTAATTACTATTGCGTAGATAAGCTTGAACTTTATTAGATATATTAAAAATTTGTAATCTGATAGTTTGAACGAATCTCGATTACTATGAGATAGTTAACATTGCAGCACCAATTAGACGTACACTCAGCACAGTATTTGCTTTATTAACCTCTATGTAACTTCAATTTTGTACAACACAATGGTAACAAAGACTAAGCTAGTTCCTCCCGATGGTGGCTATGGATGGTTTGTTGCTGGGGCGTACGCACTTCATCAAGTAAGTTATTGTTCTTTTTAACATGACGAAAAGCGAGAAGTTACTTTGATAAAAATATTTGGAACTTCCAGTTCGTGGCTGTACCCACCATGCAAATCTATGGACTCCTATTCAAAGATGCTTTCAACGACTTGGGATTTTCGGCTACCGACACGACTTTTGTTATGAACACGCATGTTGCTATCTCTATGTTTATGGGCATAGTCAATGGACCTCTTCTTAAACGTTTTGGATATAGAAAAATGTCAATAATCGGTGCGTTTCTTTTCACGCTTGGAATTGTGGCTACTTCTTTTGCCCAAACTCATGTCCAGTACATAATAACATTTAGTACAATTGCTGGTAAGTAAATAAACATTTTAAATTACAAATTCCCAACAAATTTATTTGATTTTAGCTATTGGAGTAGGAATAGGCTTAGCGTCATATCCAGTTGCCTTCAATACTTACTTCCTGAAGAAACGAGCTAGATCTGCTGGTTTTGCTTTAGCAATTAGTGCCTTTGGAATAGTTCTAATGCCGCAAATCATTAGCTTTTTACTGTCAAATTATGGCATGAAGGGATCTGTATTAATCATGGGTAGTCTCACTTCACATGTTTTCATAGCCGCCGTTCTTTTGCAGCCAGTAAAAAGACATATGAAATCGGAAGTTATTATTGTAGATGATCCAAAAGAAACACCCAAAGATAAATTATTGGCTACAGGTAATATCTTTCCATCAATATCTATTAATTCACGTCCATCAATATGGAGATTTTAGGGGAAGAATTCGAAGATGACGTTTTCGAAAACAACAGACAACAATTGTCGTTAGAGAATGAATTGGAAATCGAATCCAAATATAGTGTGTCTACTCCATTTGGAAGTTTACCCTCTCTACATTCAAGTATTATTTAACCGGTTGATATGCAATCATGAGGTAAAAAAGAAGTATTTGTTCTAGTAATACCACGAAACAGAAGTGTTGCTGGGAATTTTGATCTGGTATCGGAAGAAGATCCAGAAATACAGACAGATGACCTAAAAAAAGAATTTTATGGGAAGAAACTTTCATTGTGGGGAAGAATCGGAACAAAAATGGTTGACACATTCGATTTAACTTTGTTAAAAGATCCCATATACGTTAACATTCTTTTCGGAGTATCCTTAGCCATGTTCGCCGAAATAAACTTTGCGGTACTCGTACCATTTATCATGAGCGATTACGGTCTTTCAATATCCCAAACGGCAACGTTCATTTCCTCAATGGCTGTAGCCGATATATGCTTTAGATTCATGGCACCATACGCGAGCGAATTTTTCAAATTGCCACCTCGAATTCTGTATTTGTGGACGTTATTTTTCGGGTTATTGGCTAGATTTAGTGAGTTTATTCATTGATATTTGAATTGCAATCAGGTTCGAACGTAAATTTAATTTTTCCTTCAGGTCTATTTCTCTCACAAAATAATTACTACCTTCTGTTGCTATCCGCCGCATTTCTGGGATCCACCAAAGGCTTTAGAGCGGTATCTTTCGCGTTGGTTATTCCAAATCATGTACCGCTCGAAAGGTTGGCTTCGGCTCTAGGTCTACAGTCTACATTGAATGGCACACTAATATGGATGGGTGCTCCATTCTTTGGTATGGAAGGCTTTAGTGACGATGAATATAATATAAAAATTTTTTATAGGTTTCATCAGAGATTTAACAGGCTCTTACAAAAACTGTATCTATATTATAAATATGATCACTTCTATAACTCTAATAATATGGTTGAGTGAATTTATTTATTTGCGATGGATGTGTAAGAAGAAGTTATTGAAATCGAATGAAAATATTAAATAAGCTTTATACTTTTAAAGGTATACTATATAAGAATGTACATATGTATAGAATTATTTTAAAAATATATAATTAAATGGACATACTTGTAATTCGTTGTTTACAGCACGAGATAATTGTATACTTTGTAAGTGTATTACCTCTTCCACTTCAGAATATCATCGCGATAAACGTAGATACTAAACGTGTCATACTTAAGTGCACTAATATGGTATTAGACGAAACATCAACACCATAGACCTTTAGTCCTGTTTCCACTACTTAGTTAACAAACAGCTTCCCGGGGGATGAAACTGTACTGAATACAGCATTTTGCTGCTTAAAATATTTTCTTCTATGCGCCATACAGAGCCAAGGAAAGTCTAGCACTCGATAGACTTTAAGTTACTAAACTATACGAACGAAGAAATTAACTACCAGCACTTCTTGCATCTTTGAGATAATACAATATGTGTTTCTTTTGTTTAATTGATTTTAATGAACGTTGCAGAACTAATAAAAGTGAAGGAGATGTTGAAACTAAGTGCAAAAAAAAAATTTCAATGGTTGAAATTGACATGTGTGAAGCACTGGTTGTTGTAAGATATTTAAATCTTTAAAAAAGAACACATTTGGAAATGTTTGAAAAAGGGGGAAAGGATAAAAAATATGAAAGCTTTGGAAGCCACCAATGAAAAAAAATTCATAAAAGATGTTGAAACAACGGACGGCCTTTTTCCTTGATAACTCCTCTTCCAGTATCCTTAGATTCGGTTTACTGAACGTTAGTACCATCACTGCTATGAACTGCTGGCGAGACTGGTATAAATGCCTTTGTCCTGTTATGTGCTTCCTTTCCAATTTTGTTCCCATTCCCTAATTTCTTCTTTTTGGGCCAGTGTTTCTTTAGCGTGTAGTAACGTGGGGTTTGCGTTCTAATTGCGTTAGGTTTTGTATTCAGGTTCTCTTTAAAAGCTCAAGTATTTGCATATTTAAACTGCTCTCTAAACTGAACAATCTAGTCTACCGATTTTCGTCGAACTTGTTCATTAATTATATTACTACATTTTATCAAATATAACTAATTTATCTAGGTAAATTCTTCTACTTCATTTTGATAATTACCTTATTATTTCGGTTCATATTTGTTGTCCCTAGTAACTTAAGTATATAAAAAAAAAACTATCTCGAAAAACTCAGTATTAGTTAGATAAGGAAATTGTAAAATTGATTGATCAATGAAAGATATCGTAGAATATTACACTTTAGGATCTGAGTATGCTAGTTCATGTGATGATATAAAGTGAGCCTTTCTAATCGAAGATGCCCTGCAAAACCAAAAGGGTTCCACCAGATGGAGGATATGGGTGGGTAATCATGATCGCTTTCGCTACAAATAATGTAAGTACAAATATTTTATTTGTAAATGTACTAAGACTATTAAAAATATAGGATTTTCAATAAAATGATGTATTTATATTATAAGAAAATAATACTTAGATTATGTTATACCGGTTTTTTTAGGGTTATCATACGAGAGTCGTCTTTTTAGTCTTATATGTAGCCGTAACAGTAAACAGTATAAAATATTGTCCGCAAAGATTGATACATTTTTCCAATTCTTCCAAATGGTTAAGGCATGGATGCTAGTTATCAGTCAAATGTGCCATTTTAAAGGCATCGACTGCTTCTTCCAACGACTAGAACCGTTGACCACGAAACTTATTGTTAATTCAATCTAATATCTCGATGTTTACTTGCTTTAAAAACTCATTTGTCCTTTGGGCTTTATTTAAAGTGGGATTATCGTGGTGGCTCACCGTTGTGAACTGGTTTTTCGGAGTACAGTAATCACTTCTGCTAAACAAATGGTTGTATACCAACCGGAATTAACCGTACTTCAATTTTCTAAGGGAATTGTAAACGGCTAAATAAGTCAAAAGTTGTAGCCATTTTAATAGACAGACCTCGCGTAGGGATACTTTTTATTCTCTTTGAAAACAGCCACACAGCAAATTGAAGTTTGTTTCATAGGAATAAACTCATGATTCATCACAATTCAACATGCTATAAATGTTTTAGGACTTTCCGTTGTTGAGCCGATTCAAAATTTTTCGGCACCAATTAACGGCAGCTGACTTTTCTTCACCACTTAAAAGAAGCGGGATATATTGGGAAACTAACTTTCTCAAAGCGAAATTTTTTTTTATTGAGGTCCTTGAAATGTCTAAGAATGTCGCGATGTACTATATACATATTTTCCTTGATCAGTTAGCGTACGGCAGCGATGTTTTTTTGGGTAATTGCTATCTTTGGTGGTCCTATCCTGGGACCGACTTTGAGACTGATGCGTCTACATTGGAAATCGTAGTAGCAATGACAAATTGTCAGCTGATGTGGGTGCTTCATTACCAAAAACAGTAATCAAAGTTAAAAAGTTAAAATTATTACGCGAAGATTTTTTCGGGTCAATTCTATTTTTCGAGTGGCTTGTCAATTTAAAAAAATGGCTGTATCTTGTGGAAACTTTGTTTAATAAATACTGAACTTAATGTTAACAGCCAGCGTTTCAGTGGAGGCACTCTTTATGCTGCTATATGCAAAACAAGAAAGACAATCCTCGTATCTCGAACTAAATTAATATAATTATTATAAATAATTTAGCTGAAGATTTTTAAATTCGCGGATTAATTGCCGAATTGTCAAAAAACGTGTGGCTATTGATAACTTGTGAGATATGTTAGAAACTATTCTATTCAACTCAACAACTAAAAGTTCTCTGATGACACGTATATTTCCTCTCATTTTGTAGTTTTTCGAAGGTTAATCGAACATTAAATTGCTATCGCACAGTGCATTATCCACATTATAGTTTAGTGATAATAGTAATGCGTCATTTGCAACTTGTAAGTAGTTATTAATCTTTCACATCATTATAGTGTTCTACATAGCGCACTTTTATAAATTTTTTTTTCTCTACACCGTGAAAATAATATGATACTTCGGAATTCCTGAAAGCAATGCTGTACAGATCAACAAAATAATAATAAATGTACTAAAGCTGATACTGGTGATATCTATAGCGCAAATGGGTAAGTCGGCCGTAAATAAACCTTGTCCTGTTCCTATCATCTTCAATAATCCTTCAACTGTTCAAGCTATCGCTCGAGAGAAGGATAACTCAAAATCATTAATGAATTATAAACGAATTTAATTCTGGGTATCTAAAAACCGATGAAACCATGCATCAGAGAGATTTATTTAGGAATGTAAAGGATCCTTAAAAATTGGATTGTAAAATGGCGAAAAAGGTTTGAAAATAAAGTATATTGACGAAATTCCTAGCACTATCAAACTTTAGGAGTTTATTTGTAATATTAACGGTTGTGAGTATGATTTTGCGGCATTAAATGAAACATGGTTGTATTATTGGCACGCAAAACTGGGTTATTTTCGGAGCAGCTTGCCTTATCAGAGTTGGTAGCGGAGTTCAGAACAATCGACATTGTTGGTTGCTGATGCTTTAATATTTCAGGTAACTTTTACAGCTTCGTTCTGTATATTTCATCTACACCATAGATTCCCAACGGGAGCGGTACCGCCCCCTAGTGGGAGTTAGAGCCTTTCATGGCGGCAGTAGCCGATCCAGAGCCAAATGGGAGTCAAGAGGAGCGGCGGTTTTAATTTAGTTTAGAACACGACGACAACAAACAGGGTTCGAAAATATTCATTTATAGACGTTCACTCATCTACTTTTATGAGTTCGCACACGAGCGCGTGCGTCTCAAATTTCGCCTTTTTCTTCTTGTTCATGCGTGAGAAAAAGAAAAAGTATAAACTACGTCCATGCACGCGTAAATGTGGTAGAGAAATTGTCTCCATCGTTCGTACGCGTACCATATCATATATGATTGTTTAAGTACTACTATTGTGTATGACGACTATAACCATTCACACTATTGCGAACTTATTTAATTATTATGGCGATTCTTGTCTTCATTTACTAAGCAAATAACCCCTGTATCCTCTAATGCTCGTATACAGAATGTTCAATTTGAACCCTGTTTTATGGAAAACCTTTATGATTCTGAAGATACAAGTACCGTTAAATTACGAAACAATTGAATTTGTCTTTCTTCTTGATATTTTTATCTTCAGTAGAATCTTCTAGAAAAATATAAAAAGATAGCAGACATGGAGGTTTAAAATATTCGGATTTTCCATTTTCATTAAATTATTGGCTCATAATACATTATTCACGTTCATCTTCACTATATATTGTTTCATGTACGGTGAACGCTTCATCTGGAATTGTAAAAACATGTTCATCGCCGCCTATACTAATTTTATAAGGAGAGAAGCCCTTACTGACTGAATACTATTGAAATAACAAACACGAAATTTGGAGAATAGGTTCCTTTTGTGTATAGGCACGCAATGATTTTTTAAAATTTAACATTTGTAGGTGTAAAATAGGGAATGTTGACCAAAGATTGGTTTTCCAAGAATGATTGTGCCCATATTATAAAGGCAACTGGAAATGTACAAACATGCCTTCTTAAAAATCTGTGGTTTAGAACACGTAATATTTGCCCATGTAGAAGTCGTCCACCCAACACATTGTCCACATGCAGTATGTCAACTATTTTTGGTTGTTTGTACTTCTACTATAATACTTTTTTTAAGTTTTTTAGATTAAATCTATACACGTCATTATATACAATATATATTAAGTTTCGTACTGTCCTTAATTTAGTTATATTATATGTACTGTTAGGCAATAAATATTATTATTATTAAAAATATTCGCTGGTAATTACTTGAACGTCCATTCCAAATTACCACGTATTTCTATTCTTACACCGTGTTTCCAAGCAAACGAACTTAATTGTTTCTGGAAATTATCTGATATTTTTCTCTGCTGAAGTAATAAAGAATAACCTTGCAGGTGTGAGGTATGAAAGATAACCCTATCAACTGCAAAAAAAAAAACTATAACAGCAATTATTCGCAAAAAAAAAACGCTCATAAAAATATTTACACGGCCACGTGATTATCAGCAAAGTTTACGGCAGCAAATCAATTTTTTTTGTTGTTGATCACGATGATGTTTATGATTTTTCAATTTCCAAAAATCCATTCTTTTGCCATCGTAAAGAACATAACAGGTATACTATTACAAATAAGGTATTTATGGTAGATGTTATTCAAAGATTACGTGATAACATTTCCGACAAAGGAAATGTTTATTGAATCTCCTTTTTTTTCTAATTTTATCTACCATCACTAAAGTCTTTGTATTTATTGCATAAGTATGGATTTAAATATGCGCAAACTACGTTTCGTATCTTTTAGCGTCTTTAAATGGATGATAAATTGCAAAGATAATTTTCAAAAATGCCATATCAGCAAGGTACTTAACTTTAGTAAGTAAAGATTCTGAACGTTTTACATCTTCAATTAATTTTTTCTATATACAGAAAGTCTTCCAGGAAGTGTTTATTAAATTTCTTTTTTTTTCTAATATTATCTACCATCTACTAAAGGCTTTCTGTTTATTGCAGATTAATGTGGATTTAAATATATGTGAACCGCATTTCGTATCTTTAAATGGATCATAAATTGGATGATAATTTCCAAATAGCATCACATCTGTCACCTTGAGTGACTCACTAACAATAAGACACAGAAACAGACCACGGTTAGAAAGTTTGGGATGTAAACCCTTCACGAAGTAGAAAATTTCAAATCTAAAGAATAGATATAAAAAAGTTGGCAATAAAAGAAAGTACTTCAATAGCAAAGTTCACTTGCATCAAACGCCAAAATATGCCGCAACAAATACGTGAACAGCAAGAATAGGTGTACGACTTGGTATACCAGAGTCATACTGAGTTGAGAATTTAGAAAATATCTCCAATCTTTCGTAATCAAAAGAAATCGAAACAATTTCTTTTAGTTTAGTTGATTGTAAGATTAGACAATAGCATTTATTAACATTTAAGATTTAAGGAAAGTTTTATCGGAAAAAGATTTCTTGAAGGAATTTTTTTTTTGATAATAAGAATATCAGAGGTATTTTCTAACTTCTCAACTCAGTATGATACCACTACTAATATTTTCAGTTACGAAAATACGAAAACAATCCAAGAGTGAACTTAAATCTTCTACGCAAAATGATTTAATTTGGAAAAATAAACCTTTTAAATAAAAAATAAATCATTGTCTTTTTTAAACGAAATCTCAATTTTCAAATGATACCGATGAAGAAAATACATATATTTTGTCAAATATACAGTGAGTATATTTAACAAAATACTTTAAAAAATGCGAAATTTGATATTTGTGAATCGCACTTTGGATTTGAATTCTCTAGGTAGACGCGAACAATGTTTTCTTATGAAATTTATTCATATTTGGCCAAACAATTACATTTTTTACGTATTGATGCGAATACGATGGGGCAAATATTTTGGAACGTTTTTTGGTTTCTAATGATTAGAGCGCAACATTCTCGCTTACCTTCCAGTGGTGTTTAACCGTGAGAGGTTGGGGGGATACAGAGCTGCTTCGTTACGTGTCGGCACTTCGCGGCCTTCTATGCTGTGTGCTATGTGTAATACATATCGCAGTGCGAAGTCGATAAATGTCGGAATTGAACGGAAAGCATTAGAAATGTTGAATATGCGTAGAATTGCATCAGCTTGTCTGTTTGCTAACAAGGTAAACACGATGTCGCAATTTCTAGACTTAATATATAATGGTAAAGAAATCAGGTGTTTAGTTTGCGATAAAAGTTTATGTTGGAAACCATATATATGTAGGAACCACGTAAATAGCGCAACACACAAATTTAAAAAAAAACCGGAAGGAGACCGTACAAAGAATTTGTATGTGATTTAACGATAATGTTAAGTGCGTGCAATATACTGTTTGCAAAAATCGTAGGCATTTGCTGTCAGTGAGAACGCGAGAAGATTGAGAATTATGTGAAAACCGCAATAAAAAGTGAAAGGTTGTGGCTTACTATAGATGAAACTACAGACATTAAAAAAAATTCGTAGTATCGATTATAGCACGGATGATCTCGGAACCGCCGCAGCTAATTCTTACTCGATGGGGTACATGGTTAGAAGCAGCATTCTATTATTTTCAACATTTTGAAAAGATCAGATTAGTGATTTTACAACTGGACGCTAAGGAAGCAGCTGCACTAAAGCCAAGTCAAATGCAATTCCAAAATCCTCAAGTTGCAGCAGATTTAAAAACTATTAACGACAATTATATTTAAGTAGCCGACGCAATAAAAAAAATTCAAAACACTCCGCTGTCCTTATGCAGTGACTGCTAGGCAATCGACTTGTTGCGCATTACTAATGATGCACAAATAAACTACAAACATAATTACTTTAAAACTGCAAGAAATAAAAAAATTCTCATGCTTGCAGGCTTTTCCGCGGACACTATATAAATATCTGCTTTCTTTTCTCTATTTTTTTTTAATACGTATATTATTTATTGCAATGTAATTGTTTACTTCTTGTTAAAAAAATACAATAAAGCTCCTTAAATTCCATCCTCGTAAATATTCCTGATTATTTTTTGTGTATACACGAATATTATGTTTTTTATTCGAACAGAAGTAATTAGATATCGCAGCTGCAAGAGAGGAAATCAAATTATCACTGCAATGATGATAAAGAGGCAAAGTTCATTTTATGTTGAATGAATCTGACAAGGTTAAAGCGTTATATGTTTGCATCGACCTGACTACAATTTTTTGAATTCTCGCAATGAATTTTAAAAATCTTGCACTGCAGTATCCAAGTTGCTACTATCTACAATTCTTAGAAAAATACATAAAAGTGATAACAAAAGTTGCTAGTTTGTGCATATCACATTTCTACATACACTGCGTGACAAAATTATGGAATAAATTCATTAAATTTGAAGTTTTTCGAAGAAATGCCGGGGTCCCTGCAAATAACGTGCATCTCGGGTTTAATTTGCGTAGACGTATTACCTTTCAAATACAAGAACTTGACTTTACACGTGGAAAATTCTGCCAATAGGATTATCTTTTAGTTGCCTTGTTGAGATGAACATTGCAAATTTCGTATCTTGATTTTGTAAACATTGTATAGTAAATCTTGTTAATGCGGATAGGCTCTCCCGTAAGGATCGAATGAACAAACATATAAAAATGAGCTTATTTTCTGCTGCTTCATTTTAACCCACACTTAACAAAATATCAAGTTTCATATTTTCATTAATTTTCTTAGGACGCTCTGTATTTGAAATGTGTTTGATATGCTCAGCTTCTGTATATTTTCTCTCGATTTCACTCGCTGTGGATCGGCTGATATTTCTATCTAAATGTTTCCATTAAACAAATTACACATTTCCTGCTGAGCTTTGGTTTTATCGCTGCATTCAACAAGAATTACAATTTCTGCGCTGAGTTTCACTTAATTGATGCATGCTTACAATTAGTTAACTTTCAAAACATTTTTTTATTAGGAAAATTCCGCATGTTATATAAATTAAAAATGTTTACCTTAAAGGAATTAAGTTGACCTGTCCGACCATTTCTTCAAAAAAATAGATTGCCTCAAATTTAATGAATTTATTCCATAGTCCTACCGCATACAGTATAGACCTATTATTGCCTTAGAAACAAACCTGAAATACTACAAAGAAACTATGGACAACTCTTTGTAGTAACCATTGCTCTTTTCTTTCCCTCATAAAACGTAGACTTTCATATAATTTATATTTATCAGGTTTTAATAATTCTAAAAAATTGAAAATTAAATATAATTAAATTTCAACTCAATTTTATTTGCAACATAAAAAATACAAGACTGTGGAACAGAACATACACATTGGAATATGTAGGCCACTGACACGGCGATATGAATACTATTACTGTTATCGGTAACGCATTAAAACCAGTGATTTCTGTGTCAATTTATCGCGTATAAATGTTATTCTGTGGCTAAACGAATATAACTCACTGATTCCAGCTTTTTTTAGTAATAAAGGATATGCTTTTAATTTAGGTCCTTTTATATAATTTGTTCGTTGAAAGTTATTTTCGTACGAAAAGGATTTGTGATGAATAATTAAACAGTAGCAAACACAAAAACCAGATTTTGTTGCTTTACCAAAAATGATATGAATATTCTTTCTGTCTAAAGCCAAACATTTAAAGAAGCTTTGGATAACTTTGGACAACGCCAAGGTATATTCTAAACCCCCTTGGAAAAGATGATTTTAAAACTTCTTGTGTTTTAGAGATATCATCCGCCCAACCAAAAAAAATTTTCTGCAAACTAAGACTTCGTGATCCAAATAATACATAATGTATTTTACTGGCCGATCTCTAATTGTAAGTGTACGAGAACCTAATATAAGGTCTATTAATGCTACCATATAAAGTAGTAGTCAAAATTATAGTAACTTTAATAATATTTTGTTTTAAAGGGCACGATCTTATTGGGAATTATTAATGTATGCAGTTCAACATATTTTGTTATCGATTACTCATTTTTATGTTATATTTCCACTTTTTTTTCTTTTTTGGTATAAAAAAACTTTATCTTACAACTTTATCTTATCGCAATCATCGGATTTAAATTCAATAGAAACGTATGTGTTGATATTCATAAATAAAATGAAATTACAGTAATTTGTGTCAACTTCATGTTGGAACCCAAAAAGCTTAGAAAAGTATTAAATAAGTGTATATTGACATTTATGCCGAGACGTTGTGGAATAGTTACAGCAGCAAAAAGATATTGGGAACATTTTAAAGATAGCTTTTGGAAAAATTGGTGAATTTTTGAGTCGTTATTTTTATGTCAAGATGATTTTTTTAATTACAGTGCGGAAAGTGTAATCTTTATTAAATAGTGTATTAAATCTAAATGTGTTGCAATACCAAACCTAAGCTTTTTGCTTCTACTTCATTTCGAATGATATCGTTCAAAATTTGTGTCTTGATACCTCTGGTCTGATTTTTTCTTTCAAAAATTAAAAAGACAATTTTTGCTTCTGTTATTTTTTCTTTTTTACTTTATTCTTAAATAACTGGTACTCCCGTCACAATTTTCTACTTTCTTAGTTTCTAATCAATATTGATTACCATAAAAGACATTTCATTCTAAATATACCTTTTTATTGAGAAAAAATTTTTCGGTAGCAATCTAGAAATACAAAGTATAATATAGGTCGATCCGTGGACACTCTGTGTGTGTTCTATATCTTTTAGACTTTATACAAGCTCTAATAGATAAAATGTCCATCAAGTTAAATTACTAATGCAAAAAGTAAACATTTTTTTTCGCAGTAACGATCCTGTAACAACTTTATATAAGATGTCAAAAATATTTACCTTTCCAGTTTATACATATATGCCTTTCATCAATGAAACATTTCGCACTCCAGCGCAAATATTAAGAATATCACAAACAGTTTATCCAAAAGATTTGCAGAACCAATTGTGACAGTCTAAATACAGTTATGGCATATTTACAGAAATATCGCTACAAATTTATATACTGAGGAAATGTATATCAAAGTATTCAATGTAAGTATTAATTTATTGTTGCTTCAATACTGTTTAAAAACTATAAGGCAATAAAAATAACTTCGTGTTCAGCTAAACAGACTTTTTCTAAACATCTATCTGTCTAACCTGCCAGAGCGTTTTATTTAAGTAATAACTGGAGAACTCCTTAATTTTGTGTGTTGAGTGATAACGCTGTGCTTGATTTCCTAAGTGGGCTAGAACCTAAGTCCTAGGTGCTATCAAGGCTAAACCGTTCAAAGACATGTCACTAACAGTCGTGGCAGTTTTTCAATAAAAGAACGTTTGGATGAGTGTAGTAGCATTTAAAATATTATTTAATTGTTACACATTACTATACTTGAAAAAATTAAATTGCTAATAAACGCTATATTGCACTTAGCCAATGCGTTAGATTTATTACCGGATTTCTTGTGTAGAAACGTACCTTGTCAATATAAACATATAAATAAAATGATAAAATATGTAAATATACAGATAAATAAAATCCATAAATGCTGCTACGTATTATTTAAATAATTAACGATATTTAGCAATAATCCTCATATTAAGTTATAATGCTCATTAGGATGAATTTTCTAATTTCCAATTCTATAAATTAAATATTTGCCATCTCTGCACACTATTGCATTGATATTTAATATTAGACCTGGATTGGCACGAAAGATTCTATAAAATTAAACTAATTACTATTATTTCTGCTTGGATAGAGCCAATTTTCTTGAAAATAGTATATCTACATAAAAGATAACGGTACTTTTGCAACATGGACAGTGCGTACTTACTTTTAAATATAGAACTTACTGCTACTTTAAAAATATAGTGTGTGAGACTTTCAACGAATGTTTTATAGTACAAGTTTCCTTCATTTCAAGCGAAACTTTCGTTTTATAATACTTAGTAACACTAGTGATAGAGTTGAGGAGAATACACTTCAATATGCGCACTGAAGGTAAGATTGAACCATTTTGAAAGGTGATAATTTATTTCAACTACAATGTCTTTTAAAACTTAAGTAGATGCTGGTATTTAACAAAATACGAAGCGATTTTTTCACAAAATGATCCTGCAATTAAACTTAATGCGTCAGTAGAAAATTAGCAAAATCTTCATAGTTTCCTTGCGACAGGTCTAACTATATTACAATACAATATAGCAAAAATATTTACAATTATGCAATTGAATAACATTAGATTTAAATATGGCAAAGACTGAAGGTACTTATTTAGTTAAAAGAAAGGGTATTTGCTGTAGGGATTACCTTATTCTCCTTAATAACGTATTAAAATAATATTACCACAACCAGCAGCTATTATTTTATCGAACGACTATTGATGGTCAAATAACATTAAATTATAATCCATGTTGACTCTGCGTGAAAGAATGGCCGATATCTTATAAAAACTCTGTAATTAGCAAAAAAAAAAAACTGCTCGAAAGTCTAATTTATTAACTACAGAATTTTTATGAGACAAGGACAATTTTTTTTTACTTCTAATCCTTCATAAAATTAAATTATTCAAATGACTTCTCAATTATGTGATCGCTTTCGGTTCAACACCGCCATCACTAATTACAATGCTGGAAACTCCATCTCATTTAAGAATCTCCTCCCCAAGTTTAATCACAGAATATTTTTCACTAAAATTATAGAAGTAAGCTACTTCTCACCCTTGTCCACGCTTTAAGGTCCCAAAATATGCACTCGTGTCACCTTGAGAAAAGATAATAAATAAAACAATTTATTTCACTTCTTACAGTAACGAAAGGGCAAAAAATTACTCATTTGCGAAAAGAAACGTGTTTTTTCTTAAACTGTTGACCATTTGGGCACCCGGAACAACTGTGAATTAACAAAATTATCAAAACAACTTAGAAATAACTAAACCACAGTTTGTACACTATAATTTTCCACAATGGTGGCTCCTTATGCGTCCCCATAAAGTTAGATCCGCACTCGTCGAAACGCATCTTTATTCAGTAAATTATGCTACCTGTGTTTTTTTTGTCCACCTTGTAAGTACGATTGTTTTCTTATAAATTACTTGTTAAAATTCCTTCCAATGCTATGTAGTCTTGCCTCATTTATTATTAATGATCTTTTGATCCGTCTGAAATATCTAAGTCTGATGATGTGTGATGTGCATGGCCTAGTTTACTGAATAAAGATATTTTTGCGATTTAGTACCTTCTTCAATGAACTACGTTTAATTACATTTTTTTTTTATAATTAAATTGTTCATATAAATTATTAGGAACAAATACAATTGTGTAAAATTCTAATCTATTCCGTAACATTATTTTCAAGTATTTTTAATCGATTATCTTTAACCCTAAATGAAAACAAATAAATATTATATTATATATTGATAACCTCAATACGGGATAAACTTTTCTTTTGTTATTTCCAAGCATGAATATAGGTACAATATGAATATAATTGTCGCATAGCTATGAAGGATTAATTCATATATTCGAATTGAAAGAGGTTACTTTCTAAATTTAAGGTTGTTCTTTATTATTATTTATATTAGGTATCTTAATTTTTGTAAATGAAAGACTTTATATTTAATTGAAGGTAATTAGTAAGACTTTTGTTTAGGAGAGAAACAGCAGAAGGGGAAATTTGTTTCAATAATAGAGAATTACCAGGTAGTTAACTGTTAATAGTCACATTCGCAAAATTGTTTCAAGGAAACGAAAATTGCAATTTTAAACCTGATTGGAAATATGCACCATAATTCGGAAACCCCCAAAGTAGAATCGGCTTAGTCATCGTGTCTTCATCTCTTTGTTAAACAAACGCAAAGATAGTTGCTAATTCAAAATGTATACATAGATAAGAACCGGCTTGATATAGTGCGTCTAAAATCCCATCGCAGGGCAGTTCGCTGGATTACGCGATACCGAGAAAACGTACCGACTTTGTTTACTAGTATAAAACTGATAGAGTTCAATTTTCAGTATTTACTACTTATTTACAACAGAGTTTGTTACATATACGGCGCGTATAGCAAGGCAAGGCCGATCCCCACCGTGTAACATACACGGTGTCGCGTATATTTGTGTTTTCAGTCGAACCGATTCCTGCGAGATATTATCGCGATTTATTGAATTTCAGTAACAGTGAATTTCGCATGACGAACGAGTATCACGTTTTCTTGTGTTTTGCTAGTTGTTTTTCGAAGATTTTGTGAATCGTGAAGTGTCTATGTGTAAGCTATCGTAATGACCAAAAAAATTCGCGTACCCCCTGATGGAGGTTGGGGATGGATGATCATAGCATCTCATGCATTGCACCATGTATGTATTACTATGTTAATTAAATTAATTATTTCCTTTAAATCCAAACAGTAAAATAACGTGGGTTTCATAAATAAATGTACTACATTTTTTTTTATAAAATATAGAACATTCTTATAATGAGTTTAAGTGTGTAAAATAAATAAAATCTGACAAGTTGATAATTCTTTTGACTTCCATAAGAAGCTGAAAGAGAATTAGAACCTCATTCTTTATTTAAAAAATCACTAAAACAAGATTTTAATTCTATATGCCCATATCATTTAACCTTTCTTGTCCAATTAACCTATATACTACACATAAAAATTCGAAATAAACTTGTTATTCTATGTTAATTCGTTGTATGCATAATCTTCAAATTCCAGCATTTCTTTAAAATTGCTTATCATTCAAATATTCGCTTGTAATCCGAAATTATTATCGTTAACGCAATGTAAAAACGATGGTAATTGTTTGCAATTTATATGTACGCTTCGCACAAGTATCAATGACATTGGCAAAAATCGGAAAAAACATTTCGCATTAATAAAATTGTATGCGTGAGCATGCATAAGTAATTCCAGGCGATGTTGATCATTTTCCTATCAGAATGCATTCATATTTATTACGCTTTATGTAATCGTTTAATCGGTAATCTTGTAGTCTTAAATAATGCTATTATATCGGCGATAATTTCACATGTTTTAGGATTCATATACAAAGACAACCAACATTATTTGTCTCCTACTCACTATTATTTTTTCAAATACTTCAACGTTTTGACAATGACTATATTGTCATCACGAACGTGGTTTTGAAATAATATTTTAGGATTTCCAGTATGATTTAATTTTTTTTTATTATTTTGGACTGATGTATCTAGAAAAAGTTTTAAATATAAGGACCTATTGTACCAGCTATAAGTAATTCCCCATTGAAGTCATCTAAAAATGGAGATGGTGCGGCAACAAATAAAAAAGGAAACTGTGCGGTAGAAATAAAACGACTAAAATAATATTGTTTTGTTTAATTTTGAAAAAGTGATTTGAAAGTTGTACAAAACATTTCATATACAGGGTGACGCCCGTGCTTCTTTTTATCGCTTGATCGCTTTTTATTTGCCATGTAATATAATTAATATAAGTAAGCTGGCTATGGTGATGTCAAAAATTTGTTAACCATTCTATAATATTAACAAGTATCATTTCCTTCAGTTTCATTAATTTTTGGGTGTTTAAAATGGAACAATACTATTGTAATAGCGATTACGTCAGTATGTTGAAAGTGCGCTTAGTGACTGCGGTTCTGGCACAGATTCTGGGGAAAGGTTTCCAAGTCATCGGGACCCTGTAGCAAAAATTATAGTACGAGTAGAACAAAGATTACTACCTGCATTAGGCGTCGATCAAGAAGAGCAATTTCTTGAATTAGTTCAGACGAAACCGTGTACAGGCCTTCAAATTGTAGCGTCCTATCCCAAAAGATACAATTTACAGATTGTTAAGGAGAAATGGTCTTTGTCAATTTAGGCCTCAAAAAGTGCAAGTTTCACATGACGATGATAAGGAGGTACGAGAGCCTATTTGCAAGAAAAAGTTTACCGCGAACCTAATGATGTCGTAGCTCGTACTCGCGCTGCTGTGGCGTCAATAGATGAAGGTATGCCTCAGAGAGTTCGTGCTTGAATGGCAAATCGTAGAAATGTTTGAAGGCGACTTATTTGAAAACATTTTGTAAAAACAACTTGTTTTCAAATATCAACGTTTATATTTGAAATTTTTCTTTTTATAACTCGATAACAGAAGACAAACGGAAAATTTGCCACTCTTCGTTTTCGATTTTTTGAGCACCCTCAATTGCAGAAACACAGGTATCATATTACGACATATTCGATATATTCTTTGAAATATAATATCCTACACACTATTGAATCATTGGAGTCTATTTATATTTAATAATTGTTAATGAAAATATTCATTAACCCTACAGTAAATATGTTAGGCCTAATAGGCCCACAGACGTACGTATTAAATTGTTAATACCATTAACTGACGTATTCACTGTAGGGTTAATTAGCACACTACGCTACACTACTGGTTCCACTTCTTCATTACATTTTACATCAACGACCTTCACATGGGCAACAATAAACAATATTGTTTATTATATATTGAAATTGCAAATAATAAACCAACAAGCGTGGTAATCTCCACATACTGTTTTATTATATTTATACCGTCAGAAATGACCCACATGAAAGGAAACTTAATATAAATAAATGTATATTTAATTACCTGAAGGTTGGCATTAGTTAGGTAATTCTTGGTTATACACTTCAGCTATTATTCTTGGAACAAATTTAATTCGAAAATTTAAAACTTTAAATATCCTCCAGATTTTGAATTGTTTAATTCCATTCATTAATTTCACGTAAGTGACGTTTATAATAAAAAAAAAATAATACTTATACTTCCACAGCACGATTTATGGGTTATATTTTATGTCAAAATATATCTGAACTTGGCTTGAACCGCCAAATTTGTTCGTTCAGTCGACTGCGATATTGACTCGTAGATCAACTTTAAACTTGTTTGATACAACAGTATTCTCTTGTATGGAAGTTAACGTTGGTCAACCGGAGAACTTTACCGTTATAAATGGTTTCAAACCGAGTTTCTCGTTTTAAATTAATGGAGCAAAAGGAAAGGACCAGTCGGTACTAACTTTTTTGTCAGTATGACGAAACCTTTTTAACGCATATGTCCAATGTTATTTCAATAAATTTGGATATAATAAAGGAAGTAATGCTATCTTATTATCTAATTTTATTTTTATACATAATGAAGCGCAAAATACAATAGCGTATATTTGGAATCATTTTCTTCTTTCTTCTCCATCTACTGCGTACAATCAAGGCAATACCACAATTTCTTAGAAACCTCTTGATGTTTGTACATTTAATACAAAACCACTGAAGGTACTGTTCTTCTTTTCTTCCCTATTGCTCTTGCTTTCCACGTCATTTTCACTTGTCTATTCTTTAAAATTCTTAGATGTCCAAGCCAGCTTAGCTTTTTGTCTTCTAATACTCTAGCAGCTGACTTCACCTTCAACCATCCTGTTATTTCTACTTTATTATCTCTTTTCTTATGTTTTTTTAATTCCTGCTATTTTTCGTAAGAATTTTATTTCTGAGGTTTGTATCTTTTGTTTTTGTCCCTTTGTTAGTATCCAATTTTCTCCATCATGTAATAATGTCGGCACGTGCACTACCTTATAGATCAATATTTTTGTCATTACTGAGACTTTATTGTGGTTTCAAAGTGTTCCCTGTAAAGCATAATACACATGTCAGAAAATGCTTACAAATAATAACCAAAAATAATGTTAATAGCTTTTTCATAGTGTCAATGGAATCAGCGAGGCTCCGAGCGTGCTTTTCTCCACCTAATACCACTATTTGCTTCGCGGTTTATATCACTTCCCTCGAAACGACGAGCCAGGCATGCCAAGAAACATATGCATGCCGTTTAGAAAGCAGCGACATAAACCAGGTACTGCTCCCCAGAAACATATCCGTAGACTGATATTTTTGTTCTCCCCGCTATTAGCATTACCGTTTCACTACAATACAATTATATCATATTATTGGCTATAATACACCAATTTTTGGAATGTATTCCATTATTTATTTTTTGTTTCATTTTACCCTTATTATCTGTAGCTTTTAGTTTCTTCAATATCTTCCTCCTTTAGTTTGATTTTAATTTCTTGATATTCATTGTCCATTACCATTGGCTTTGTGTTGTTTATATCCTTTTTTTCTTCTGGAATTTCTGCTTTCAGTTATATGGATTACTCGTTGTATTACAAAAGGACCTTTTCACATACTAATTTGTTAAAAATCATTTTCTTTTGAGTAGATGCTGGTAAAAAGTCACATAAATTATTAAACTCCTCATCAGTTTTGAAATAAACAAGCTGCTGGGATTACCCAGATCGAATATAATACCATCATAATGTGAAAAATACATATTAATTCGTTAGCACGAGGAAAATTATTTTTTATAGCATCAGGTTCTAATAAATATTTGCTAATTATACTTCATTTCCTATTTTTTGACGTAAGCTTACTAATAAACAATTCGATGTTCATCTATCAGTAAATAAACTGCCACAATTTCACTTTAACAATCACCACCGATAACTAGAAACAATTTATATGTAGCGTCAATAGTTAGAAATTAAGGAAACGCATCCATTGTTTTTCTCATTGGATGTATTTGTATTAATAAACCCTTAAAATAGTCGGAATCATCCATAAATATAGTTCTATCAGCACTTTGCTCTTTAACAAACTTTCTTCACAGTTTTGGTTGGTTTGACAAATCCTTAAAAGTAACTATTTCACCTGTTGTAAGCTCTAAGTTCTGTTGAATGAATTTTTCATTAACTCCCAGTTTAATATTGAACTTCCTTATTGCCAACCAGCTACCATTAGCAGATGAATTAAATTAAATAAAAGTGTAGCATAAGTCTCCTTTTCTAAATGCCCTACCATTTTGGCCAGAAATTTTGTCCGCCGTTAGTACAACCATATTTCAGATAGAAGTAGAATAATTGTTCTTTTATGCATACTTCTACAAATGCAGTGGTGCCTTGGTTTACGAAATTAATTAGTTCCAAAAAGCATTTCGTAATCCGAATAGGAACAATCAACAAATAATTATGGTTAAGGTTATATGATTGAAATTAAAATGAAATAACTTCACTTATACGTACAGTGCCTTTAATGACTCTTTTTGGCGTGTGGGGGATAACGAGGGTAAGATGTGTTTCTCATTTAGATTGAAATATTAGCGGCGTGACAAGTAAGCGACTGTTTGATAGTAATTGCAGAGGTTTTGACTTTGTTCGTTGAAAAAGATTTTCCAAAAAAGATGAGTAATATCAACTACGTATTCAGGATAGACGCGGAGTGGTGGAACAGTGGGAAGCTATTCACAGAAACGATCACATTACGTTGTATATATCTACCTCTTCCTAGCATGTATATGAGTCGCGCGAAAATTCTGCCGAACCTCTCTAAATGTTGCCTCTGAAAGCATCTTTCTGTTTTGGAAACAAGTCCATCCGAATTTTCTTTCGTAACCCGAAAATTTTGTAACAAGTCATATCGTACACCGAGGTGCAGCTGTACTTCATTCACATTCAGAAAGTTCTTTATTTCATTGTGAGAATTAAATTTTTTACCGACATCTAACTTATAATTTAGACAACTTGTTAAAAAACAAAAGAAGTCCTTACTTTTAGGTATGTTAAGTTAAACTCAATCAGTATTAGCATTATATAATACGTATTTTATAAGATATTATTTGTGATTGATAAAATCCCACCAGAAACGTTGTATGACGTCAATCCAAACCTAATTTGGATTCCGTGTCGGGACGCTAGTCACTGCCTAAAAGCAAACGCTCCATGAATATATAGGTACACAAATTTAATATTGTGTTAAGTATATGATCTATTAAACACTTCACAAGCTTGTTCACTGTAGTTATGTGGCACATACCATTCACGTGATTCAGATTATCTGGGATCACGTTGAAATTTCTATAAAACTATTTCTTATGCAAACCACACTTTTGCCAAAAAGGTTGCTATCAAAATCCCTTGATATCTGCTTGAAACTGTTCTAAATCATTACAATTTAAATATGCTACTTTATAATTCAATTATCACTTTTCCTACTCACCGTTGATGCAGTATTACATTAGATTACACTTAAATCTGTAGCAATAATATTGTCTCTATGATAACTTCAATATTTTACAAATCAAACATCGTTAGACTGCAGAATTCGATTTCGAGACTGAGATAGTTGCATTCACCTTATCTTTCAAGTGGTATGTTCAGGATCAAAAATATTATTACTCATTCTAGACGCTTGAATTTCCACATCGATGACCCAACGCGAGCAAGGCGAAGCTTATATTTTCTGGAATACCGTTTAATAATTCCTGGAGAATTTGTATGACGCGCCAAGCGGTTTGTGTAAAGTCATAGGTCACACAAACAAGTGACCTAAATGGCCAAGATATTGTTTTATACATCTCAATGATCCCGCATCGTAGTTTAATAGTGTAAATAATCTATTTATAGTACGATAACATGGTTCTTGATTTATCGTGTATTCGTGTATTCTAAGTTATTGGACAATCCTTTTTAATTATAAAGAAACGCTAATATATATTGCAACGATTTTTATAATAAAAATTATTTCTAAAATACATATAAAAGAACAAGCCTGTTAGCTTTAATGTGATCATAGGCTAAATAAACAAAAGTACTACATACACGTAATCTTTCTGCATAATCAGTAACTTTCAGAATGATTCATAAATCATTCCCAAGAAATTCCATTGTAGTATCATTTACGGTGAAATAACATGTATAATTTTTTAGGTTATTGTTATTCTAAAATGATCGCAAATTGTTTCTTGAATAAAAGCGAAGAATTTGTTTTTTCTTTTTAAGAATTGTGGGTCAATTCGGCAACATAGTTATATAAGCCTACTATACTCAATATCAAAGTTGATGACAAACTCGTGTTTATTCACCTCATGAGAACTTTAAGAATGACCCCGTCAGATTCAACAGCAAAACTGATGAAATTGTCGAAAAGTCAACGTTAAATTCAGACTATTGTCGTTAACTGAACGGCTTCTTTAATTATAGGAAAGTAGAAAGAAGGTACACGTTTGTTTTCTTTGTGTATCAGCAGCTAAAAAGCTGTTTTCGATTGAGAAGGTAATTGCGGAACCATATCTTATAATGTAGTCGTAGGCTGCCTATATTTACACTTTCCAACCACACGTGCTTCAGGAAAAAATGATTTTTGATATGAACGTATGAGCACGTTAGGACTTTTATGTACGATAGGATAGAATCGTCAAGTGTAGCACAACACATAAACAAAACATGACATAATACAAAATTAGAAAACCTGAAATTGATTAAGAACGTAAGTTTGCCGCGGGAATTAGACGCTTACGGAACTTTTCATAGAAAAAAAAACACAAATTATTAGGGTAGGGCATACGCATGTTTTATGCTTCGTACTACAAAGACAAATGCTCCTATCGTCTATCTTTCCGTATTTATCGCATGTCTTGGTTTTAGTGTGCGTAAGCGGTAAAAAGAAATGTTTATAAATAATACTTTTCTCGAGAGTAAGAATAAAATAAGCATGTTAAAATTACAATTTTCCTCACACTATTCGGTCATACGGTTGGATATGAAAATCTACGCATCCTCGAAGCAGCTCTTCCGATTTAGTTAATTAAATTTGTATGGTGCTGAGTGTGCCGATGGTTTAGTCTTGTTTGCAATATCCATATTTCTAAGTATTTTGACGTCCTTCGCTATAATTACCATGTTATAAGCGTAACATAGCTCTGATGCCAATATCATTTCTGTTTTCCTATAATGGTGTAATTTCCATTTCTACCTCGTCTAATGCTAAGTTAGTAGTAGCTAAGTTAGGATAGACCTCTGCCCAACATCCAAGGTTGTCCCAAATAATTGGAATAATTCTCGTTTTGATCTTACGTAATGTTTTGTTTCTTTCTTGTGATGTTTCTCTCTGTAATAATATTTTTCTGTACATCCCTTTTAATCTTATCAGACGGTCGATGGAACATAGATGTATGACATTTTTCTTTTCTGTTATTACCTTCTCTTCTATTTGTCTTAATATGAAAATAACATCATTTAATCTTGTATTTTGTTAAAATCCAAGTTGTGTTTCTTCGGCATACACCAGTACATAATTAACTTTCAGGCCATTTTTTCAATTCAAATAGCTATCAAAATTTAATTTTAACGCCACCTAACAAGTTCAAACAAGTACTTGAATAAGCTCAGACTATATTTTCAAAATTGTTTGGAGCAAATATTTAAGTATTTCCGTGTACTGAAATACGCAAATACAAATTAATAGCAACGTATGCTAAATGTAAACCTATTTATTTGTTCCCAGCATAAAAATACAAATGCTAAGGTCTAATACAGCAGCTCAATGTATCATTATAAGATTGTGCAAATTATCGTCCATTATTATAGATTTCCAACATAAATCGTATAGGAAGTTATGACTTCCTTATAACGGGAATATTTTCCTTTATAGAACTTTATTTATTTCAACTAGCTATTGCCAATGATAAATTTAGAAAGTATCGGCCAACACCAATTGCAGTTTTATTCCTTAAATATTATTAACCACATGCACGTACGTATGTGTGTACGTTATTTGTCTAATTGATTTTAATCTGCTTACTTACCGATTAGATCTTTTCCTTTTTCAGCTAATTGCCATTCCAATTATGCAGACATTCGGACTTTTATTCAAAGACACATTCAACGACCTAGGTTTCACGGCGACGGACACCTCCCTCATAATGAACACCAACGCTGCCTTCGCCATGTTCATGGGTATCATCAATGGACCGCTACTGAAACACCTGGGGTATAGAATCGTATCGATAGCGGGCGCTTTCCTAATGACAACCGGAGTTTTGCTGACCGCTTACGCTTATACCTTCACGCATTACATGGTGGCGTATGGGATAATAACATGTTAGTAAGTTTCATTAATTAGATTGTCGGAAGCAAAGTAATACAGGTAATAGTACGCTATGATTATTGTGCAAATCATGGTTTAAGATTTAAGGAATCGACAAAAAATAAAAGAATCTCGATGCGTAAGATGTTTCGTAATTTTCATTGGAACATGTTCGCAAGAATTCTGAAAACAAAATCTTTCTCTGAAACTTGAGATTTGTTCATGTAACAAAAAAGAAACGAAAAATAAACTTGGCAACACTACTATATCTTCAGTAAAACATTTTCAAACCTTTCTTTCAACTTAATCCTCAACGCATCTACTCTTTCGGGGTAAGGTTTTAATGAAGTTAAGTCGGCTATATTGGAAGTCTGCTACCTGTTCCTATGGATGGTGTGGAAGGCCTCCTCTTATTTTAGGTATTTCTTTTCTCACCACGCTGTCTTTACTTTTTCGCATCTTTTTTTTAAGAAAGGAATGTAAGTTTACTTTTATTCAGAACACATAGGAAGACATTGCCACCTGCAGGTTTGATGGAAATTTTGGAACTTGTAGATTCTCCAATTTATCTCTGCGAACAAGAAAGTATGAACAATGTATTAATAACAAATAAAACGAATATTGTTCTCAACAAATCTTTGGTATATTACTACAGATTTAGCCATTTTAAAACATAGCTAAGCAGCAAATTTAACAAGTCAGTGTACATCAATTGGAATAGTTTCAAATAATAACGTAGGCTTCCACGACCAGAGTCACTGTCCAAACCCGGAACACTAGTTTTAACTGTAATGGTTTCCTTTTAAATTCCTTTAAAAACGTTATACTCTACTCATTGCTTCTGGAAGTTTCTCATACCTTTAGAACTTGATATTTTACTAAACCGTAATACAGATAGCAAAAAGACTTTACCTATTTTGTAAGCTTAAACTCGTAAGTAAGAATTTGAAAGCTAGACAAGTTTTATCACTTTTATTCGATTTTTTTTTGCTTATGCTGTGAAAACAGACGTCGGCAATAATTATTATATTTAACCATGTTATATTATTTAAACAATTTGGAAAACATAATAATGGTAGTAATAGTTAGCTAGTATCAACTCTACACGTTAACAGAATGTTTATAATTAATTACATCAATATCAGTGATAGCATTATTGGGAAGTGTGGGTCTATATGATGATGTGTGTAAAAATGTGAATAAATTATTTATATAAAATTTATTTTTCTTCTATTCGTTAGCAGTAATAGGTCATGTCATACACTGATTGAAATGTTGCATCAAAAATACATCAAGAAATTATTATTATAAATCTTGCAAAAATCACTCTATCCAAGACCATATTTTTCTTTCAAGGCGACAAAATAGCTTTGTGACTTGGGTGTATTGTTGCATTTCCTGCCATTTGACTCCTCTCCTGACTGATGACGCCCTTACTTCTTCCCCTCGGTCGAACTGTTGCTTTCCTTATTTTAGCTCCGAACACCTGTCTAGCCACTCTGGCTTCTGTCATTCTTCTCACGTGTCCATACCACCTCAATTGTGCTTCCAAATTTTTTCCACTATAGGTCTTACTTTCAAATTTTGTCTAAACGCTGTATTTCTAATCTTATTTATTTCTTTTTATTTTTGATTCTTTTCAAAAATCTAATTTTTATGGCTAATGTTTTACTTTTGCATCTTTCTGGAATTCTCCATGTCTCCACTTCGTACATCAGTATCGATATTACTACTTTTTTGGATATTTCCATTCTGATATATTTAGTTATTTCCTTCTTATCCAAAAATGTCTTCTTAATGTTAAATAATTTTCCTCTAGTTGTTATTGTTTCTTCTATCTCCTGCTAATGTCGATCGAAAATTTTATTTACATCTAATAAATATTTTTTGTGGTTTAGAATATCAAAAAATCCAAGGCAGAAGAATGTTTCTTGGAGGTACATCATTTTACCTTGTCTTAAGAAAATATTCCGTAGATATTACAATTAATAAAAATTATTTAATTTATAAATTAATTTGTGGATACAGATTTAACAATATTATTTTTATAAGAAACGTGAGCATATTCATTAACCGATATCTTTTGCAAATGCTTATGAAATATGTACGTTAAAGGTTATACCGTTATATGGGTAAGTATGTGTAATTGTAATTAAGTAATATATGCAAATCAACATTATTCATAATACTAACGCAATATAAATTTATTCAATGTGTTATATTCTTGTCATATCTTTTATTGTAATCGGAAAAAGATAGCCAACGCAATAATACAACCTAGAACTTTTAAATCAAGTTAACGAATATTTTTAACAAAGAAATATAATTATTCCATTGCAAACAACACACAAATATCGGCAACCTCCGCACCACAGAAGTTTAATTTATTATATAGTAATATAATAATTAGTCCGGGACGGCCGTTTCGAGGACACGAATGGTCCTCATCATCAACCGGTGACCGAAACGGCCGTCCCGGACTAATTATTATATTACTATATAATTAATTAAACTTGTGTGGTGCGGAGATTGCCGATACTTATATGTTGTTTAACATACTACGCCACAGTCCTTGCTATCATTGCAAATATACACTTTTCTTAAGCAGAGAAGAATACAGTAAGTCGAAACAACATTTTATTGTAAATAGTTTAAACGATAATTGTCTTGATTCAAGTAAACATTTCTCTGTATGTATAATATATGTCGTCATAGTTTTACTTAAAATTAGTTTAGTGCCAATCACCAAGTTATATGTCTGGATTACTCAAATGTTTACCGGTAAACTTGTGAGATGTGCAAATTGCAAAACCTAACATTTTGAAAGCATTTCTATTATAATTACATCCATTCCTTTGTAGAAAATATGTGGATTTCTAAAGAAGTATAAACCTGTGAGCAACCTTAAACTGAGCGTTTGCTTTAAGGTCGAAAACATCAAGCAAATATGATTCAATGTAGACTTTCACTAACTTTGTGTAAGGTGGAAGTTTCTCCTGGGTGCCTTCGTATTTATTTTCATTCATTTGACATGTTATTAGTCAAGAGCATGAATAAAAGAATATACCGACACTTCTGTTGTTACTATCGAACTTCAGCCGACATGTCAGACACACCCTCATGTTACCAATATAATAAGCATTTCCTACTAGGGATTTAAAGAAATACTCTTTAGAATTCGGCTATTTGTGAAAGTATCGCCAAGTTTCAAACCCTTAGGTAAAGATTAAGGCTAAGAAAAGGAACTGGAGGAATTGGAACTTTATTAAAGTTCCAATTAAGACAATAAAGTCTTGAATTTTGTAACACATATTCTTTAATTGCAGCTCTTGGTATCGGCTTGGGATTATCATCATACCCTTTGGCGTTGAACTCATATTTTCTTAAAAAGAGAAGCATAGCAGCTGGATACACAATGACAATCTGCGGCTTAGGTCCAGTACTAATGCCACAGTTGATCAGTTTCCTTCTCGACACCTATGGCATTAAATACGCTATGGTGATTATGGGCGGTATCGCTGGGCACACGTTCATCAGCGCCGTTTTACTGCAACCAGTAGAATGGCATATGAAAGAAGAAATCGTAGAGGACGACGAGGCCGAAGCAGAAAAGGATAAATTACTAACAATAGGTAAACAATTTTAAACTATTATTGTTTTTAAGTAAGATCTCCGCACTATCAAATAATTAATGCAAATGCTGATTAATTATTCGATTCAGGTATATGTATGTTTACGTCTATATCGACGCATAAAAAAACATACATATATTAACATATATTTCCTAAAGTATTCAAGGCTTGTTTATGTCGAATTTGATCATCTATAATGAGAATAATTACTTAAAAGCATAGAGATATACATATTTCCCGTTCATTCAATGTTACCTTTCACATGAATTATTCTTTTTTAATCATTTGCCCTCGTAAACACATATGTAAGACGATAATTAAAAAGTATATAGTGCAGACCATTTGCATGTGTAATGAATACTGAATGTAAGTATACTTTAACTATCGCAATAGCCACTTACATATACTACTTATATGCCGGAAGACTTCTCTTAAAACAAGAATTGGAAATATGTACGGATGTGAAACGTTTGTGGTTTGTTAAGGCTATAAATACCGTTGCTGACAAAATTGCTCAGGTTATGACGTTGCTCGCAAAACTGTTTAAAGGTTATCGCCTTTAATTACTTCATAATTAGTTTGGAATGTTATGTACTGGAAGGTGTTTCTAGCGTTTTAGTAACTTTTTAGTTTAACTTTCTAAGAGTGATAAGTTTCTTTCAGGTCAAAATGCTTTACATAAGAACAAAATGAGCAGCAAAAATCTTCTTTTTTTGTCCAAATTGCGTTCCTCATATTTTCATGCACTCTCTCGTTAATCTTTCAGATGGTATATAGGATAT
This sequence comes from Oryctes borbonicus, assembly GCA_902654985.2. Lineage (NCBI taxonomy): Eukaryota > Metazoa > Arthropoda > Insecta > Coleoptera > Scarabaeidae > Oryctes > Oryctes borbonicus. The sequence continues at coordinate 2,986,987 of LR736896.1, read as the reverse complement.
TTCACGAGGAACGTCTCAGCTTGTTTTTTGGGAAACCAATCCCGTCGACGTTTGGATCTACAATCCAAAAATATTTACATTACAAACTGCTTCATAGAATATTGTTTGTATAATTAAACACCCTATATATTGATTTACTTTTGAATTCTACGTGAAAAAGTATGCCGATATTTCCAAAGATTCCGTATCTCTAAAACATATCGGGCGTTCAGTGTAAAAAGCGTAAGTTTGACATTTCACGCTTTTCTGGCACGCCTGTATATTGTAAAATATGTTTGGAAAGTAGATCTAATTTACCCAGATGAGAGTATGAAGTCGGTTTTCGAAAAACAACCTGCCGTGCTCGTTTTGTTTAAAAGTTTAAAAGTGTTGTTTTCATTATATTTATTTTTATTATTGTTTCCATTTTTAATTTATTTCCTTATTGTTTTTTCCCCTGATCAAAATTATGCACGCTGATTATTTATAAAGTTGTGCTGTAAGTCCTTTGTAAAATCTATTACCACACTCAATACTTCAATTTATCGGAAGTTGTTTTTGAGAATATACCGATAAAATTCAGTTTGAAATAGCTAGAAGCCATTCAGTTAAAACAATACCCAATAAATTGAGTTAACGGCATTCGTCATAATTTGCCAAAGAATGTTTACCGACCATATTCTATATCAGAAAAATGTCGTTTGCTTGTGTTTAAACAATGAGCCCAGCAATAATTACAGTTAAATGGAAACGTAATATTAAAAAATCAAAAGAGGAAAAACATGTAATTGTATTATTTTTATTGCAATTCTATTGCCAAAAAAACAACTAGAAACATTTTTCAATTGTTTACTTCAAAAAGTACTATTAATTGCAGCAGTTGAAGTCTGCCTTCTTTAATTGCTCTATTTTATGGGTGACAATTAAGGCACTTAACCCGAAGTGCACGAATTCATATTTGTTTGTAGAAATATTGTGAAACAGTCTAATTAAGTGAGTGTTTTAATGATTATAATTTTCGTTTGTCATCCTCATGTGATGCTAGTATCGATTATACGAAGAAACATCCTGTTTTCTTATAGAGATAAATCCGACAGACAGATATATTTCTGCATGTATTATACATCAAATATGAAAATATACAATGCAGAATCTAACCGCTAATCTAACCGAATAATAAATATTGCATCATGTACTTGTCCAATAAGCTAAATGGAATTCCTGTATCATTTTACAAAGTCAATAGAACGTACTCAGGGCAATATTAATTTACTAAATACTAGCGTCGAACTGGGGAAATTAATTTTTTGGTGATTAAGTGAAAAGAGAAAGATGTTACTAGTAATGGGTTATTTGCACAGCTGTAGTAATTATCTACATATGTTAAAAAACATGTATATGTACGTAGTTAATGCAGAAGGAAGTTAGATTCAATTAAACGCTTTCAATAAGATCGTAAATGACGTTTATGAATTAATTCCTTGCAAGTATTAACCCAATGTACCTCGTCGTTATATTGAAAGAAGGCCAGACACCGCACATTTGTAACTGGGTTCACGTAATTGCATTGAAATTGTTAAATTAAGCATTACTTGTCGTTCATGCAAGTAAAAATCAAAAAAGCATTTTGTTGATTTAACAATTATTAGTTTCCAATCTTCTAAATACTGTCACGTATTCCAGAAGAAGCAGATGAAGATGACTCTAATAACGTGTTCAACAAAAGGATGGCAGCATCAATGCTATCTCTACAAGAAGAACTTGAGATAGAATCGAAATATGGAATAGACACCCCGTTGGCTGGAAGCGTTCTTTCATTACACCCAGGTTTTGAATTTTCAAAATTTATCATACATAAAAGCTTATAAATCCTCTGATTATTGTAGTTCCAAGATCCCGAAAGAATACTTTGACCATACCAGAAGAAAACGGTTCCGCTTTAGAATCTTCAGTCATGATTCGCGAAATAAACGAAAATCCCAAAGCAAACTCCTACGAAAGTGAAAAGTGCTACGACACTAAACCGGTGAAGGTGTACGATACAGATTTGAGTAAAGAAAAGAGGAACAAGAAGAAGAAATCTTTATTACGTACAATAGGAAAAAGCATTGTCAAGTTATTCGATTTAACTTTGATGAAGGATCGAATATTTGTCAATATCGTCATTGGCATGTCTTTAGCGGTGTTTGCAGAATTGAATTTCTCCATTTTAACACCATTCATAATGGGAGACTACAACCTTTCGACATATCAAATCGCCACGTTCATTTCGGTACTTTCCACTGCTGATATCCTCTTCAGGTTTATAGCACCGTATGTTAGTGAACTTTTTAAGCAACCAGCGAGGATAATGTACATGTGGGCTTTAGTATTACTTATTTTATCAAGATTTAGTAAGTATTGGGTATAAAATAATAATTTCAAAACACTAATAACCCCTTTTCCCATTAGCTTTACTATTTTCAACTGAATACTATTACCTATTAGTCTGTGCGGCATTTCTTGGCCTTGCCAAAGGCTTCAGGACAGTATATTGGTCTCTAGTAATCCCGAATTACGTCCCTATTGAGAGATTGGCGTCGGCGCTAGGTATATATTCTACCCTTAACGGTACATTTATATGGATCGGAGGGCCCTTTTTAGGTATATGCGAGAAATAAAGTTGGATTAGAACAAAAGAAACATATTGTTATAATTTAATTTTAGGAGTTGTTCGAGATGTGACTGGTTCGTATAAAAAATGTATATTTGTTATAAATTCAGTAACCACGATCACCCTAACGATGTGGATTAGCGAATTTATATATCTCAGGTACAAGAAAAAGAAGCAAACTCAAGTAGAAAGCGTAAAATGACATAGTGTAAGATATATTGTAAAGTTGTGTAAATATTTAGATGGATAATTTAAGTAAACTACCATTATTTATTGTATATATGTTAGTATATAGGAATATACTAGTAAGTACAATTCTACCAAATATATGTCTAATACGTTTACTTTACAAGCGTAATTTATTTCTGTCGCCTTAAAAGTAGTTCCTCTGCAGATGTAAACTGTTACCCCACCGCCTCTCCTATGAAAATAATGCATTCTAGAAATGTTATTAATAATAATAACTAATTATATTGATAAAATTAATTAAAGATTTCCTTTCATCTAGGACAAAAGGATCCAAGTCAGCTAAAATTAATTGTTCTATCCATGAATCCAGACACCCAAAACAACATACACATGTATATACAAAACTTAAAACTAGTACAAAAAAAATACGCACGCTGAAAGATTAGGGGATGGTAATCTTTAGCTCCAATTACACATTAACATCAACCTACATATTGAATTGGCCTCGAAAATAAAAAATCAATAATGCAGTGACTGTTCCCCAGAAGAGATCGCTTTTAATCTGCTTTTAAACTCCTGCATTGATAGACCTCTAGGTTGATCAGGCAAGGTATAAATTTTAACAATATTATATGAGCTGTATTAGCGCTGTAGTGCACGAGTGGAGAAAGCAAGTGTCGAAATCAAAGGTTAAGGTTGTGCACGTCTATTCTCAATAAAATTTTACAGTAAAGATATTGAGGTGTTTACTTGATGCGAGAGTACAACGCAATGAAGTAATCTACGATATTTCATATTTAGCTAACACGCATATTTTAAGGTGTAGGAAACGGATCGTAGCCTTCTGATGTCTTAAATATATCGAAAAGGCGTCGAATGCTTCGCAATAGTGATACAAATGGGAAAGAATATCACACAGCAATGTATTCAATTTTTCCATCAACGTATTCGTTATTTCCGTACAGGGCCTTTAATTACCAGTATGCCAAACCAAATATTACTCAGCATATTAATTGCTGGTTATTAATTAATTAATGGTTGATGTCACAGCCAGGGGACAATTATCTAATGAAAGCTTATCCCTATCTCACAATGCTAAACGAGCGGCCGTGTTTTTAGAAAAGATGAAAGAACGCGATCAAACCTAAAATTAATTTGTTTAACAGTCTCGTCAAGATATTGCAAAAGAGTAATTGAGTTAGACATCAAGACGACAAATTATTCAAAAGGAAGGAAATATAGAGATAGAGATAGAATAGAACAATGGGCCTGATATGCTACCTAGTATAAGGTTGCTCATTAAATTGGCACTATTTCGAAGAATTACTTGAGAATACTTAGTAATAATTCATAGTTCACGACAAGTAATTTAAGCTCGCAAGTACAGTTTCCTTGCCCCTATCAATACCGAAAAGAATAACATCCACGATAGAAGTCAAACCTGTTGCACAACTGTGACCAGAGTACCCGACTGACAAGATACCAGAAAGCAGTACATACCAATAAAATTCTTTTATCGGATTAGCATCAACTCTTTCCACGGTCTTAGAGTTAAGGATACTAATTTGGCCTTAACTATTTATTTCGGTTGCACTATGGACCTTAGGAATAGGAACTACTATAGCCTCCTTCTTCCCAAGGAAAGACATATACCATGTAGTTAATATAAAGCAGAAAATATGAATATTTATACCATCGACACCATAATAATTAGAGTTAATAGTCCTAATAACAGATAAAACGCTTTCCTCAGTGACCAGATGAAAAACAAACAGTAAGACAGAAACATCAAGCTTATCAAACAGATAAAAGGCATTCAAGGAAGGTACATATAAAGTGAGCAGATTCAGCTTCAATCCCCTTTATCGTGTCAATTCTTCGCCCCTTCAAGTTGATTCTCATATTTGGGAAAAGTCGCAGGAAGCCAAGTTACGCGAGTACGTTGGATGCGGAGCAATAGCCACATCATTCTTCGCCTACTTTACGATGAAAGCGGTATGTGGGCCCCCGTCACATTGCTGGAAAACTTAATCGTTCGCGTGCCACTTGTCTGGACGTTTTATTTTGACTTAGCTGCTTTAGGACGTTACGATAATAATACGATAATAATAATAATATCTTTATTTCAAAATCATATGAACATAAAAGAAAACATCACAACACTAAGAAATCACAATGAACAAATCATATTGCAGATAGCTACCGAGATGTGCCTCTCAACAACAATTTACGCACTCTAAGAACGAATAAAATCCTTGAATGCCTACTGGGCAGAGAATAGATTGATTAAGAAATTATCTATGCATGATTGTTTTCTTTGGCAGATTTTGGTTGGAGTTTTAATGACACTTTGAAAATTATAACAAAACATTTAAGTCCAACAGGGTCGTAACAAAATCAACATTAAAATCTCCACCCACAACTACACACAGCTAGAGTATCAATAAAGAGACAACAACGACATCTGCATCAACTAACTCGATTCCACAGCCCTGCTTCTTTAACTGGAGCTGAGTGGTCAAAACGAAATCACGTGATTTCTGTACCACATGCTATTTGACATACATTATGGGAACACTGCTATCGACAAAAAGAAGATGCTAACAATTATTCGCCGATGCTGATGAGTACCAGCTATTGCCGAGATTGTCAATGCTCCGACACTGACACAACATTCGGACTGATTGTGAATAAAGTAACTTCTGATTCTGATATTTTGACAAACAAAGGGTGTAAACTCCACGTAGTGGAGCATTTGATTATAATTGCATCCTTTCACGCGGATGATTAAAATTTCTAAGACTTGTGGATACTATTTAGTAGATGAAAATTGCCAAAATTAGAAAAATGGTTTTAACATAGCGATCCCTATCCGAATAACCCGTTTCTTTGAATCCATTTCCTACTAGTTGCAAGTACGCAAGGCCATGTAGGCAACCCGCGCACCTTTAACTATATATTTTTTTGTATTTTTATACCTTACAAATGTTAATCAATAGAATCTATATGATTGATTCTCTTTCCGATTTTCGTATTCTGCAACCAGTCATACACTTACTATGTTTCCAATTAATTCATCAAAGAAAGTAATCTCTTTCTACTTTCAAATCAACATCATATGCAAAAATGTTAATAATAGCAATTGAAACGAAAAAAAGAACGACACATAACTAATGAAATTTTTCGAAATTTAATAAAATGTTATCTAAGCCATTACAACGCCAAATAGTTCAATTATTATTTCTAATCGCCTCCCATTATTAAAGATAAACTTTATCTAAAATATTGCGTGCGAAATGAACAATCAATGTGATAAATGATTTAATGCATGCCATACAAGCTTACACTTTCCAGATAAGGAAAAAGTAAGTTTCGACATAGACGCGGTCGATAATCAAGATGTTACATATTAAATAATAGAAAATTAAATTGTCTTATACGCGAAATATACTGCACTTTTGTGGTGATTTAACTTAATATAATTAAATGTATATTCGCATGCGGTGACATTGAAAATTTTACTGATTTTAAATGTCAATTGCTTTATGGAAATGTATCATGATTTATCGAACGTCCGATAAGTTCTACAAAATATCTGAGAATTCAGGCTCACATAGTACGAGCTTTGTCTACTGAGTGCTAGCCAACTATGAATCGCGTACAGAAGAAACTAGTGGCACCTGATGGCGGTTGGGGATGGGTCATAGTTGGTGCGCATGGTCTGAATTTTGTAAGTATAAAGTTTATCTTATTTAAAGTTACGAATACGTAACTGCATTCTTAGTTATTAGTATTTTCCATCTTCCAATCATTTGGACTAATCTATAAAAATGAATTCATAAGATTGGGATTTACCGGGGCACAGAGCTCCGTAATAATGACAACCAACGGAGGACTTTGCATGCTCTGCGGATTAGTCAATGGTTTCTTGCTGAATAAATTTGGAGTTAGAAAAATAGCCTTTTGTTCAGCAACTCTAACGTTTGGCGGGTTGATAATGACAGCGTTCTCAACTACTTTTTTTGAATTTATTGTGTCTTACGGTATCATAACGTGTTAGTAAGTTTATATTTCTAAATTTTACTTAATTTTTACCGCACTTTAACACCATCTTACAGCTATTGGAATAGGCATGGGAATGTCATCGTACGCTTTAGCAATAAACACCTATTTCAACAAAAATAGAAGCAAAGCAACTGCATTTGCAATAACTATCAGCGGAATTGGAATCATTCTTTTCCCACAGTTGACTTCATTTCTTCTATCAGAATATAGCATTAAAGACACTATGCTGATAGTAAGCGCGGTGGCAGCGCATTATTTCGTTGCCGCATCGTTATTACAACCCGTAGAATGGCATATGAAACCGCTAGAAGCACAGGAAGAAAACGAGGAGTGCACTGAAGATAATAAACTATTCCAACAACGTATGTAGAGGTAAGTTTGACCGATTAGAAGACGTTATAGTACGGTTAATTCTTCAGAGAATCACGAATCTGGAAATACAAATGTTATATGTGATGATATAGCAGCCATTCACGCCAGTATGATCTCTTTGAACATAGGCCATAACCGTTCAAGTAAATATAATTCGAAGTTTAACAGATTTTTACTTTAAAGTATATTAAATTGTAGGCAGCGATACGCATACGAAACATGGGATATCCCCAAAAATATCAACGATGAAGAGAATTTGCAATTTTATTGTAAATATCTTCGATTTAAGATTGCTCAAAGACTTCGTATTTGTGAACATAGTGTTGGGATTATCGATTGAGTATTTTTCCGATTTTAACTTCATCTGGCTCATACCCTTCCTCCTTATGGAAAAGGGACTATCTGTAGAAGAAACTGCCACGTTTATGTCAATATATTCCATAGCAGATCTTTGTTTGAAGTTTTCCGCTCCATTTTTAGCAACTGCCTTGAAACAACCAAGTCGAATAATGTTAATAGGAGCACTGATAGGAGTGATTTCATTCAGAATGTGTAAGTATGCCAGAAATGATAAATTCAAACTGTAGCTTATGCAAATTTTCAGTTCTTCCATTTGTATCCAATTATACCATTCTAATAATTCTGGCTGTTTCTACTGGAGCTTTTAGAGGTGCAAGATTAGTGTATTGGCAATTAATATTACCAGAATATATACCTATAGGACGCTTAGCTTCTGCATTTGGTTTGTTATTTTCGTTAAATGGGTTTTTCATGATCGTTGCAGGACCTGCTTTAGGTAAGTTCTAACAAAGAAAGGTGAATTATTTAACGCATTTACTACTTTCAGGAGCAATTCGAGATAAAACAGGAAATTATACAGCGTGTGTAATTCTATTGAATGGATTGGCACTCCTCACTGTATTTATGTGGTTGTTAGAAATAGTCTATAATCGAATAAGACTTCATCGCATTTTAGGCGTTGTAGAAGATGTAAACTTGTCAAAGTAAATAAAACTTTAAAACCATATCTGATGGGAATAATTGAGTGAAATTTAATTTATTAAGCATATCGTTCCAGTTTAATTAAAAAATATATATTGTAAATATACTTTGTAAATATAACATATATAATACAAAAACTTATAAGAAGGAGCTATGTTAATTAAAATAGATTACAAAAAATTACATGCATTATCGAGGCCCTCGCATTGCGCTGTCTGTAGTGAACAGAATGATATTACATAGTTTCATTTTGGAATTATAAATTCATATTTCATGATACTAATTATCAGTAACTAAAGTAAATTCTTAGAATTTATAAGGCGACGCATAAAAAGCAATTCCTAGTTGATGGCATAAATTTGTACTCGTGCATAATTCTAGACATATTTCCTTCCAGGAAAACATAGTTATGCAACTCATAAGTATATAAGTTACGAGACGACATGCAACTATCAAAGTAAGCAATCATCTGAGACGTGAATGCTAATTTGAAATCATAAAACAACGTACATTCTCACGGTTAAGTTTCAACTGGGACTGGGAGACTGAATTCCTTTCCTAAGCACCAATATAATTTTCTTCACAGGTAAGTGCAATGAAGCTCTTTATGTCAGTCAAACTATAAAAAGAAATTTGAAAACAAATACCTTGGTCTAGCTTTTTATTCAAAACTCATGGATGACAAAGTAATATGAGTTATGTCAAAAAGTAAGTAGTGTACATAGAGACTACGTGTGTACTAAATGCTGGGAGACAAACGCTACATATGTGACCGGTATAAATATTGAAACGTATGGACACTTTTGTAATTTCTATTTTACAGGGTTGGAGAAATCTTATCTTTTTAGATGGGATGCAAAAGAACGTTGGACTAAGTGTATCGACCTCGAAGGAGACTATGTTAAATTAAAGTGAATTTTGCACAAAAGATATTTATCAAACGCCCTACGTATTAAAAAAAAATCAATTTTTATTTTAAACTACTCAGTAAACATTACTTTCATTAACAATCAATGCTTAGCTGACCTACTAAAAAAAATTAAATATGTAATTTATTTAAAAAATGCAAAAAAATCTTTTTCACGAAAATGTGCATATAGCATAAAAATTAAATTTTCCAATTTACTTTTTGTTAATACGTAGAATCCTTTTAAAATTTACTCCCATTACTAGTGAACACGTAATCTGTGCCAAAACAAATTTTGGAGTTTCAGTCATGCTGCATCTATTTTTTAAAAAACACCGTATTTTATTATTTAAAACAATTGCAACATTTATGCGGGTCACTACATAACAAATCATTTATGGTACAAAAACAGTGAGATATTAATAATTAATAATTAAGTACTAACACTCTGTTTCGCTGATGCTACTTCTATTAGTGTTGTTGCAACGAGTTCATTGTATCACATAAGTAATCATAGATCAAAAATTACTTTGGGCTACTTTTTGAATTGCAGCAGAGCTGGTTTATCTGACTACTACTTCCTTGTACGCCCATCCGATCGATGTAACATTTTTCCATTATTCGGCGAAAGAAGCCAATACATTGGTCAATGTATGTATAAGTAGTTAGATAAAACATTACAGGCGCTAATACAGAAATCAAGCGGCGTAAATTTAAGATACAATCTTTAGAATTAAATTTGTTTCATTTAATTTAAGTCTCAAGAATGCTGAACATGAAACAAATATTCAAGAGGGATTTTTAAATTTATACGCTAGTGATATTTATGCAAATAATGTTGGATGATTTCCGCGAAACTATTATTGTGTTTGTTGATTTATGACCAAAGCGATTATATAAAAGACAGCCGCTACAACAATGTAATATACGGTTAGCTCACACAAGAAAAATTAACATATTATATATATTACGTGTTCCACTGCTTCGTATATTAGAGCCTGTTTCACTTTGACATAGATATTTGAATTCGGTTGCTTGATTTGCTACTTATCCGTCATGTGATTCTAGTTAGTTTCGCATTATAAAGTATTCATTTTTTTTAGTCACACGAGTTCACGTTTTACAGGTGAGTTTACAGTTAATCTTATATTTTCACGCAAATAGCAAATTATAGCATTTAGAAAAGTTATATGAACATTCTGTTATCGAACTTTTCAATAATCACAATTACAAAATTATTAAGTAGTAAAAAATAAATAAGTTCAGTGTTTGGCCTTTAGCAATTCAAAACTAGAAAAAGAATTTTGTATCATTGTCGTAATATGAATTTAAAAGTAATATGAAAACTTATATATCTACAATACCACTGTATAACAATTAATGCATTTAATAAGTCAATATTTCCGCAAGAAGAAATCTAGAACTGCATAGTTTCTGCCACTTCATCTGCATAGACACTGTTGACTCTAATATTTCCTATTATTTAGGTCGAATTTCAACTGAAACGCATCAACATTGAAGCCCAGTTTTAATTAATGTAACACAGACAATTAATTCGGAACGGTGTTTAATACATAAGGGCCTTGAATTTGGGAACGTTATGGCCAATGAAGACTAATTTATTACATTCTGTTCTAACCCTGCATATATGTCACGGCTACAGCCTGTAACGATTGGTGTTCCCCCAAGGAGCGATTCTGTCGTCCATTACATTCTCCATTTTCATTAACAACAACTCATTTTCTTCAACATTTCAAAATAAAAATACCCGCAGATGATCATATTCTTGTCAAGGTTATAAGCCATAAGGGAAAGTATACGATGAAATAGTTTATAAGCAATTACAATTCATCCCTTCATTGACGAATACTTTAATTAGTCTTTTCAAAAATTACGAAAATATTACAATCGTCACTAATAATTTTTCTCCAAACTTAGGATAAAACAGAAAAGTCTCGATAAATGTAATGTTATTTATAAGATCCATTATAACAACTGTAACAGTTGTTACGTTGGGTAAGCTAGTAAAAAACTAATAAATAGGATACCAACGCGCAAGAATAACATTCGTAATGGTTCTCTTAACACAGCCTTTTCGGGATTACTGTGACTAGACGCGTCATACTTTTGATTTTGATGAGGTAGGAATTTTGGACGTTGATTTTTAAGAATTTGGATTCCATCAATCTCGGAAACATATGCTTAAAATAGTTTCCTCGTGGTATTATTTCTGCCTACCCGGCTTCATCAGCGTGGTTCCGAAAGTGTTCTTTACTCCATTTTATACTGCTGTTTGTCTCACTGTTAATATTACAACATTCGAAACGACGAGCCAGACATCTGTGGGCTCTAAAGAGAAACCACATACCAAGAAACACACAATCACGGCAATTCTTTCCAATAATATTGATGATGTTTTTAATAATAATAGTAATACCATTTATTCCCCAACGATATGCCCAATTACAATACAATTACATTTAAATGCATACATTAAATGAAATGAAAGAAAACAGGAAAAGAGAATTTAAACTAAATTATGAATTGGATAAAAACGGTGTCATTATAAAATAATTCTACATTACGGCACATGGCTACTAAGGGGAAACTTTAGATTATGTTAGTACGAAGAAAAAGCAATGAGAATGTAGAAGGAAAACAAGAGGAAATGCGAGATACAAGGATATTAATTGAGGAAAGTATCAACATATCTATGTACGACCTTCCAAATAAACTTCGCTCCTGCAATACAACGACGGTGTTCGAGTAATTGCAATTTATGTCTTTTCAGCATCGGAATCGTAATCTGTACCGTACACCATCAATTTTGAAAGACGGATATTTCAAGAAGCGCCGTCGTAACTTTTCGATGGCTAGATGAAGATGTACATACATCATGTGCTGACCAGACGTTATTCCAGTTTACTGACAACAATAAGGTTCTAAACAAAGACATGCAACTGAATAATTTGTAAGTGCGCAGCACGAAGCCTAATGTTCCAAAAGCAGAAACATATCTGAGGAGAAAAGCTCAACCGATAATCAAACAACACATCTAAGTCTCTCTCACAGTATTAGCCCTTTTAAGAGCTATGCGACGAATCAATGTACTTTTTTGGTGTTAGAGACGAACAGACACTTATTAACATTTAACTTTAGTTTGAAGAGTTGTCAACAAGAAGCACAAAAGGAAGTGGTCATATATGCGACTCTCAAGGTACACTAGATGATGAACAGAACTCAAACGATTTCTATCCATTATAAAGGACAAAATGCGATCTTCTTGAAAAGTAGGATTGTGAAAGTCTCAACAGTGAAAGGTTTAATCCAAATGCTGATAACTTTCTTAATAGTATCCCATGGTCAATCATGTCAAAAGCACTACTAAAATCAGTATATATTACGCCAACTTGACTTTGAGTACCATTTGTTCACTAATGAACTAATAAGTGGGAATGAGATTTGTAGCAGTAGACCTTCCTTGAATAAAACCATGCTGAGTAGGTGAAACGTAAGGCATAACGTTATGAAACAAATATAAATAAATAACGCTTTCGAAGATTTTCTTAAAATTAGATATAATTGATATCGGTCTGTAATTGCCAATACAGGTTTGTCATCCTTAAAAAAAAATTGATTTATTCTGGCACATAGGGAAGGAAGAAGTAGTGATGGCTAAATTAATAAATACAGTCAAGATTTTAATAACATCAGATGCCTAACACCTCTTTATTACAGTTACATTGGCTCCAAACTGGAATGCGCATTGTTGTGGTCTGGTCTCCAATTTACCAAAGTCGTAGATAATATTGTAACAGTTCAAAGGTGCTTTTTAAAGTATTTACCGTTTAAAATTGATGGAGTTTACTCTGAAAGAAGCAATATTATATAAAAGACAATATGCTCAGTATAAAGTTTTTGTTTGGGTTGTTAAGTAACGACATTTTTTGAGTAAAGGAGTAAAATTAATTTTAATGTTTCTATTTAGAAGCACATTATGAATATATATTTAGTTGTCTAAGAAGCAGGACCAATATTTTAGTTGTGTTTATAATGTGTAATTATATTGCAACAAATTTCTGACCTGTATGATGTGCATTGTAATTCTTTTAAATCAAGAGCTGAAGTTCTAGATTGTTTACATTATTTTTCTTCCTCCAGCCAAATTCACTTATTATTATCGTTACGATTAAGTTATTTCACTCCTATGTCTCTATCAATTATTAAATTGTATATAATAAACCAGCTAAGCAGACCAACACCACAACCATCATATTAATTTTCTTAGTTTATTTTCACGTCGATAAAAAGAAAATAACTAATAAGCTTCAGAATAACGTTGATATTGTTATTGTGTACAATCCTCAACTCGCAGAAAAATTAACTTGAGTTATACTACAAAATTTGCCATTGTTTAAAATTAACATTAAAATTAACAACTGAGACTTAGTTTTTTTTTTTGAATTAGTAAATCCATAATCTACATATCTTTTGTCGTGTAATTGGAAAAGGTCATCATTTTCACAAAAAAACCTTTTTGACCAATGAAGATGATCTATTTACCTGAAATAAATAAATATCATTCCATAATTCCTCGAAAATTTACACATTACGTTCTTCTAATCTTCAACATAGCTTACGCAATGTAGTAATGCCCATAGTGTTGTAATAACGTTTGTCAAATGAAGCAATAGTCCGGACTATTGCTTCATTCATTCATCGCGTTTCACCGGTGAAACGCGAACGATTTTCAAAACACTTGCACCTTGATCTCGTACACTTTACTTTGTGGCCTTTGATTGTAATTCAGGTGAATGTCAAGTGTAAACTCGCTTCAACTAGTCGTCATTCAAGATGTTTACTCGGCATCTGGGAATATTTGCATGAAGCAATTATATACATATGTGTATTTCTGTAAACACTCCTTGTAACTTCATATTTGAACTATCATGTTTAGTAATTATTGTGCAAAGTGCAAAATTAAAACTCTATTCGTAATAACAATGATGATTTCTGTTACTACTATTGATAGTCTTTGTCGGTTTCTTATCAGAATATTCTGTGAACTTCTTGGACTTGTACAGTTGGATATATTTAACAATACTGGGAACTGCATTTGAACTACGAGTATAGTACGAAAAGTTTCAAGCTTCAACATGAAGATGGTGTTACCCGTCAAAAATTTCAGCCATATTAGATGCACGATTATTATTTAGCAGTGATTTCCGTCAGTTGATGTTAGTGTTTCTGTGAAAATTGAAAAAAAAAAACGAATATCGACCCGTCATTAAATTCTTGCATTTGGAAGGCAGTACGACTACGCAAATAAAAGCCTAGACGGGTGCTGTTTGCGGGCACTCTACACCACCATTTACCACGGCGAAATTTTGGGCAGCTGAATTTAAACGTTTGGTTAACAACGAATGTTCGAGGCAGCCAAAAACTACACCTACCGAGATCATTGGAAAAGTTAATTAAATGGTGCTTGATAATCGTCGAATTAATATTAGACTGACAGCAGAGGTTGCGGACATCTCGAAAGAATGTATTTGTCTAAGTGAATATTTACTGAACTAGCTACCACTAACCACCATATGTACACGCGTTTCGCTGTATCACACACACTCATCAGTACACCTATATGTGGGGTCGAATGTGTTTGGGACCACAAACGAATTCGCATGAACACTTCCAATGTCTTGTTGAAGCAGTGTAAGCGAAGCAAGTTAGAATTTTGGCGTCGGTTAATGAGAAACTTAAATACACCAGTACAATCCTGAAGCCAATAAAATCGGCTTCGAAAAAAGGCAATGACTGTTCTATTACCCGAAAAAGTACCGCCTCGCTCTTCAGCAGGTGCTATGGCATAGAAAGGCAGATGTCAATAATGCAAGCAATTACCGACCAATTTCGATACTACCAGCCATATAAAAAATATTTGAATATGTTATTGCCAAAAAGTTTCTTCAATTCTTTGAAAAACATAAAATGTTGACAAACAATCAACATGACTACAAACGAAATAGGTCAACTAGCACTGGCATAACGGACATATTTTATCATCGGTTGGAAGTAAGGACTTCCAACCGATGATAAAATATGTCCGTTATGCCAGTGGTTAACAAGGGTTAACCGTGAACATCCAGAGTTCATTTACTGCGATTGAGCACTTAACACTGTCAATCACAATATTTTACTAGAAAGAACTCTAATACCATGCATTATCGTCCATGTAGATAAGATATGGCAATCGACTTTGCAGGGACACTATTGAAATTGCTCCAGGACTTCCAAGGTGTACCGCAAGGGTCTATTCTTGGACCTCTCCTCTTCACAATATATATGAATGACGTGGACGCTAATCTTAATGTTGATCGTCTTTTTCTGTTTTTTTTTTTTGTCTGTTCTAGCGAAAGGAAACACAATTTCTGAAAATGAAAACGGAATTCAGTCTGTAAGGTTCTCAGCTAACAATTTAAAGCTAAATAATAATAAAACACAACACAATGAATACGGGTGTAAGCAGGGAAACAGTAAAGTTTTTGGGCCTCATCGTAGGGAATAGCCTCAACTGGTCCGCGTATATCAGCAATCGCTGAAAAGTTAGCTTCTGCAATATATAGCTTAAGAAGAAAAAAATCCAATTCAAATCACGACGTAGCACGAATTACTTACTTTATCAGTTTCCGCGGAATAGCTAGCTACATTGTACAGATTTGGGGAATATCTCTCGACCCCTTCTACAAAAGCAAACCACAGCAAAAGTAAGGATGTTATGCGATTTAAAACCGCAAGAATCGTGTAGAACATACTTTAAAAAGGGAAAGGTATCTCCTTTAAAGTTTAAACGTTTTTCCATACGTAATTACGTGGGGTCCAGAAATTTAGAAAGTTACGTGAAGTGAATGGTAATATAAACAATTTGAGTAAAAGAAAGTTCACGTGCGAATTAATTAACTTTAATGTGACCTTTAACATCTATGCTTTACACTATTATGTAATTTATTTTAGTGACGTTTATTGTAATTAAAAAAAAAAGAGTTTTGGCTGGAATTCATTGAAACGTATTACGAATTACCAGCATTGTGGAAAGTGACTCCTACAAAAACCGTAATTTGAAAACAGGGCTACAATGTTCTGGTAGAAAAAGTTAAAAGTAAGTTTTTTATATCAAAGGTGTGACTATCTTCAGCAATTCGAGAATATCGTACTACAGATTTTTTTGCTGCACAACATAATTGATGGTGATTAGGCCTTATGTTGACAAACAATACTGAATTTGACAAAAATTTACTAGTTTCTTGTTAGACTGGAAACTTTTAAGATTAACCTCGTGTTCTAAAAACGCAGTTTATCAAATTAAAAATTTAAATTTCAAAACACAGACTGAGTAAGACATCTACGAAGGTAAACAATTCAGTCTTGGAATAGATAATATTCAACGACCTTTGCGCTCCCGTTAGACTAATGTTAGACGTATTAAATTTAATGCGTTAAACAAAGAATTTCGTATATTCTTTCACAATTGTATGAAAATTATATAGAAAGATTACTGTCATGTTATGATTAAAAATGTTGTTTCAGTGGATGACATACATAATTGTAAAAACTTTTTATTAAACAATTTCTCGAACGAACTTTAATTTTCATGTTCCTGCGGTTTCCTGCCCACTGAACCGTTTTTTATTCTATTCACGATAGTTCTTCTTATTTACAATCAGTCATAACAAACATGTTTTGACGAATGCAATAATTATAAACGTATAACAGCAGGCTGTTCCACTAATTTACAACAAACATGTAAGATTATGTATATCGCAAAAAGTATATTTAGCAATATTTTAGATATTCTTTAATTAAAAGTTTTCAAAAGAGATCAACTTCAATAATGTATTTCTGTTTAGGAATATGGAGAATTATTAAGAGTCAAAAAGCTTAGCATTAACATAGAAATTAATGTAAGATCAAATTTTTGAATTTGCCGGTTGAGGCTGAAAGAGATGAAAAAGAGCCAATTTCACGGATAACCCTGCATAGTTTTGGCTAATTTTCACTTCTGAAGTAGCTTTATATAATATTAAGTACATATAATAATAATGAGTTTGTTAAGTTTCAACTGTATAAAGTTTAGAGTTGCCGAGTAAATAATTGTTCAAAAAAAATTTTTTTTTAATCTTTAAATTAGTCAGAGCTACGCAAGGGCCGATTTCACTAGCTTGTCCGGGTATAACCGTAGAAGCACCTGTGTTTGATAACAATTAAACATGTTCGACATGTTTTTCTTTCAGTTTTCAATTTGTTGCTACGGCCGCCACTGGACGTTCGGGTAACATTGAAGAAGTTGGCTGATATCTTCTGCAGCTTGTTTCACGCCGGTTCACCATTACAATTTTTTACAATAATAATAATAACAACCATTCATGCCTTTACATCCCCAGCAATCTCTCACCAATTACAGAAGCCATTAGTCGGCCATGAACCAAAATATTAAAAAATGATAATTTGTTTAAAGTTTTACTGATACTTCAACAGATTGTGGCACGTACACATTACATTACCATGGTACGTCTCTTTCCGAACGCAATTTTTCCTGCTCGTTGGATGGATGGAAGCGTAGTGTCCATCTGCTTGTCATCTTTTTGTAAAAGGAAATCAAACATTTATGTAACTCAACCGAAATCTACAACGAATTATTCAGGAATGTCGACAAACAAATCTCGAAATATCATAATTTTCGAAAAGTATTTAAAGTTCGATTGTAGGGATCATTATCAATTAACGGAAATCACTTTGAACACCTACTAACATAGATAATTGATGCTATGCTAATAATTTGAGTAATTTACGAGTAGGTCGTTTCTTTTACTAAATTCCAATGATCTCGTAACTCACGCATAAGTAATAGACATTTTTTAAATATACTCTCAGAGAAGAATCCAAATGTGGAAAAATATACAATGTTCCATCAAAAAAAATTGAAGAGGTAACCGTGAGGATATGGTCCTCCCTTATATATGTTTTTTGATCTTTTTTCAATTTACAATAATTTAGGGTGGATAGTTTTCATTAAAATACTCTGTATAATAGGCTCATAAACAGCACGATAGAGCACACTGTTAAGTTATTACCTCATCCCGAACGTAAATAACGAATTTTGCAATACGATCGCAAGTATTCATTCGTTAAAATCTAGAAAACGAACTAAAATCGATAAGATAACGTTACCTCAATAGCTAAATATCTCGAATATCAAGATTCTATCGACCCACTATATCACTTTCTATATTCCAATATAAACGTACTTGTCAACCATAGTAGAATGATTTGCGATTTATTAAAACGATCGTAAGCAATGATATTCGAAATACGTGTCATTGATTAACAATTCAATAGCAAACGCGGCTTGACCTCCAAACGGATCACTTATCAGATCAATCGGTTGCATTTTTGTTCGTCTACTGTGTAATTAATAATTACTGTTTTTAGTGTTTAGGATCAAATGCTCCTTACATCAATTCAAGATGAGTGCTACTGGTGTGCAAAAGAAACTAGTGGCACCTGACGGTGGATGGGGTTGGGCAGTAGCTGCGGCGTTTGGCATTTATTTTGTAAGTATTTATTTTGTCTAGATGGTAGTTGATGCACGAAACTCATTATTGATGGGGAATACTCAATATGTTGCCAGAAATATAAGAGTCGTGTTTAAGTAACCTAGTGCCCCTGATCATAAGTATGATGTTTTTTCTCGCTTAGTTCCTATTTTTGAGATACGTAGACGCATTAAGTATGTATAGAGGAAATGTGGAAAGAAGTTACAAAAACATTCACATAAAGAAGTGAATCCTCGTGCAGGTAATCCTCGTCACGTGGTCTCGATTGCTTTTCAGATTCAATATTTGATTAGTCCCATTTGCGTTTCTTACACCTCTTCATATAAATGGTTTTTTGGCTCACTCTACGTCATATGTACACCACAATTTCTTTTTAACATTGGTATCACGGTTAGATTTATGACAATCGTCTTGTTAAAAGAAATAGCAAAATAACGTTTTTGCGTCAATCTAGATTCTTTGAAAACTACTTGATAAAATCGCAACTCTATAATACAACATATTCACTTGAAGATTTCATTTAAACAATAAGAAAATCACACTGGATCCCAACAATGAGCGTCTTCAGCGAGGAATGAAATAGGGCGATATCTCGGGAACCAATGCAGATTTTAAAATTCGGAAAACTTTGTGTTAAGTGTATATTAGGGACACCGCTACTGGCACTACCTAACCTAATTTTTAATGAAATATCCTACTCTTTATTCGATATCGGAATCTGCAACACATTTAACTTTCCTTATAATTGCTACCAATCTATCTGGTTTACGAGGAAATAATTTTTATAAATTTGAGACAAAAATATACGTAGGTACATACATAGATTTTATAACATAACATAAATTGATAAATTTTATATCAAATCAATGATAACAGATTATGCTGATAATACTTAAATAATACGACAATGTCCTTGAAAAGTTTTAAATCGTTCATAGTTGCAAAGATTACTTTATCAAAACTTAACACCCGTGAAAATAAAATGTATCGAGTGTGTTTAAACTTGAAAATCATTGATGTTTTCGAGCTCTAACTATTAACATTGTGTTTATGTTTTCAAATGAAGAATATTACGGCATGATAATAATTTATGAAGAGTGTAAGCAAAACGTAACACTGCTACTAGATTTCCTCACCGATGCCATCTAGGAAAAATTAATTTATTCGTACGGTTAATGCGTTAAGAAATATTGGTCATTTTTCCGAAGGTAAATGTGGAAATTGGAGAAGAACAGGAACAAATTAAACCAACCGAGTAGGTATACATGCAACTTTTGCTTACAATCCTCACAGTCTGCGAGATCTTTTTTGGTTCAGTTCATAAGATATTAAAATCGAATAAATACAAACTTTTTAAAATTCATTTGGTGCATGGTGAATGGTGAAAAAATTCGTACACTGAATTTTACCACGGTAGATTTTATGGAACCGCAAATTCACAAATTTTTCAAACAACGGTATAGTCATAATTCACATTAGTGATCCTCTAAAAATCCGCATCGGACAAGATAAACTAATTTCGAGCGAAGATGGGGCATAAATGTTTGGTCTAGGGTAGTGAAAGACCGGTTGATCGGTCATCTAGCGGTGACGCAGTTAACTTAAAGAAAATGTATCATAAAATATGGGCAACTACCGATTGATTGGTAATGGGGTTACCTCAAACAAAGGAAATTCTTTCGTAAACCTACTCGTATAGAACTCAAGCAGTCGCTATCACATATCATCAAGGACATTCCTAGGAGTTCTCTCGCTAATGCCATTCTTAATTTTATATTGTTTGGATATTATTTATAGAGCATTTGACCCAAATCTAGATTCTAAAGTGTAATTTAATCTGATTTAATCTTACCTCACTTATAGAAAAGTTTTGTTTGAACTAAGTCTATTATGCTTTAATTTAATATTTCAACAGTTGCATCTTCTAGCTTTTTAATGTATTATATTATATTATATCACTGTCCAAAGGCTTTGATTTAACTATAAAAGTTAATTTTATGTACATACAATTTTTGTTCCAGTTTCTAGTATTTTCATTACTGGCATCGTTTGGTCTCATATACAAGAACGAATTCAAGAGATTAGGTTTCACTGGTACTCAGAGTTCTTTCATAGTCAGCACAAATGGAGGTCTCTCCATGTTATGCGGATTAATAAACGGCCCTTTATTGAATAAATTCGGTACCAGGAAGGTCTCAATATGTTCAGCAGTCTTCATAATTGTAGGATTATTGACGACATCATACGCGACAACTTTCCTTCACTTTATGATATCTTTCGGGATTGTGACATGTTAGTAAGTTCACATTATTGTAACTAAATTAATTTCCTTTTCTAACGAACAATCACAGATTTCTACAAAGCAAACGTCTTAATTTTAGCTCTCGGTATGGGCATGGGAATGTCCTCATACTCCGTAGCGTTAAACACGTATTTCGTTAAGAGGCGAAGCAAAGTTACTGGGTATGTAACGGCTATGTATGGTGTTGGAACAATCTTATTCCCTCAATTAGTTTCTTTCCTCCTGGCAAACTTTACCATCAAGGATAGCATGCTCATAATAACGGCAATATTTGGTCATACGTTAGTATCTGCTATTCTACTGCAACCCGTCCAATGGCACATGAAGGTAGAAGAAATCCGAATCAACGACCAGGAGTCAAGCGAACTGACAACCTTATTCGAGGAACGTATGTAGAACCATTAACAAGATATTAAAGGACGCTATAGCATACCTTGTTGTGTGTTTAGAAAACAAGAAAGAAGAAATTAACGTAATTCGCGGCGATTTAGGCACAATGCATGCAAGC
The DNA here is from genome assembly GCA_902654985.2 of Oryctes borbonicus. Lineage (NCBI taxonomy): Eukaryota > Metazoa > Arthropoda > Insecta > Coleoptera > Scarabaeidae > Oryctes > Oryctes borbonicus. The sequence goes on along the minus strand of LR736896.1, from coordinate 2,965,399 downwards.
ATGACTTCATTGGATCTCCACAAGAATATGATGAGTAAGTTTGATTTAACCAACGACCAACAATCGTTTAAAATGTAATTGTTTTTTAGATAATAATTATGTCAAAAATAAAAACGGTCTGCATGAAGAACAGACGGTATTAAGAAGAATTTCAGCAATTATAGTAAAGACTTTCGATTTAAGTTTACTAGCAGATCCTGTTTTTACCAACATAATAGTAGGGTTATCAATTGATTTCTTTGTTGAATTCAATTATTTGTTATTGATACCCTTTATGCTAATGGAAGGAAATTTGTCGGTTGAGCAAACCGCCAGCTTCATGTCAGTCTATGCCATTGCTGATATCGCATTCAGATTGTTTGCTCCGTTTATAGGCTCCATATTACAGCAAAATAATCGAGTCATGTATATCATCTCGTTGGTGTTAGTTGTAATTTCGAGATCGTGTAAGTATATAAACCATTGCAGCAAAATTCACAATAAAACTGTGTTATTTAACCCTCTGAGTTAATAATTACTTTTAAGAGATCAAACCTAGGAACTCTGGAATTAGATTAGTGACAAGTTTTTTCAGGTGCTCACACCATATTTAATCACGGAGCCTGCGCCGTAGGGTGACCATTTTTCTTAGTTGTTGGTTAAAAGGTAATCGACTTTACCTTGAGGCCAGAGGTGAAGTGGTTCACCCAGATTGAAATATATTATTCTCACTTTGGAACGGTTTAAGATGAAGTCGAGAAATGTTGGTGATAACAAAGTCTCCTATATCCCGGCTGTGGAATGAATCAATGTTTCCGGCTAAGTTTCATAATTCATCACAGTCGATAGTCTGTTTCTCTATCCCCAATAAGTCGTCCTTCTCTTCGCCTGTTTATCTCTCACGCCTTTTGGGTTCCTTACAACATCTGCGGATTTAAATCTTTTACGCCTATCTTTAGGTCTTGCACCGGTAAAGAAAATCTACAAGCAATTCGATTATCGAAGCTTCTTCTTTCTTCTTATCACGCTTCCAAATACAACATCGAGATTAGAAGGAACTAAGCCGCATACTTTAAACCCAGCTAAAACATAAACACAGTTTCTTTACGTATTTTACTGGCATCCTTCAAAGAAATGGTAGGATATTTTCTATTTTTATACATAAGGAAATTGATGTACGATCCTAATGCTTCTCTTTATTAAATGCTTTAAAATTAAAATGTTTAATATTTAATTTTAAGGTTTATCCAAGGCGTATTTGGAAAAACATACTTCACACAAGATTCACTCAAAAAAATCATACAAAATTACAATTAATTTTGTCCAATAAAATTCGACTGGAACCATGTCATTGACATAGTGTTTTTTTTTTTTACAAAAATTGCAATTGAAAGGACACAAATAGCAAATTTCCACATTTTTCTGAACACAGCCTTTGTTGAATGTGTTCCTTATCTATATTTAAGATTAAGGTTGGCCTAGTTTTGTTCTCATTTAACGGGATCACACCTATTCGTTATTCGTCTTTATTACTCTAATAAATCACAGCTGATTTCTAATGCTTTGTTGACATCCGCGTTAAAAAATTTAACGAACTAGATTTGATCGGCTGCAGGCCTATCGATTGGCTTCACCCCGGTTAATGGTATTATTTATTTACTATTTACAGACTGAAACTGCTTGCTTCGCGTATATTATTTTACTTTCTTTTTTCAACATTTCATTTTTCAACATTGGCATCGAAATTTTATTATACAACTAAACCTTAGTTACCTCTAAAGTTTTGTTTAATTTGTGCGAACATCAAAAAGAAATTATCAGAATCTTGTAATATATTCCTTTGTCTGTTTGTGTGTTTTATTAACTAATTGTAAGGTAGTTTTAATACTATTTCTTTTTTCAGTTCTTGCCTTCGTAACAAATTACATACTTCTTTTATTCGTGGCTGCCGCCATCGGTGCCTTCAGAGGAATGAGATTAGTCTACTGGTCGATAGTGATACCTGAATATGCTCCTACTGAAAGATTGGCGGCAGCATTTGGTCTACTGTTCACTCTGAATGGATTATGCTTATTCATTGGAGGACCTATACTAGGTAAAAGCGTTCTCATATTCCCATTTTTTTTTTTAAAGAGTACTGTTGCTTTTAGGCATATTACGTGATATCTCCAAGAACTATAAAAGCTGCATACTAGTGTTAAATCTAATTACTACAACTACCATTACTATATGGACTATTGAAATGATCCATAGGAAAGTAAAGTTACGGAAAGCGAAACGACGTAGAAATATAAGTGAACCACTTTGATAGTTTAAACTTATTGTAAATAAAATAATTAATTTAAAATTAAAGGATACTTATTACTAAGTAAAATATAACATTTGTAGCAGACTTGCGTTTTGTTTTCTACAGAATTATATCATTCATTTGTAGACGCAGCGTTACCTTACATATAACTAGAGAGACTCACCTTTTAGATGACTGGTATGACCGAAACGTGTCTAGTACAATTTGTACATTTTAGAATTTCCTACGCAGGCTTCTGTAGCTCCATTACAAGACAATACCTTTTCCCATTATGTCAATCGTTTCGTGAGTGCTCACCCAGACATGTTAATTGTAAACTTTACTTTTTGTAAAAACCATTATTTTGTCGTAGGTTTCCGCGACATGCCTGCGCAAGGTAGTTTCACTTGGAACAGGATGACCAGCACATATTTTTATAAAAGTTTTTTTTTTAATAGATTTTCTGTCATTAGTCAAGGTATATTGGCAGCACAAACTTAGATATTGACATTATAAGGACCTTCTGGGTATAAATGTGTCTGTATTAAAAATTCTTCCGCTGGCCTGTTTATACATACTCGAGACTTGTATTTGTGTACATAGCAATAAAACTGATTTGAATTCCCATTCTCGTCACAGTTATCCAGCGAAGAATCTTCTATTCTGCATAAAAAAAATTAAGCAGAGTTTCTTTGAAAATAGTCCTGCCTTTTTAGGAGTTAAGAATAAAAAGAATAAAAATCAGGTGTTATGAATTTATCCTTAATCCAATGCTTATACACGGGTATAAATCATAGACTCTAGTGGATACTCGGGTGCAACCTAGAGAACAAACTAAAAGCTTGCTGAACATGTGAAGCATGCTAGACAAAATCGAGACGTAGCAATCGAAATGGTTGGCGGAGTATAGCACGTAGTGGGAATTAATAAGGATACAGCTTTGAAAGTGGTGTGGAAAATTGAGTCAGAAAAACTCAATAAAGAAGAACCACCAGAACAAAATTTGAAGTAGTAGTGTTTGAAATGCACTGAAAGAACAAGGAACGCAACTGGAACTACGTCCATCGAGATGCGGAAAGCAGGAACAATGTTTTACACTGAAATTTTTCTCCATACAAAGCACCTCACAATACACACATACACATATCACAAACAGATAAATTTATCTATATCTAAAAACCTGTGATAAAAATGATCAAATATTAGATTCCGATAAACAGTTAAATTACACCTTGTTTATATATAAATAAAAAGTTCATTCAGATGTATGGCTAGATTTGTTACGTAGCTGTAGTGTAGTACTTCTAATTATTAAGTGTTTCGTTTATGAAACTTGAGAAAATAATAATAATTGACTGACCGACTATGGAAAAACAACCAGGAGATTGGAAAGAGATATTAGTTGCCCTTACTTGTAAATGGAGTTGCAGGGCAGTGACATGTTACATTGTTTACATCGTAAGTACATATACAATTTAGAAAGTACCCAAAAAGTTTTAAATAGGTGCAAATATGTATTTTTTTATCATTGCGATAACGAGAACCATTAGAGATTACTATTATTATTGCTTCAAAATATTTGTACTCATCTACAAACCGAACCCAAAAAAAAGTTCTGAATCTGTGTGACTTATAACATTTGCAGAATGAAGTTGTGTTTTCCACGCGTTAGGCTATTAATACGTATTATTCTATTCTATTTAGTATGTTGATTTTTATTTATTTTTATTTATTAAATCAACTAACTATTTTCATTTCAGCTGTCCACGTTGACGGTGTTTATTACTCTTGGATGGATATGTAATCTAGAAAGACACTCGTTAGACTTTCCGGGATTAATTTCTTCTAAAATAAATATTTTTGCTGGAATTTCTGTATTATGCGGTTTGTTTACTTTAACTGTATTAAAGATATTCAGTACATCGAAGTCGTCTTTGTATGGGATTCTACTTATTATTGCTGGACTGTTTACAACGATATATGCAACTACTATGGTTCATTTCATAACATCTTTTGGAGTTGTGGAGGTGCGGTAAGTTCTAATTTTCCCACTACTATCGTTATTATCTAAACTTTTTTGGAAAATATGTTGTAGTCATAGAGAAGATGAGAAGATCCATATTTTGAAGTTTCCCAATACGGTAACAGCATTTGCTTTTGCCTTCTATGGTATTGGTGCATGTCTTTTCAAAGACGTCCAAACTATATTCCAAAAAAATTTTATTTCAAGCGATACCACCTTCATCCTCATAATGATAATTGGAAATGTCATACCTGCCTTAACATATTTGCAACCAGTTATAGTATCTATAAAAGACATGTTTGATGTTGGAAATCATGGCACGGAAAGTGCGAATAATTAAAAAAGATTTGCAGAAATAAATCGTTTTAATAAATACATCTTTTTGCAGATGAATGCAGCAGGACCAATGACAAGTCTTCTCGTCCCCTTATGTCGAAATATACAATACAGAAAACACGTGGCGCAGTTTTACTTACTAACATGAAATTCATTACAATTCTATTTGGATTATCCATATCCCTCTTCGTAGAATTTGCCTTTCAATGGATGCTACCATACTTTTTGATGCAAAAAGACTTTTCAATCGACCAAACTGCTACTTTCCTCTCACTTTCTCTAAACGTTGAGATATGGTTCAGATTAATTGCCCAATGCGTTGCATCTTTATTCAACCTACAGAATCACCTTATGTTCGTCTTTACGATAACAACACTCGTCGCTGTTAGAATATGTAAGTACAACAAGTACAAAAGCATGTTTTAATGATAGTAACGTTTGTTTTCAGTTCTTATTTCTACGGTGAATTATACAGCTCTTTTATTCTTCGCCATAATCATGGGAGCTTGTAAAGGTCTGCTCTTCGTTTATTGGGCGCTAGTTATTCCGGAATTAACACCTAAAGGTGACCTAACTTGTAGTTTTGGATTATTGTTTATATGCAATGGACTCTGCACATATTTACTAACTCCTATATTAGGTACGTACACATACATATTACTTTTGATTAGCGGTTCTCAAAGTTTCTCCCGAAAAACTTTGGGGTGTATAAAAGTTACTCTCAAAATACATGTACATACATTCGTCGCCGATTTAGGATTATATAATTTTCCTAAATTGAGTTAAATTTAATAAATGTAAATATAATAATTTGTAATTCAAATTCGGCTTGCAAACTTTGAATGATTTACATAACTGCAGAGAGAATGAATCACTTTTCAACAAATTAGTCCTATCAAATAAACAATTCCTTAAAAAAGTAAATATCTAAAGTTTTACGAAAACCATGAAAGAAAAAAGATGTTGGTACAATTGTTTTTCGAAATACTTATCTACTAAGATTTTTCTATTTTTACATGCGTTTGAATCAATTCTTGAATTCCACTCTGAAAATGATATTTTCAAAATATGGTTTTTGAAGACTTTACAGCTTTTTAAGGTATCAAAATCGCTGTCCACGCATTTTTTATTTAACGTTCGAGGACAAGAAGAAGTCACTACTCGATAAATCATGTGAATACAGGTAACTATACCCTAACTGAATGTTTTTCACTGTGAAGGATGATGCGACGTTGTCGATTCTTTCCAGAATTCATCAATAACTCCTGGCAAACGATTTGTAGTATACTATTTAATCTTAACTGTTCTTCGATCGTCCTAAACAATGCTTGCGACATGTCCAGTACAACAAAAGAAACGAGCAGTAATTTTCTTGTAAGTGCTTAGTGAACGAACAACTTTTGTTGGATTCAGTTGATTTAGGGATGATTGTTACTTAGTTTCCGACTGGTATGATGCGGATTTCATTCGTCTAACGAATTTTTTGCAAAGTTGACTTACTGCAGTTTTCCATACAGATAGAAGTGTTTCTATTTCACGATATGTTGCATACAACGTTAGTGTTTTTTTGGAACAACAATCGCTTTGAGTCGACCTTCACGAAATTCGTTACTGACGCGACCACGACGAAATTCTCCAAACCAGTTGTAGGTAGTTTGATGCTGCTTCATTATTAAAAGTTAAGCGAAGAGATTCGAGGCGTTGTTGTTCTGTTAAGCCACGGACGGCCTACCCAAATGATCTAGTGGACCACTTTGGAAGTCCACTATAATCCTGCGCACGCGTACATACATATAATATCCGCTATAATATTCATATAAATGTATAAACATCTTTGTTTGTAAAATAAGTTTCTTGGGAGCTCTTGTTGAAATAAATTTAAAAAACTATAACTAATTCAATTATTTCATTCTTCAAATTTCCATTTATGCATATTTTGTAAACTTACGATTTTTCATTCATAAATTAACAATAGTACAATTAAACAAATATAATGATAAGGATAACATTAAATAATATCTAATCAGTAAGATATATGTTTCCCTTTTCTTCCACTTCGCTTTTTCAATATTTGTATTTGCATATCGTAGTTGATGTTGCAGGTTTTCATCGGTTAAGTTCGCGCATGATTTATGTTTCGTGAATTTCATTTTAGAGAAGAACAATTCGCAGACGTAAGTTGATTCAAAAGTGCTCACAAAATTTTTGTGTGAGATGTCTCAAATTACTTTGTGATATAAATATAATAAAAATCAATTCTGGCACTGGCTTTTGCTTGTTATTCATAAACGAATCAAATTTTTTTCGCAACTCAAAAAATCGTTGCAAACATTTTCCCCAACTTAACCACCTGACATGACTGAAATATACAAATTCACCGTATTCAAAAGCTAATTTTGTGATAGAATGTGATTCATTGTTTTTACTACAGTTTCCTTAACATGATTCATCGATAACATGTCGGCACATAAATTTTGTTGGAGCATCAAATAGTTAATAGTAATTAAAGAGTCGATTGATGTTTGTTTGATTCCAATTTATTTATCAACAATTTTACAGCTCCTTTATCCTTAGCTTCGAAAATATATTCTCCTTTTGCAGTATCTTTCGAGCTGATCGTATTTCTTAAATTTGATTCAATTATTCCACGAACGAATACAAGTTGAGCTGTAATGCTAAATATTTGAAACCTCGAATTCGATCGTGCAAATTTATAGAAATTGCATTTGAAATGTTAATTCACCAACATCCTGTTTGTCGAAACGGACTTATGCTTGAAAATAAATTGCTTTTATCGGATGCACCTTCTCTTGCAATAGCTTCCAATCATTCTTTTAATGAGTAGACGCATACTGAATTCACCATACGTGGCGTTACTGTCAGCTAAACTCGATGTTGTATATTGTAACACTACAGCATGCTTGCTTTTTTTTACATAAACTTCAAATGTGTTAAATTTTTATTCTAGAAAGAAACAACTTTGAAATATTTATCTAAACTAATATCTGCAAAAAACCGATTTATTGGAATCTATTTGTTACAATCCAGTAGGTTACACTAAAAACAAAACCAACATATTTTAAATAAACTATAAAACATTTTCTTTTTCATAAGACGTTTTCCATGTGAGATATATTCGGCAAATTATAAGAACCGCACTACTTTTCTGTTACTCTGTACAATGTTACTTTTTATCAGAATTAAGGCATTTTTAATTACATTTATGTCTAATATATTTTTTTCGACATAAATGTTCTTCACAATATTTATTTCTACTTTACACATACTCACACCTTTTAACTTTTGTAATACGAGGGTAGTTCAAGACGTCCTAAGAGGGTATCGAAAATGGTTAGTTTCCAGGAAGGATCATTAGTCACTAGACAGCTGTCAAAGTCTCAGTTATATCCATCACACGGTTTTATTTCTTACAGTTTTTATTGTGCATTTGAGCAAAAAATTTTGTTTATGTAGAAAAATAGAAAAAAGTGAGTTTAACACCAAAAGAGATCAAAGCTGAGTTGGAAGAAGTTACTGGCACATCTACTCTTGTGTTAGCAATTGTTTACATTTGTGTAAATGAGTTTAAACGTGGTCCTACATCCACAAAAGATGAAAATCGTTCTGGACGTCCAATGGACTACCCCCGAAATGATTGACAAAATCAACGATATGGTTTTGAATGATCGACGAATCAAAGTGCGCGAAATAGGAATGAGCGCACAAGTATATCGCAAGCTACGTACTTTCAATTTTGCAAGAAAAATTGGGTGTGAAAAAATCTCGGCAAGACAAATGCCACGTTTGCTCTCAGTGGAGAATAAACACAATCGTGTGGTCGACTCTGAGGCTGTTTTGACGCCTTTCCGTCGCAATCCTGACGAGTTTCTCCGTCGATATACAACTATGAATGAAACATAGATTCACTACTACACTCCGGAGATGAAGGAACAGTCAAAACAGTGGGCTTTTGAAGGCGAACGAGCTTTAAAGGAGGCGAAGACGGTGAAATCTACCGATTATTTGGAAAAAGGACAAACAACTAGAAAGTATTATACGTCGTTATTGGAACGGTTCAGCGAAGAAATCGAGAAAAAATGTCCTCATTTAAAAAAGAAAAAGATCCTTTTTCATCAAGACAATGCACAGGCGCACATCTATGCAATTTCGATGGCCAAAATTAGAGAATTCAAGTTCGAATTAGTACAAGTTCTTTTTATTTCCAAATTTGGAAAAATGGCTCGTCGAACGTGTCTATTTTGAGAAGCTTCCGAAATCCTACTTTTTAGAGGGCTTAAAAAACACGGGAGAAACGCTTGGAAAAGTACACAGAGTTAAATGGAGATTATGTTGAAAAATAAATAAAAATCTACAGAAAATACTTTGTTTTTCTATCTTTCTCTAAGGACTTCAACGATCCTCGTAGTTAACACAAACTTGGGATCTTCAAAGAATTCAATAACTAAAAAGTTTGAGAACCGCTGTTTTAAACAGTTTCTAATGCTATGTCTAACACCCGTTTGTTTCAGGATTACTATTTAATATATATGAAAGTTGTATAACGTGCGCATTATTTTTAAACTATTTAAGTTTTATTGTGATAGTAATATTCGCAATTTGTTTCTGTAATAAAACTTAATTGAATAATTTTTGTATTTCTTGCAATATAATAAGTGATTCTAATTCTATAAATCGATGTGTATTAAATAGGATTAGTACATCCATAATAAAAGATAGAAATCCAATTTTCTAGGGTAGATATTCTAATAAAAGCAAATATTCGTAAATAGCTATTATATATTTTATCAGCTTCACAAGTAAATAACTTGAAACACCGTTCCTGTTATATTAAGCTTAACCGTGTAATATATTTTTGCAGTTCTCAATATTAGACGAAATGAATGTTAGGACAGTTACTCGTGCAATAGTCAGTAGTAGTAGGTTTAGGTTCACCTTTTTGATATTGAGGTTAAATATGTAACGATTTAATTTTTAATACTGTATTGTTATATTACTACTGTTCAATTCTAAATAAAAAAAACAGTATGTCAAGAAACTTTTTAAAAAAATGTGCTCCCCTACTTAACAATAGTAATACAATAACTTTCATTCGTAAACATGCTTGCCCTACAATTGCTTGCAACTATACACAAACTAACAGCGCCAAATTCAAATATCGTACCGTAAATGTAATAAATCAATGGACAAACAAATTTATTCAAAATAATATTAGTGAACCCAAATTATCCATAGAAAATATAATAGCACATATTATTCAAACAAGGCAGGTAAGTATTTATCATAAAATCAGATATTATTTGCGTATTTATGTATTTTTTAATAGATTTCAGATATTTACAAAAGAGAAAATGCTCTATTGGATCGAGATCAAATTAAAGAAGTCATAAAATTGTGTAGTTTGCGTTTAAAAAAGTAAGTAGAACAAATGAATTATCCAACAGTCAACTTCAATGAATCTCGCTTTTTAAGCATGCCAATTCAATATATTATTCGAGAATGGGATTTTAGAGAACTGACATTAGAAATGAAGGCTCCGGTTTTTATACCGCGACCGGAAACGGAAGGATTAGTAGAATTGGTAGTAACGGATACTAGCACAAATGGCGCAACGGAAGTATTAGAGTTATGTTGCGGAAGTGGTGCCATTAGTGTTGCATTATTGAAAGAAAATTCCAACGTAAGTATATTTTTGTTAAATTTTACTTTTAATCCTTGTCCACTAGATCTTTTGTATATCTATATATATATATATATATATACATAAAAAATAATTTTCACATTATTTGTAGTTAAAAATTACAGCAATCGACAAATTTAAAGATGCATGCGAGTTAACACGAATAAACGCTGAAAAACATAGAGTATCCGATCGGATAAATGTGATTCAAATGAACATTAGCGGAATATCTTCAGAACTACTGGATAAAAAGTACGATGTGATCGTTAGTAATCCACCTTATGTACCATCCAAGGACATGTTACATCTGCAACCCGAAATTCTTAGGTGGGTTGATGAAGATTGTTTTGTTAATTAGACAGGTTCAGTTTTATTTGCAATTAGCTGAAGCCATTTAATAAGCTATGTTCCTAAGATTTGCACGAACATTATCGGGTATATTAAATGTAAACAGGCTCCTCGGATATTGCGTAGATGTGGTTGAATTTAATTAGCAAAGCCTTTACCAACGATTCAAGAGACGCATGTATTAGATTAGCAGCATTATTCAGACGGTTACTGTAACTAGGTGATTTTTGATATATTGATTGGTATGGATTTCTTCTAATTTCTCTGGTACATTTATTCTTTGGTACTATTAGGACTTTGAAACATAGAAGTACTTCTTTAATAAATGTTGATTTAATGACAAAGATGTGCGATATTTTTCCAAAACTTATTTTACGAAACGGTTTTAATAGAGGAATCTAATCAAATCTAAATATTACTTTAATAAGGTGGAATAGATCTTGCTTGCAACATAAATTATCATTTTGATCTTTCAATATAGAAGCAAAATAACTATAATTCCAACATATCTAAGTTAGTTGCCATTTTCATCAAACTTAATGTACTTTAGTCCCAGTGGAAATCTGAAAGCAAACACCTGTAATCTATGTTTTCGAAATATGTCATTTGGGTATGTGAGGTAATAATCTTATACGATAACGACACTGAGAAAACTACAATACACAGCACCACGCGATAGAGGACCATGAAATAAGAGGTCTTACACAGTAATTGAAATTTTTTTTAGAAACATTATTTCTCAACACATTTCTCAAACAATATAATATAACAAAGAAAAGCAATGATAACGATTAAAAAAATATAAAGTGTTTTACTCTAAAGATGTTTCAATTGATGGCCTTGTTTTCGGGTACACTTTTCCAGTCTTTGTGCTGATTGGCGGTATCTTTGATGTATGCCTATATTATTATATCTATCAGCAGACTCCATAACTCTGTTCCATAATTGCTCTTTATTATTTAGTTCTCCGGCATACGCCTCATTTTTCGTAAACCCCCAACATGAAAAATCGTGGGCATTAAGGTCGAGACTACGAGCTGGCCATGGTATAGGTATTCCATGACCAATACGCCATTTATTTCAGAATCGCCTTTGCAAATATTCCCTTGCTCTTCGGGGAAAGTGAGCTGGCGCGCCGTCATGTATGTAGTACGTACATTCTTTAAATAGTGTTCAATAAGACATTTTTAAATAAAATTCGAGAGTTCGTTTGTCAATCGATTAGACAATCGAAATAGACCAGTTAGACAATTGTCGATTATGCCTTGGGCAGGCACATATAAACAAATACTGGTGATTTCGTATGACGGTTTGATGAGGCTTTTTCATCTTTCTAATAGTGCATATCATGTAGGTTCAAAACATCATGGCGACTAAAATCTGCTTCATCGGAGGACAAGATTAATAACTTTTGCGCTTGATTTTGCAACCACTCGCAATATCGTACATTGGGCAAATAATCTTGTTCTAATAGATGATGAATTTTTTGGTAATGAAACGGGTGAAGAAGCTGTTCTTTCAGGACTTATACGGTAAACATTCCGTAAAGCTGAACTTACTTGTCTGATGCTTATTCTCGGATTATTTTCTACTATTTGCAAAACAGCTTCTCGTTCGCAGCAGTACCATGATTTCTATTAAGCCCACTATTAACTTTTGATTTTTCGAAACAGTCACCTTTCCTGAATGCTTATACGCGTCAATAAATGTTCTAATATTAGAAACATGTCTTAATGGTTGTCTCTTTCGATAGATACGTTAAGCTACTGCCACTTTTTCACGGCATTTTTTCAACTGCCGCCGGAGGTTACGCCGTAACGTATTGGAAGAAGCATGAGATACTGGTGTCATTGAAAGGATTTTTAATTGCAGTTTTGAAGATGCTGTGTCCTAACTAGGTTCATTACAAGTTTTAGAACAGTGTACTTATTTGCTTGAATTGTTCATATTGCTATGAATGCTTTTGTCATTTTGTTGTTAATTGACGCCAAAACTCGGACTTTTTCACTTACACTGCTTGAACGAGGTTTTGGACAATGTTGCCATCTAACGCGCGGTTAGCTTTTCCATCCCCAACTGTTCAAACAATACGCGTTTTCAAGATACCCATAACCTCTGTTATCGATACAGTTTTGAGGCGTTCCTAGTGTTCATCGTCAATCAAGCTGATAAGATCATGCTGGGCTCTGTCAAATGGTGCAGAATTTCCATAAACATCTCGTCTTTGCGTAAACGTGTTACCTTCCAAATGCAAGAACTTCATGACAGAAATGCTAATATCGAATGACACAAGCGACCTTTCGCCAACAATTTGAATAATTTTTATTTGTGACATATATCTCATAGGATGGTTCTCAAAATGTCTCATATAAACGGAAATATGGTAATTTCTGAAAGATATTTTTCTTGATTCTTAATAGGATATATTTTTGTCTAACGAGTTTTTATTTCTGTCTTTATATCTTTATCAGAAGCTAATTTTAACACTTTTTTTTAATGTGAAAGCGCACGGGGAATGTTTAACTTCAAATGAACGTTTTTAATGACTAACTCCAAAATATGGCTGAAAATACTCTGAATATTCTCCAGCTTTGTTTTTGACTTTTTGGTTTATTTATTTATTTCTTTTCTAAGTAAAAATTATTTTCTGTCTTGCACAAAAATGCGTACCATATACTTTTTCTGAAAAACTATCAGCAAGGATGTCAGAGGAAATGTATCATATTTGATATTATAATGAAAAGATCCTTTTTTCCAATTAAAAATCTCCCAATTTTCTCTGCAATAGGAAGCGAATTATCAAATCTTCGTTTCGAACGTCGATTATGCCTATAGGCATAAAAGAAACAAGAAATTCCCTCCCCCGCCAGGTAACGAATTTATTGTTCGGAAATAAACCTTCTTTCAGGTACGAAGACAGTGACGCATTAGACGGCGGTTCAGACGGATTTGTCCTAATTAAATTAATATTACAAAAGTCCTCATATTTACTGAGCGCCGGTGGAAAAACATTTCTCGAGGTGGATCCGTCCCATCCACAATTGCTACACCATTTTCTGAGGGAGAATAATCGCTTAGGGCTATCCGTTGACGGAATATACAAAGATATTTTTGAACGCGACAGATTCGTTATAATTAAGAAGATTTAAAATGCGGTATTGCGCGGGAAGCGCAAAACGAATTTGTCTCGTTTGTTTATATTTGATTCGATGTGAATGATGTAATTACGGCAATTTTATATACTTTTACGTTTTAACAAATGTCATGGATTTTGGTTTAAATGGTTACTGATATGTTTACATCTATTTCTTTTAGGGAAAATATAGCTGGTAAAATTGATAGTCTTAATTTCAATTTATTATTGTAATTAAGTTGAATATATGATCTTTTTGCTAAAAATTGAGTTATTTTATTTTGACGTACGCCTACATACCCATGAATTTTTAGAAAACCATTTTAATAGAATCAAATAGGGTTAGAGCACCTCCAGAATAGAATTGGGCAACTCCAAGGTAAATATGTGCGCTGATGATATGCAGAAATCAATTCGGATCTCCGTTCAGTTGCAAGATTTCTTAAGGATCATGGCTTAGTAAATCCTATATAAAAGCATTACGGTTTTGTTTGGGAAGAAATTTGACACATATACCTGCGAATGGACTCCATATAGCGATGTACAACTGTTGCAAGCTAAAAATTTTAATCTCCTTATTGACCTTTATTCATCTTTAAGTTTACACCTACTTCTATCGTATGTTTTGTGAAAGTATGGCGCTTTCCCTCTTCGATCATAGCATACCAACTTATGGATATTGTTTTCAGAGAGTGTAGAAGTCTTGTCCGAGATATATGTATTTTTAGATTACAAAAATTTGTTTGAATAAAATTAATGAATTAGTTTAGCTAAATATGCTTGGTCACATAGTTCTGCGCTCTCTGAACCTCTTTCATAAAATGTTAAATTACAAATGCCCACCTTACTTTTTCCGTAAAAAATCGTACTCCTGCGATGGACATTATCAATGCTAAACTCAAGAATCTCATCACTCTTCTATCGCATAATAGAATATCCTTTTCCTATAATATTTGCAAACTATATAGTTCAATTCCTGAACATATAACTGTAAGGCCAGTTAAATTACGCTATTTGTATCGATATCTATTGGATCCACAAACGATTTGATGGAATTATGTTTGTAGTAGTTATGTTTCAATAATTCCGTTTATTGATTGAAGAATTATCTACCAAACTTTAAAATCATTAAATTCTATCTCTAAATAGATATTTGATGTAAATCTACTCACGTGCATTTCAAGGTAACTCAATAATGTATAACCATGCTAATAAACTTGAAAATTAAATTTCAATAATTGTTAACTTTAACAATTGACCCAAATTGACATTTTAGCTCAAGCTATACATTATTAATAAGTAAATATAGACTTTGTATTGTGGCGTCACATATAAAATATATTGTTGGTTTTTTAAAAACTTTTGGCGGTTAAATAGCTTTGCCATTGTTCTTCAATACCCTGGCAATAATAAAATAACGTATTGTACCACCATTTGCCAGACGATAAACATATAGTAAAACTGAGAGGAAAAAAGAGAAACAAGGTATTGTACAAAACCTGCAAGGCTAAAATAATGTAATGATCATTACACTGTTTTGATAGAACTTTATAACGCGAAATATTTGGCGAAAAAAAGTTAAATTTTACGTGTACATTCCCTGTTTGCATTCTGATAGAATCGTTTGAATAATACGTCGTTTTGCCATCATCGCGATTGCGAAAGGGTCATCACACAATATTGTGTAGGAAGAGCTTTAAGCGTATGTTTCGAATTGTTTAAAAGCACAAAATTTCCAATTTTCCGATTACATTGTTTTACCTTCACACGGCAAAAGTTACTAGACTCAGACTAAAGAAGAGAAATTTACAAGAAAGAAATTATCTTTCGTGAGTGGTAGTATTTAAACGTTTACTTCAAAAATATTTTACAAAACGTAACTCCTTTACATTTCACTGCAAGACAGGAGAACCAGCCAATTAGTGTTATTCACATAATATCAGTACAGTATGTAAACGAATGTTTAGAAGAAATTGGGGATTAACACCCAGGGTAATTTATTGGGTCTATACGGTAAGATTGATACCAACAATAATTCTTTTCAGCTTAGTTTGGTGGCAATGCACCAATTTTCAAGACTACCGGAACAAATTAACAGCACTTAACATGCTCCGAATAACCAGAGCTACGACGGCAACCTGAATTGCCACCGTGGCAACCTTGTTTAACCTGTCGCCTCTGTATTTGAAAAGTTTAGTCAGGCAACATAGTAGCTGAAATGTCCATATTAAGTATGGTACCAGACGGAATCCCCAAGGCGCACACCATTGTGAAAACCTGCGTGATAGTCGTACAAACTAGAGTACAGTAGCAACAGAGGAAAGTTACTCTAAATGGTTTCGTTTCTTTCACAGATAGATCTAAGACCCAATTCGGAAGAGGTGCGGGAGTATGTGGTGCGTGCGGATTGAGAGGGATTATCTCTGCCAGACTTGGGAATCTCGCAAATACATTTCAAAAGGAAATTTATGCAATCAGTTTATGTGATCGGAAATTGTTGGAAACTTTTGCCGAAAGGAACAGGATTTTTATAGTAACCGACAACCAAGTCGCTTTCGCATTTTAAAACATCAGAACAAACATCAGGAATGGTACAAGAATGTACTTAGCTGAATATACTCGAAGGAAAGAATATACTAAAATTGGCATGGCTACTCTTGCACACCAACATACCAGACAATGAAAGGGCAGACCGACTAGCAAAGAGCAGCAGCGCGCTCCCGCTAACCGACTGCGAGTCCTCCTTTGGGATTCCTTTGTTATGACTAAAGACGAGATTAAAAGACAGCTACATCAGTGGCATGAGAAACACTGGAGAGAGGAGCTAGAAAACGTGCATTCAAGAGCTCTCCTGAAAAATTACTGGCCATAAGCAAATCCAATGTTAAAATGTGGACCGGCACCGTTACTGGTCACTGTACACTAAACAAGCAGCAACTCAAATTGGCACTCGTATCTGGAAGTAGCATGTAGAGGAGGTGGTGAGGAAGAGGAAGCTTCTCTACATCTTATAAGCCACTACGAAATATACAACAGTATAAGAAGCATTAGCCTAATGGCAAAACACAGAGCCGAAGAAAATTCTGGACATTGGACCCTTACGGGATCAAGAAATCGTTCGAAGTGCAGGAAACCACTAGGGAACACCTCGTTGTAATAATAAATCACTTCACAGTTTTATTCTTTCCAATATATGGTACGTCTGCAAATTTGCAATTTTACGATAAAGAAATGCATCCGTATACGCGCTATTGTAGTTATGAAGTTAAAAATATTGCAGAACGAAAGATACCTTTAAAACTAAGTTAACGTAGTATCTACAAAAAATGTTCGTATGGTGTAGCGTTTTAGTGCTTTGAGTTGTTTGCAAATTTGATACTTTAACGTAAAAATAAGTTTAATACGTTCTATATGAATTATAATGACCTCCAAACAAATAAAACAAAACATGCAAAAATCTGTATTCATAAGCGAGCATATAGGCAATCTAATTTTTATATCTTTCACAGGTGTATACTCCCACACACACCCCTTACCTCTTTCTCTGACCACAATTGTCTATATTACTGGATATATATGTATGCGAATGCATACAAAGCTTACATCTCCATAACGTGCTTTACCAAATTACCACCTGCTTTGTACATATAATGAATACAATTAATTATTTGATGGTACGAAGCCCTTGCTATTCTCACTAAAATATTTTTCTCCTTTTATGGAATTCCACAGAAGAATATGAATTCATGTTCCACGTTGTTTATGAAACAATATGTGTGTTTTACTCTTGAAAACGGTTTAATTTTATCAATTATTGCCAATTTTATTTAATCCGACTAATAGCAACTTCCACCAGCTAGACTGCAAACAAGGGTTTTGATGGTAGTAGTATGATTATATTTCACAAAGGAATGGAACGAAAAGTTAATTGAATACCTCAGCGAATCTTTCTTTGACACAAGTAATATCGTTTCAAATCAAATTAAAGAATTCTTTGTCACAAACTATCAAATTACTTACCTTACATGAAGTTTATTATTATTATGTTTTTGGTGTGTGATAGATCTGTATTTGCAAAAGATAGAGAAGAAACTGATAAATTCTAATTTCGGATGTTGGAAATGGTAAATGAAAATATGGTAAAAAAGCGAAATTCTTTAAATAAAATAATACAAGAAAAGAATATTTTAATCTTGTCCTGTTTGTAAATATTAAGCACTCATAAGCAAATAAAACAAATATATATTTTATTAAGCTATCGTTTCCTTTAGTAACAATACGTTTGAGGCGAGATTTTTGTATAATTTACTTAATAATTTAATTAGCAATGACAAAAATACTCAGAACGATGCAAAAAGTAATTCCATTCCAACATTTCGACAATAATAATAATCTTCTACCTCAAAATAATCATTATCACAAATTATTCAGTCATCAGAAGAAAATTTCCCGCCTCACAATTGTTTCCTAACTTAAACAAAAGCTGGTTGCTAGATTCGAACTAGGGTAGATGTCTCACAGAAATCACATTCCTTTTATACTTTCCAATTGTTGTACAGCAGTATGACTCTTTCAATAGAATTTCTTTTTGCTCTTATTACAGCTTTAAGATGTTTAATAACTTCTTTATAAACATCACCTGAAATTGTGATGCAGTTCTTCATATTCTTAACCTATAGAATCTCCAACGATTTTCTCGTCGAACACTGCATTTATTTTGGTGGTGGGAATTCTTTATTAATCCGCTGCATTTACTCTTATTTCGTTGAAAGATCTCAGTGACATACCCATTGTTGCTTCCCCAAGAGGAGAAGAAGAAGAAGAGTGAAAAGCCGTAGTTTCCTTTTAACGCATCTAAATCTTCCTAACAAAATTTTTTCCTGTCAAGTCACTATTCTGGCGTAATTTGGAAAACTCGCTGCCACCTCATTGAAAAAGCATTGAAAAAAAGTATTCTTTTAATATATCAATACACTGATACCAAAACAAAATTTTCAGTACATTAAGTGTTGTTTCATTGGAGAATCCCAGTGATATACCCATCGCCTTCTCTATAAAAAATTGCAATCTTGTTTTAACGCGTAGAGCTTTTTTTAACGAAGTTCTCACTTGGTAAGTCTCTGTTCGGGTGCGAGCGGCCTGCCATTCTATTTCGCCGACCCTTTGTTCAAAATCTCCATGTAAAATCTTGAAAACTTTTATCTGTGATATCTAATATTTCTTGCAATAGTCGAAACTATTTTTTCAATCTGTCAATACAATATCTTCAGTTCTCTTCATTGCTTCCTTTGTTCTGGCCAGATTTTGGATTATCTTCAATTCATTCGCGATCCAAACGAAATTGCTTCGACCAAAATTTTACTTGATAAGGTGTTGAAGAATTTTCACGATGTACAGCAACCGTTCGTTCATTGATAACTTTTGGACCATTTCCCTCAGTAAACATTTTATAACGCTTCTATGTTGACATTTTAGATCACTCATTTCTCACTATATTCAAACTGCTACCAAACCAACATTTTTTAATTTTATCACCACATGTATATAGTATTTCAGTCGTGTTTGTTTCACTGGTAAAGTCAGAGGAATTTTTATCATTTCTGGCAGAGGAGTAAATGTTTATTTAGAGCAGCACTACAGCAATGAATAAGCAAGAAAACGATTTGGAAATTGTTTATGAATTATTAAGACTAATTTTATGAGAAGAAGAGAAAAGTGTGATTTACAACATTTTTTATGAAGCTGCTTCATTTTTTGTGAAGTGCTTCAATTGGGACTTAAGAGTAAGTTTGGTTTGTTTTAAAGCACTTCACCTTAAAATATACTTCCGCAACTGATATGAAGACCGTGTTAAACGAAAGTACAATGATAGCCGGTGTACTTAACCTCTCCCAATGTGGTATACGTACATATACTTATATTTATACATATATTTATATTTATACATACATACATATATTTATAATTCTCCATCCAGAATTTTCGAACTATAGAAGTGCCAACTGCGAGTGCATTCTAGTGCTATCCTATGGAAAATGCTATTCACCACTTGACGTTTAAAACTGATTGGCATTCGTCATTTCATAGCTTAGTTTCCATTCACTTCGAAATGTTAATAACACATTTAAACTTACGATTTTTACGTTTGCTACCAGATTTGGTGAAAAAGGCAAAGCTAGTGTAAACGATGTAAATGTCGTAATTGAGACACCAAAATATATCTCAAAAGATCCTCATGGAATAGGCTAAGCCTCACTTCTTCTACAATATAATCTAATTTTTGGTTTTCCTCTGGGTGATTGGCATATTCAGCCAAAGCTGTATATGATCTTGCAAGAATGAACTACTTGTAAGTCTCAATTCTGTTTTCATCTGGGAGCCTATTCTGAATACATTAACGAAGCATTGTATCTCAAAAAGGTTACAATACTGATAACAGCTTTGATTTCCTAGTTTATTTTCGGTGCGATAATACTATACAATGAAATGAATCAAAGATCCATGGTCTCAATATATTGGCTGCTAGAATGTTTTGAGGTCTTCTAGATGCCCAGAAATCCTTGCCTCATTCAACCTATAATATCCTCAATGCAACTATAAGGAAAATTTACTATACATGCTTTGATTGTTGTTTATTTGATCTTAAACATAAAAAGAGAAGATCGAAACCATTAAAAGCACCTACATTTTCTTGCCGTAATAAATCTGCCCTAATTGCCACCTTCTCACCAATTAATTAGTAATAATTAAAACGTAATTTGATCTACTTTCTCTAGCATTTGGGCAAGTGTTTTACCTCCGCTTTTAGATTCTATATACTTATGTCCTGTCTAGAATAACCAAATCGGAAATTCCCTCGAGATCCATAATATTTTCGACGCCGCGTAATTACTACCCAGCTATTATTACACGTAAGTATATGTTTTGTTCGTAATACAACATTATTTTAAACCAAAATAAAAGGCAACGCCGCTTAGTAACTAGTAAATTTATTTCTCTTAATACAAAATTCAAAATCAGCATCAGATAAAAGCAACGTTAACATTGTCGTTCAATAATACTGAAACAATTAGTACGAAACGTATTTATGCTACAAGGGTACCGAAAACACATGTTTATTTCCAGCATTTTACATACATACAACGAACATGTTCGTATTTTTTAAGCCCTGTCGGATGATGATGCCTGATTCATATCCTCCGCATTGTCGTCCATATTTTCTTGCGATTCTCTGCCTAATCTCGGTGTGTACTTGGGGATGTGTTGGTAAGCTGGTACATCTGAAATACGATTAATCTTTATCAAGGAAGAAAACGACCTTAGGCTTAGCTGAAGATTTAGAGGAGTTTTGAACAATTTTCAGTAGTATTTCCGTGTATATATCATACATGCCAAATATCTTCAAAATCGGAAGTTACTCTTTGTTGGAAAAAATGTATTTAGCACGTATTTTCCAAATATTACGGAAATATGTTTTGACATTTTAAACAATTGAATTTTAAATAATTTTGATCTTTCATTTTCTGATCTGAATTTTGGAGAAGGAAGTAAAACCATAGGTCCTGTGTTTGCGATGTTTGACAAGCTAAAAATCACTGCCGGAAGTTAAAACTCTTCTGAATTTTGCAAAATTCGGATGGGTTGGCTATTAATTAGAGTTGTCGATGCCTTGATAATGAGTTTAATTCCATAACCCGACCCGACTAAACGAGTTAAAATACACTTACGATTTTCTGTGTAGCAGCTCTAGCTTTCGAGACACAGCATGGCACTATTTAATATTAGTAAAAGGTAGCAAATTTAACAAAATTCTGGTATCAGCAAAAATCAAATTTTTTGCATCCATACAAATTGTCTTGGCTACTTTCATTCTGAAGCTTTCCTAGTCATTGCACGAACACTGACAATTTTTATAATCCTCAAGTAAGTTTTACTTTACAGAACAGGCGTAATAATCGCGCTTAAATCCAAACGCTGGATGTTCATTTGTTGAATTGGCTTAATATTTTCTTGGAATACATTAGACTTTAATGAACCCGGTTAAAACATTAAAAAAAATAATTATCTATTGGGTAGTAGCTAAGATATATTCCAACATGATTACCGTAACACAGAACATAGGAAAATTCAAAATTCCTCAACAGCAACAAAATCCGTTCCTAACAATAAATGATCTAACTGATCTATTCGCATGAAGCGCTACAGCAAATTCAATGAACCAAAATAACAGACCATCATACAAGCAAAACAATTACCCATTACAGACAAAAATGTCTACACAAACCTCTCAAAATAATGTAACTCCACGGATCATCCAGAATACCATCGCCGCGTTTCTGGATCCTTCCCAATCTCGGTCCAAACCACAGTCCAGTATTGACGTTCTTCGGGCCCATTCTTCTACTGCGATCGTCGTTGTTGAGCAGGAGAGCATTAGGTCCCCTGGGATAGCCTGTTAGATTTAATATTATAATGATTTCGTGAATAGCTAAGTTCATGTTCGGCGCAATTACAATTTAATGAATATATGAGATTAGCATGTACGTTACATATGACATATGTATGAACGAGAGCGAGCTTGAATATATCGGATGGGAATTTCACCTGGTTCTAAGTCCCAAGTCGCGGCGCCGCCGCCACCTCGTCCGACGCGAGGAAACGGAGTTAGAAGGTAGCTAGCGTGCGGAGCTTGTTTGCCGGCACCTGCAAATGGATCATTACATGAGATCGTTTAATTGTTCCTTTGTTTTACGAAAATAAGTTTGAATATATGCTGTTGCGTTTACGTATTTAGTAGAATCGTACGCTCACGTGAGATGGTAATCCGGAATATAAAACTCTAGGGATTAAGAAATGCATACAAGATGCTCACGGTAATACGATTA
The DNA here is from genome assembly GCA_902654985.2 of Oryctes borbonicus. Lineage (NCBI taxonomy): Eukaryota > Metazoa > Arthropoda > Insecta > Coleoptera > Scarabaeidae > Oryctes > Oryctes borbonicus. The sequence continues at coordinate 2,942,710 of LR736896.1, read as the reverse complement.
TATATTTATTTATTTAGCAGATTCGGTGCCGTTAATATAGGTCGTTTTCTTGTGATTTACGACAGAACGATCTCCAGAATTGCTAATTGCTAATGTGGCAGTTCTCGCAATAGTACCAGGTTGAAACCGCGTCAGTATATCAACGTTTTGCTCTCAATGGCACCCCAATTGACGATATGTTTTTATTATAGAAACGTATTCAAAAATTTGATCAAAGTGTATGAAATAATGCTTCTACAGACTATAATACGTTATATGAGAAAATCATATTGTAAGAATGTTATTGTTACGCGATATGTTTATTTTGAACAGTAGTGCGATTTGTTGCAATATTGATTTTTTTCTTAGTTTCTTTCTCGTATGATTTTTACGCGTATGAAATTTTCCTTCGTCCTTTCTTTTATAGAACTTTGTGGCGATCAGACGTAATTGCTGTTTAAAAAAATTGTTAATTTGATTAATTGGTGAGTACGTTCCAATTATCTTTTCCTGGTGTATTTTATCTTGTAATAACATTTTATTGTAGTATTATTTGGCTCTATCTTTAATGTTGCGTTTTCATAATTCTTCAGTGTTTAAATATTAATTTACAATGTAACATATTGGAAGTTAGTTCAGTAGCTTCTGTTTTGCTGGTTATTTTGTACTTTCAGGTATTTTGAAGAGACGATTATCCCTGACTGTTACGGCAGAACCTCATTAGGTGGACTAAAGAGCTACCGGAGACAAATTTGAAGGATCATTTGAAACACCGATGTGACGACCAAAGACATCGCGTCTTGCCTGTGATCGATAACTTTTCTTTCCAAATCTATCATTATTATTATTATAATTATCATTGGTTAAATAAAAAAAATAAAGTTGTTATTAAACTGTTGAAATCATGTGTTATATATTTCCGCAATTCAAACAAAGTTTGTCGGCAGTTTTTTCTAAAAGAGAAATTTCTGGTACCCTTTTCAATAATTTTTGTTTGTATCAACTTTGATGGATCTTGGCCGTATCTCACCCTCAATCCTATAACACATAAAGGTTCTTGGCAAGACCTTGGAAAGTTTTTAAATTATGCAGGAAAAATGATGTTTATCAGTATAGTGTTCTCTAACTGTGTGTTCGATAAAGCTATTTTTTCGTAAAAAACAAAAGAAACAATAGCCTATAGAATGTTAATATTTTGGCATTTTATATGATATTTCAACATGGTTTTATTTGAAGAAACTTAAAAAATCTAAAGCAAACGTTCAAAATGTCATTATCAGGTAGACAATAAACAAATGAAGGTGTCTTTCTTCTGGTGCCAAAAAATAACTTCGTTTTGCTTTCAGTGTTATTAGTAAACATTGGAACCTCGAAATGTACATTCTGGAAACTTTTTGTTTAAATGGAATGGATCAATTTTGCATACCAATTCACTGCCAGGAGATTTTACCGTGGAAATAACAATGAAGCGGATTATCTTGAGTTGTCATAAACAAATAAAATGTTATGCAGCTACTATGTTTTCTATTTTTTAATGAACCTAATTCAATTTGCAAAGCTACTTCTCTTCTAGGGTATATATGTATATGTAGTACTTCATATTCATTTTACAATATTTTTCAAAATTTCAGTAAAATATTTAACATTTTTTTTTAACACATATTTAACAAGTTTCGCGACTCCTAGTTTTGTCGCTATCGATATCGTAGTACAACTGCTGCCATCTTTAGACGAAGGATACATACGAATATTATAAATCATAGATATCCAATTTACTTATGTGTATCCTTCATAATTGAATAAAAATTACAAAAAGAAAGTTCAATAAATTTATGTTAGAAGAAGAAGTGGTGATAACTTAAGTTTAGTGTCGCACTACGAATTTTATCAGGACAATAAATTATCGACTTTTAGTATGTTACTCGCTTTTTTTTCTTACATTTTTACAAGTGACTTTTTTGCGAGTATCACACTAGGGATTGATTTTAAGAAGCATATTATTGTTTTCTCCTCCATACGTGATAAGGCTGATATGAAGTCTTGAGTTTCCTTGTTACTTGTTTTTTAAAAATGCTTAATCTATCTATCAACTTCAACAAAACTTTGAATTTAAACAAAAACCTTACCATATATGTTGTAAATTTTCCTTGCTTGATGTTCAAATATTTGAAAAATGCTTTATTATTATAAAAAAAATAATAATAAAGCAAGTTTGTTCTTGTCTACCTCGACTCAAGATAAATATCTTCATTATTATGGAGAACTGTATTATAAGCTAAAGTTTTATTCCTGTAGTACGATTATAAAGAAATAAATGGAGAATTATTATCAAAGATATATCCAAGTTAGAGTGTCTGATACTAATATTACACACAAATATACAAGTTAGAATAGTAAACAAACTTCCACGACCAACAAGGATCTACGAGTGTCTAGCTATCTAGACTTCTAGCTCCTTTTAGACAGTGTGCATCCTTCACTTAGATCTCATGGGCATAAACCCTGCAGTAAGAAACGTTGCTTTATGCGGAGAACCTTAGTTAGAATTTTGTAAATATATAGCTACTAAATGTATAACGAAGAAGACGTGCAATATTCAACACATGTAGAAATGATCGAAGTGTTATACTTTCTGCAATGTATCATAGTAAATATTACACCCCAATTATTATTTTCTTTTGAATTTGAAAAATCTACGTCTATGGGAATGATCAAAATTTTTCTCCTAAAAGTACTAACGAACTACCATACACGCTCTTATTTGATTGTTCCTTATCAAGAACTTCTACCGCAAGTGCAAATATATTTCTCTTAGTATTACAAAGAAATGGAAATGATCAGATAATTGTAAATAGCAAAGTTCAGCCAAGCGGAGAAGTATATATCGAAGTAATTATGTTATCCCATGCTTTCTGAACAAAAACTTCGGAACAAAATTTTCTTTGGTGCCAATTTCTCAATTAAAGGAAAAAAACTGACTTAGCAACACTGTTGAAGTTACTTTAGAGGCTATAACAATAATAGGAGCAGGATATACAAACAAAAAATATAATAAAATAACATGCCAATGGGTTCGAGATCAACAGCTGTTCTACCTCCCAAACAAGCAGACAAGAATATAGTGAAGAAATAAACAAAAAAAGACATTCGAGTTGTGCAGCAACAATGACAAATTTAAGTTAAATGAAAATGTTAACTTAAACAGACTAATAACGTTTACGCAGTTGACGGGAAAGCGACGAGGGAATATCTAGTGGAATTGCATTAAGGGAGTTGGTAATGTCATAAGAAAATGTTCTTTTAAATATCTCTCGGCTGTATTTAAATTAATATTCTAATCATTAGCCTTAAAAACAATTTTAGCTAGTTTTTTTTATGAGAAAGTATTTTGTGGTAAAGACTTGTAGGAAAAGCTCAACCCTACCTGATGTATGTACTTATCCAACCTGCCAATCCAAGTGAATGGAATATTCTATGAAACTTGCGTAAGCTGTAGATAAACCTCATACATAAATTCTACAAGCGCTTAATTATAAATTTGTCAATGCTGTCGGAACAGTTGTAGTAGACGCAGATAAAGTTAAATGTACATAAAACTTTGTTACTTTAAAAGAGAAAATTAATAGGGGACGATTTCATTAGCTTATTTACCTATATCATTTGCGTATCATTACCATAAAATTGATACTTGTAGTAACATAAAGATTTAAAAAATTAGTTACATGAATAATAGTGTTTAAGAGAGCAAAAATACTGTTCGGGGGAACTCCAGCTACAATGGTGGTGAAAACAATAATCCTTTATATGAGACCGGTTGTATTCTGTTTAATGAATATGAAAAGAAAAACAACGTTAAATTGATGGTATCAAAAGCTTTAGATCTAAAAAATTAAACTAGTTACTTGATTATCATCCGCACTATGCAATGAACATAAGCAAAATCTCCAAAACCTAAAATAAATTAATATTTAATTCAGTTTTAAAATTATTGCCATTTCTTTAGCTTCCACAAAAATTATATTCTGGAAGCGGGAAATGAATAGAAGATGTTTTTTCTAAGACTGTATTGGAGATAAATTTTGTTCTTATAGATTTCTTATTTTGCATAGGAAGTAATACGCGCTGTATAAATACGTATACCTAAAATTACTTAAATATTAAAATTTTCAATTTTTGTAGCTGAAAAATTCGTAACAATAAAATTTGTGCAAAAGTGTATTGGGCACTTAATGAGGGTAAATATTGTAAAAAAAGTTTTTACAATAAAATTAAATTGGTAACCCATGTTAGTCCGGTTAGTAGTACCAATATTTTATTCTATGAAAGGGAAACAGAGGCGAAGAAAAATTACTCGATTTTTTAAATATCTGGATCTTGTTGAATAAGCTAGGGGTGTTTTATAGAAGCAAAATATTGAGGTAGAAATATTAGATAAGTAGGGAACATTACCTGAGCTTAATAAATCGTAGTACTCTATATACTTTTTAATCCAGTCCCGCGTGTATCTTTTAAGACTATTGTGATCTGAAAGAATACCTTATATCACTCGCGAAACACTCTTAAAGTATGTATCAAAGTATTCCTTTTTCTTTCTCTACGAATTCCACTAATTCCTACCTCCCACTTGCTTTTCCCATATCACAAAAACTATAAATTTAAAATTTGTTTAAAGAACTTACCTTCAGTGCTGATCAACCCTGTCGCGAGCACGATAAAAATTATTTGCGCTCCGAGATGAACTAAAAACTTCATATTTTAAATTAAGAACGATGTAACTAATAAGAATAAGTTTTGCAAAATGTTTAAATAACAAAATACTGTGGTATATTGTTGTATTGTAGTGGTTCTTTGTTTAGTAAACAATGTTTGCACCTTAACTATACTCTCAAAGAGATAGCGCCTTTTTATATGGACAGGTATATAGGGGTGGATCATGCGCCGACATCAATGTACGTAGGTAAAACTCTTCAATTCAATTAGAATGCGAATAGATGCCATTATTTAATACGAAATTTCTTCACCTAATTATTCTATTTACTGATTTAGTTCGCAAGACAATCATTTTTGCATGGTTTATTGGATTTGCTGTCCCCGAACTAAGTTCCAAAAATAAATTTGGCGATATACTAGCGAAAGGTACAAAATCTTAAAGTAATGATCAACATTCTGAAATCCGTAGACTAAGTTCCTAATAAAGTTTCTTCCATTACATGATGTTTACGACCAGAACTTTAATGGCATATTAGAATAAAAATGTTTGTAGTTAAAATTGTGTGTGTTAAACGAGAATCGTCATTTTTTCATTTTAATTATATACGTAAAGGGACATGCGAAAACACAAAACATATTCAATAAACCGTAGATAATATTTCAATAAAACTAATAACTGCCTAGTTTTAGACCTTTAACACCACGTAATACTACTTACTTTTCGTAAAAGCGAAAAGAAACTTATCAAATCAATGCAGATTCAGAGAAAAACATTCGCACAGTAGATTTTAAGTGAGTAGAAGGAAGTAATGGATACTAAAAAATACATATAACATACTGTAAATAGCGGTGTTTGTTGATTTCGAAAAAGCATTCAAAATGATAGACAGATATTTTAATGAAAAATATAGAACACGATAAATTGGTTTAGATTATATTAAATATTAATCCACAGAAACTGGAGCAATACCCAATAAGAAATGAATCAACTACAGTGTTCCACAGGACTCTGTGCTAAGTCCTCTATTTTCCTTATTTTTTATATTTCTTTCAGAAAGGTTTCCGGGTTAACCGCGTCAAGTGTGCGTCAGTATACCGACGTTTCGCTTTCTATAGCACGGAGCTTCCTCTGGGTTTCGTCAAGTCAAACCCTACTGCTTGGGATGACGCACATTTGCCATTTTTATGTATAAAAAAAATTATGATCCTAAGGCGTTTGTTTATAAAATATTTCAAATTAAAATATTTTGTAGTCTTGACATTTACCTGAGGCGTTGTGTATAAAAATACAGTCACGCCTCACATCATAGCAAACATAATTGCCTTAAGAAAATCATACAAGAACAACAGCCTTAAGTCTGACCAAAACCGAACAAAATTCGCCAAGAACTATCACCCCGCTAATTAGTTGGCAATGGAAACTGCACCAAAAATTAACTTCTAAATCTTCGTATTGAATATATTCCTTATGGCCTAGAGTAGTTAGGACCGCCTAGTTTCCATAGATTCATCTGTGCAGTATCACGGTTGTTCATCAGTCGGCTATAATGTTGTAAATAGAAAACAATTCATTGTTTACTCTTTGTTACCGTACGCATTAAAAAATCAAAAATCCCGGTTTGGTCGACTTCACTCCCGTTGAAAGTAAGCAAAAGAATCATTTATTCTAGAAGAATGTAATACAACAATATAATGCTGACATAATAAGACTATAATTGCATCGTACTTTGAGTGTTGCCTACCTGTATTATACTTTGTTAGTATTAACAAAGAGAAATTGCAAAATAAAGCTTTGCCCACGTAGATAGATAGATCTGTTTGAAACGTTGCGATTCATGACTTTGAATTAAAGACGGGCACAGTTAAATACGTTGTGTACCTTTAAAATATTACATGATATGCTTTCTGGTTATATATTGTGACAGATCAGATTTGTCCTTTTTGTTTGTTCTCGACGTTCTCAATATACTATGCGTAACAGATGCTAATTATAACATTTTTTTCTTTAACAGACTGTAGGACGTATTTTCTAACAAATTATTCAAAAATAATGATCTTGAGTACTCTTTCGTCTACAAGTTAATAATTTTCTCAACAAAAACGAACATTCTGAAAATGTCAAGAAACAAGATACAACGATAACGTCATATACTGTGTGTCTGTAAAAGTTGGCAACAAATTGGAAACTTTTTTATTATACGTTTCTCAAAAAATTTTATTCTTGATAAAAGTTGCTGCATGAACCCAAACATACGGTAAACATAGCAGATCCACTCTGAGGTTAACAATAACAGTGCTAACAGCGCTTCTTTGGAAACCCCTCAAGAGTAAACTACCCTTATTCTGAAAGATACGCAGAAATTTTATTAGGAAAATTTGTTGGTGATGTAGAGATATAGGCAAATACAAAATTTCGGTCAAGCACGCTCAATTATGATATTTCGTCATTTTTCGTTTTTTTTTTTTTTAACTAGATGCAAATTGTTGATTAAATTGCTATATGATAACACTTGTACTAATTGTTTTTAACTGTTTTTCATTTCGATGTTAACATTCTATAAAATATCAATAATAAATATCTAATTATAATAGAAACATTTATTTCCAAAATGCAACATTACACATTAAAGCATGAGAAGGAAAAATGCAGATTCACTTTTTCCTCACTGCACATGTGTTTCCACATATCCACCGTTCCTTCCTAAGCAGGTAATTGTTCTTCGAGAAAATTCTTTTATTACATTTCTAATAACAGCCGGAGTTATACCATTACATGTTTCCCTAATAGTTCTTTCTAAATGATCAACATTTTCAAATGGTCTTTTAAGGTACACTTTTTGCTTCAAGTATCCCCATAAAAAAAAATCTAATGGGGTCAGGTCCGGAGACCTTGGGGACCAAGCAGCATCCAAAAATCTTCCAATTACTCTTCCATTAAAAATATGCAAGAGAAACTCGCGAACATTTCTCGTACTATGGCATGTTGCTCCATCATGTAGGTACCATATTTGTTGTCTTTCGTTTCTGGGCAGCTCATTAAGAAAACCAACCAATGAAGTGTTTAGAAATTCTAAGTAACGTTGTGCGTTCATAGTTTGGCGAAAGAAGAAAGGTCCAACTAGTCTATTTTTAAAGATGCCACACCATACATTTGTGGTAAAGGAATATTGATCACGAGTTCGGACAGTAAACTGTGGATTAACGTCGTTCCACCAGCGACTATTTTGTGAGCTGACTATCCCATTCGAAGTAAACGTTGCCTCGTCAGTAAAAAGTATACATCTTGCCATACCATGATTATCTTCTAATTCTTCTTGGAACCAAGCACAAAATTCAAACCTTCTATCAAAATCTCCTGCTTTTAGAGTATGACTGAACTGGGGTTTGTAAGGTTTAAATTTGTTTGATTTTAATATTTTTGCAACAACATCTTTACTTACACCAAACAAGGCTGACCTTTTCCTTAACGAATATTTAGGATTTTCTACAGCTGAGAGCATTACTTGGTTTTGAATTTCGTCAGTAGCAACCCATGCTTGATGTTTCTTTTTGAATCTATTCTCAACATTTCCATAAGCCTTGAATTTTTTTATTATTTTACTTACTGTTGCAAAATGTATGTTTTTATCTGGGTGTCTGTAATTAAAGATTTCGGCAGCTTCCCTAAAAGTTTTGTAGTTATCTCCAACAATTAGAACAATTTCAATTTTATCTTGAACACTCAATTTCAATGGCATTGTTATTATTTATTACAATTCCAACTGACGATTTGACGCTTACTGACATTAGTTACGTATTTGTTTCGAAAATTTTCCATACCTACTTGATTCAGTACAAATGTTATCATATAGCAATTTAATCAACAATTTGCATCTAGTTAAAAAAAAAAAAAACGAAAAATGACGAAATATCATAATTGAGCGTGCTTGACCGAAATTTTGTATTTGACTATATCTCTACATCACAAACAAATTTTCCTAATAAAATTTCTGCGTATCTTTCAGAATAAGGGTAGTTTACTCTTGAGGAGTTTCCAAAGAAGCGCTGTTAGCACTGTTATTGTTAACCTCAGAGTGGATCTGCTATATTTACCGTATGTTTGGGTTCATGCAGCAACTTTTATCAAGAATAAAATTTTTTGAGAAACGTATAATAAAAAAGTTTCCAATTTGTTGCCAACTTTTACAGACACACTGTATATATAGCGTTTCTTTCAGTATTTAACATTAAATTAAACTAAAGTCTTTCCACGTAACGCTTTTTACTTTTCCTTTTTAAGTGAAATTTTCTCGATGTACTCATATACAATTAACTTACACCTCGTTATTTATAACCATGAGCTAGAATATTAATCACATACCTGCAAGAACTTCAACAGTTGTTCACATAGAAAGTTTTTAATTAAAAAATGGTTCTGAAACCTTATCCACGAGCCAATAACATTTAATTTTCAGCTCCGCGTACTTCGGGAATCAATAATCGCATTAAAATTGACCATGTCCATTATCTACAAAATGCGGGCATATTATTCCTGAAAAAGCATATCTGTTATGTACTAAATGTCAAATTTTGAAAAATCATTCTGTGAGAAAATCATTCCCTATCGCAAACCCGGTCAGACGATCTTTGTATTTCAAATATGTTTAATATGTATGCCTAACATTAAAAATAGAATGCGATACATTGTTTACATAGACAGGTTGCGGCCGTCTGCGCAAACTAAGCTGTAGAGAAGGATAAAGGATACAATTTTTTTAATTAGGTAGTGCAGAATCATATAATAATATGTATATCTTCTTGATTATTGTAATAATTTTAGGGAAATTGTCTAGTTACTATTTATCTGTTTCCATTTTTTGTGATATATCTATCAGTAATGCCTATTCATCTGGTCTACCAACATTTTTTGTTTCGGTATTTGAATTCAACATTATTTATTGAATAAATAAACGAATTCATAAAAGTGCATTTTAACATCCTCTAGATTTTATAATCGTTTCAAAGGTTTCTAGAAAATTGAAAGTAAGTATCATTAACAAATTTATCACCAAGTTTGTTCTTGAAAACTAGTTTTCAAAACAAAGTAACAAAATTTTCTTCAATCAAAAACCTTGCCTTTATTATTTTTTCGTCATACTTAACACAGGATCCACCTTTTGTATTACGCCAAACTACAGAGAAGAACTTAAATAAAAGCAAGGATCTCCATACATGCCTTGTTGACCGCAAAAAGACATTAAAATATGAAATATAATATAAAACCTACGATGAGTGATCACAAGAATTTAAAAGTTTAGAAGGTCTGTTCCTGTTCACTACACAAGTACAGTTAACTTTACTTGTGCAGTGAATTAGGCCATAACAAAACAAACGAGACATCAGAAAAAATCTTCCTGTTAGCGGGTTACAAAGAAGTAAAGAAAGTGAACACAAGTGCGAACAAAACAAAAATCATTATGGCAATAACATCACAAAGGAAAATGTAAAATACTACTCAAGAAGCCAGTGACATTGTGCAATTGGCACAACTCACCAGAAATAACGTTTTCGAAAATGATACAAGGAGAAACAAGTAGCAACCTAATCAGAAACCTAAGAAGCCTTTGAAGAGCTGGGGTAAAAAGAATAAGAAACCAATAACGACAAAAGTGAAAGAAGAAGAGTCACCTAAGCAAGATGTAAGAAGAGGAAATAACCAGATGAGTCTATCAGACGTGAATACCAAGAAGAAATTGAAGAGGAATGCTAAACGTACTAAGAAAAAGTGGAGACATTCGCTGGAACAAAGTGAACAAACCGGCCTAAGGTCAGAATGATCAGAGGAACAGCTTTATCTTATAGTCGAAAGGCTTGAGTACAGGTAAGTAAGTTTTATGAAGATTCTTACTGTATGACTTGGCCAAAGACGTTAATGTGTATCTGCAGTTTCCAACCTTAAAAAAGGAAAATTCCTTTGAGAAACATGTGTAAACTATGACAAAAGAGGTGGTGTCACATATCAATCTGAAATTCCTTCAGTAAAGTGTTTTGTTTGGATGTTATCTTCATCATTAAAGTCTTTTTAGTAATTTAAGTAAAATAATTAGATAACTAATATTACTGGTTACACCAATTAAATCCAAACGCAGATTTCCTAGCTTGATAGAAAGAAAAAATGAAAAATAAAACTCTGCTATAAGATATAAAAAAATGTACCCTTACAGCGAGGTATACCACTACTTTAATATTCAATCGGAACTCATATAAGCACACCTCATAAAACTGTGTACGTGTCCAAAAATGAGGTCCTGCCAATTCCTACCTGTTATAAAATGAAGGGTGAAACTTTTCACCCTACATTTCAAGTTTATAAATATTTGAGGGACGGATTCGTAGTTGAATGGGACCTAGGCTACGGGACAAAAGAAAAAATTTAGTTTAAACAATTTTCCACATTTGCATTGCTGCTAATCGTGTTTTGTGCGAATTTTATAAAACTCTCTAATACCGGTACGTGCTTGAATACTCTGGGCATAGATTTAGTGACGCACGTTTTAATGCATACATAGGGCACTATGCCTCTAATTTCTATATAACAAGCGCCAATATCTGGGTGTAGGTTGATTTACAGTGTTTTATTTATTTATAAGAAGCGTGTTGTGCGTGGTGTTACGATTAATACAGCTGCAAACGAAAATAACTGTGCGTTTCTAAAATTAGCAACATTAGAAATGTATAAAGCTGAATTACTACGTAGTTTTCACCTTCTTTGTATTGCTAAATTTCAGACACATATTTAGGGTACAGTACAAATCACGAATCTTTGCCGTTACGTCATTGATTGATCGGTAAAGTGAGACAAGCGTAATATTTAAAAATCGGAAGCACACGTATACACAAGCGAGATAGTAACATATAACGTACGTCGTACTTAGTTAAGATATACGTCCATATTTTCTTAAGTATCAATGAGCTAATTGAAGTGACATAGTATATGGCCGAGCGATGCGTAGATAAGAGCTTTCGTAATCTTTACTGCAGTGCATCCAACCTTTAGATTTGTAAAGAAAGAATATTACTCCTTTTGATGTTTGACATTTGTTTTATACTTATTTGCATAAGAATAAATTTAAATAAAAAATGAAATGTGAATATTATAATGATCATAATTTAGTATAATGTTTTGCGGATGGAATTTTTAATATATAAAGCTTTGTTTTATTCATTAAAAACGTAAGTATTTACAGCATAAAAGGATAAATAAATACTCCCTGTTTAGCTGATTATGGTTTCATCCTTACCCCTCTCTATTTGTGAAGTATATAAGCGACAAAACAGATGCGTATCTTATATTTATTACAATTCTTTATTAACATTAGTGATTTTACATATACAGCTTGAAAAATATAATCTGCACTTTATTAAAACGAAATATTAAATGATATTATACAAGTATTGCGATATAAATAACAGTAATGCAGCAAGCTAGTAATGAAAATAACAAAACAGTACTTTTGTACAAGCAATAAGGCTAGATAACATATAATTAATTTTTATTCATCGTCTTCATCTTCAGAACCACGATTTACCGTAAATGAAAATTCACCTGCATCAAAATTTGCTTCTCAATTATATCATTCTGTAATTAATTTCTCCGTATGCCGAGTACAATTTTTCCTTTTGCTTGTGCCCATACTAATTCTATCGCATTGAAGTCACAATGATAGGGAGGAAGTCGGAGTACTTCGTGGCCTTTCTTTTTGAATAAATCATTGATTACCTACACCTTTTGTTTTTTATTGTGTTTTGCAATCTCTAATAATTCATTTTTGTTCATCGTACTTTCATAGGGAATTTGATTGCTGTTCCGACATTCAATTATATCAAGGTGCCTTATCCATAACGATTAAAGATGGTACTTCAAGATTAGGTATTAACCGTTCCCTTACCCAACGTTGGAATGTTTCGCTATTCATTTCCCCATGGTATTCGGAGGTTGCTGATTTTGAAGGAAATACTAAAAAAGCATCTTTTATCAAATCATTTATTTTTTATAATAACAGAAGTAGGTGGTATTTCTTTGTTTGATGTTTTGCACTGTCTCAAAGATATGCCTAATGCATTAGCAACTCTCTAAACTTCATTCCATGCTTAACCATAATATATACATTATCATAACTTATTTCATGAACAGCCTTCACAAATATTACAGGCCCTCCCTTACGTTTCTCAGCTCCAAACTACCGCAGCAACTTAAATACCATCTCCTGCGAGTTCGGATCTAAGCGTTGGCCTGGCATGGTAATCTGTATATACATTTCAGAAAAATAGTAATATATTTATTACAAATAAACAACACATAAGTATCGGCAACCTCCGCACCACACAAGTTTAATTTAGTATATGGTAATATAATAAATAATCCGGGACGGCCGTTTCGAGGACACGAATGGTCCTCATCATCAACCGGTGACCAACTTATTACAAATAAAGTTTAACTTACAAGTGCTCTTATTAATAATTCGTAATATAGCTCTAATAAGAACACGGAAAAATTTGACAGATGTTATAACAATAACAACGGTTGGTGTACCTGAATTTGTTTCGAACGCTGCATACCTCATAGACAAGTATGACGTAATGGCAAAGATTCGTGATTTGTACTGTATATTTCTTATTAGAACCAACAATAGCTCATAAACCTTCACCTTGAAATTATCAGGAACCTACTCTTTTTAGCGTATAACACAGATAATTATATTTATTCAAATGAACCTATTGTAATACGTTGGTTTGGTTATTCGTTCCATGGGATATTTTCTTCAAGGCTTGGATGTAAACTAGCGTAATATAACGTGTGTATAAATTGTCGCAAAAGCTACACGTAGCAACATTCTTCGTTCGTTTCTGAACCGAAAATCTAAATGGTAAAATGTTGTACCATGCTTCATAACATTTGTGTTCGATATCTGTCGATACAGATAGCTGCAATTTTGAATTTAGACGACTTTTTATTACTATTGTTTCGTAAACAGTTTCTTTTTGATTTCAGGCTGTCTTTTCAACCTTTCCTTATTAACATGCTTTCATGAAAAACATATTTGGCAACGTTGTAGGACAATGAGTTTGTATTCTAATTTGATTTCAAATCAAAATCATTACTGTTAAATGTTAACATTTATCTGAACGAGTAATACAGACAATACCTCGTAGATTACAATGTGCTTACAAACAGACAATTTGAACAAATGCGTAGATAATAGCGTCGCTAATTTATTACAAGAGATACGTTCGAAAAATCAAAACTATGAACTCTGTTTCAATAAAGTGTTTTCCAATTATTTTTCACGATGTATCAATTTTGTTTTCCAGTTTTTCATTTGTAGTTCCCATTACAGTAGTATGCAATTACAATATTGCCAAATGTATGTTACCTTCATGTGGTCCCTGAAGACGTATAATGCATGGTACAACATTTTAGCATTTAGATTTTCAATTCAAAACCGAACGAAGAATATCGCCATGTGTAGCTTTTGCGTCAATTTATACACACTTTTTATATAACACCATAGTGCCTGCAATGATTCATGTAAAACAACTAAAAAGAAAACAAAGTAAAAACCAAGACTGAGAATGAAAAGGACCTTTAAATTTACCTAGTAAGTAGAAGAAGTAACAAAAATTATTATATCGACTAATTAATTCATTATAACAATCAACTACGTTTATCAATGTAATAAGTAGCCGTTTATTACTTACATTGTGAAAAGCGAAACGAACTTTAGGGATTTTTCATTAGACATTACTTCTATTATCAATTATTCTTTATATCAATAAATCCTCTTATTGTTCCATGTTAGCAGTATATCAGAAACTAAGCAGATTCAAAATCAAATGTAAATTTGCAGACTTATTTTGTGCGACGAGGCTAACTTTCAGAAAATATCAACACGTCTATTCAACTTCGATATGACGTTTCAGGCATTGAAGGTCCTCGAAGGGCCTCGAAGGGCCTCCTGTGGAATAAATAACCAAGCTAAGGTATTACAATAGGTTATAATTTGGAATAAATATGATTGTGTTATACGCTAAAAGAATAAGTTTCTGATAATTCCAATATGGAGGATTATGAGCTATTTCTAGTTGTAACGAGAAATATATCCTAACTATATGTTTGAAATTTAACAAGATAAAGAAGGTGAAAACTATTTAGTAATTAATTTTTGTGTGAAACCGTTGTTGGATAGACGTGCCGATATTTTTTAAAAGTCACCTCCTCTGCAAATTTACAATTTTTAATCTATTTAGTTTTTGATATACGGTTAACGTAAGCTCATCCTGTGACACTCTATAGTGTACATGCGAAAGTATGTGTTCGTCGATATACTCAGCTTTTTATTAATTTATTAATTAATATTATGGACCAACAAATTATTAATTTGCATACCCTTTTGTTCAAAAACCACATAGAATCTTATACGCAGTTTATAATTTGCGATACCACATATCTACCAATTTCTTCATTGTGTTTCCATACATTAATCTAGTAGGCTAAATCCAACTGTTTTTGAATATTTTGATTTCCTAAGTAAGACTTAGCTCCTTCGATAAATGCTTTTTGTTATTTCGTGTCGCTCGATATTTACCTAGGTCTGTAACACCAATGACTATGTCACCACTAAATATCACTTACAGAAAATAAAATAAGGTATTTTTCTCATCACAACTGATCCACTTTATAATAAGATAAACGCTATTATAAAATTAACATTTATAGCTTTTATTTCTGTTAGAAGCAGCAACTTCATGTTTTACTTCCGGTGTCGTGTTGCCCAATTTCCTTTAACTTTCTTTTACATAAAACTTTAGCTTTATGTAAAAGAATGTTGTAAATACGATATCACTGGAGCTGGTATTCCGCGCATCCTGACAGGACTGTAGTAAATACGTGTCAAACTGCTGAATGGGCGAAGTTAATATTAGCGACCGCCGATCGGCAATGCATGTGTCTGCAGTTAGTTTTACACCAGTACATCGGGTTCCACAAATTCTATTTAGTTCGTGGTGTCTAATTTTATAACAGTTGTTAAGAAAGTACGTGTTTTACAATGCTTCAAAATAATATGAATTATTTATTTTATTATCTACGTTGTGTCATAATGTGTACATCAATCATGAATTTTCGATCGGCACTCGATGTTAGTATTCCCTTCTCTCGACGGCTATCTGTTTGTGCGTACGCGGGTACTTGGTATAATACTGGCGCGACGCGCGGAAACGCCAGCTCCAAATATTACACGAGAGGAAACTAGCACCTACAATATCTACACCGTTAGATATTAAGAAAAACTGTTTGTAGCGGCATTGTACACTGCAGCCACAAACTGAATATACTTGCAATAGTTAGTCATGTGAAGCATTGACCAATGAAAGAGCATTATTTTAAAAATATTGAGCTACGAATGCTTTTCGATATGCTTCCGTATATGCCGTGTTGCTTCGTTACTTAATAGTTAGAATATGCAGATAATCTAACGTTGTTCATATACATGAGTACAAAAGTATATGTTGCAGTGATGGGCAAGGTATTGGGAAAATGACTATAATAAATAAATTTTTGCTATGACTAGATAACATGTTTATTTGCCTCGGGACCTCGGATATCCATGAGAGTCAACGAAACACGAGTCTAACTCTATCTTGCCCAACACTGACATGTTGAGTATTGGTTATATTCGTAATTTTTCACAAATTAGTATTAATATTAGCTCGAATTTTGTTCTTTTTTCATTATCTTTAGGTTAATTTGTTTTTGAATAAATATTATATTTTTTCTAAATAAATTTAAAATCTACAGATTACTTAAAATTCCCAGGTATGCCTACACTCCGTAAACCTTGTCAACACTGATACAATTAACAGCCAAGAAATGTCAGTCCATAAAAGCCATGCACCAACAGAGTCAAACAGTCCCATAACACTTTTCTAAAAACTCACATTGATTTTTTGTTGCGATTGACACCGGTGTCCCCTAACTAAAAATGGAGTAAATTCGAAAAATACGTCCTACTATTAGCAGAGCAACTATTGTCATTATTTTATCAGAATTTTTTATTTTTTTTTTATTTTTTATTATTTATTATAATAAAAATATATTATTTTATTTTATCAGAAACATTACACGTGAACACATAAAGGTTTGAAATAGTAATAACCATTATCATGTACATATGTAGTTCGGAATCCTAACTAGCAAACAGAAGAGATTCAATGAGATCTCCGACCTGCATATTAATCAAATCAGTGAGTCAATACAGAAATTCTTTCCTTTCCAAATAATAAAGAAGTTTTAACAATTGCGCTCACTAAAAATGTTGAAAAAGTGTGCGTATTTGAGCATTACAAGAATTTAAAAGTAAATAACAGTACCTAATAGAATATTTCAATTTAAAAATAAAGCCCCTGCTGTAAATTATTATTTATCTAACACAGGATCGCACTGCCTATTACAATTTCAAGAATAAAGTTCCCTAAATTGATATCAAATTGAGATAAAATTGTTTATCGTAAAACGTTACTTGTTGGTCGCATCAGGTATCAAGACGATTTTTTAAAATTAGTTTTCGCATTGAATCTCTACGCAAAGCTGCTGTAAAGTAATTCCTACGCAGCGGGGTTACTTTATATCACTTAGATTGATACTGAACTGAGACTTGATTGAATGCAAATGTTATCGCTGCAGAGGATATTTGGACCTTTAAAAATCAGTGAAACGGCGCGTACCTATTTTTAGATTGCTAATGTGAAGAAAGGAAAAATAGTTCAGTTCCGGTAGCCGATATTGAAGGTATCAATTGTATTTTGCCATTACATATACGCTTCCTTCAGTAACCGCTTTATATTACGTGAAACTGAAAAAAAAATCAAGAGTATATTTCTATGTTAATAAAATAATTTTACTAAATTTCATCTCGAACCCAAGTCAAATTAGAATGTGACAATCTTTCTACTTAATTGATTGGAATTGTCACATTCCACCTGTCACTTTAAATTAATTCTAGATTACATTTTAATTCACGTCGGTGCAACTGATTATTATTAAATTAAATCAGTAATTAAATAAAAAAAAAGCGCTGTCTGCTTTTTTTGGCTAATGTACTTTTTTTGCATTAACTGATTGTAAGTACTTTAAACTTTAACATGACTGGATTCAATTCTAAAAAAATTCTTTTGAGAGACGGCTAATTACAGATAAAATTTTCTATTATTTTAAAAATAGAATTAAGAAAATGCAGAAGTTCGACACAATTTTCAGGACAACGCATAAAATAAATAAACATAAAATAAAATGGTAAACAACACATAAGTATCGGCACGAGGACACGAATGGTCCTCATCATCACCGGTTGATGATGAGGACCATTCGTGTCCTCGAAACGGCCGTCCCGGACTAATTATTATATTACTATATAATAAATTAAACTTGTGTGGTGCGGAGGGTGTCGATACTTATGTGTTGTTTACCATACTACGCCACAGCCCTTGCTATCATTATAAAATAAAATAAAAGTAAAAGTAATTCAATCCATAAAAGATGATCTTGCTTTCCGGATTTACTTTGTTTATTTTTATAAATACTCTATTTTTCGAAAATTGGAACAAATGGTATGAGGAAGATAATTAGGATGTTTGCATCATTAGACATAAACGCAAGTTCATTTAACACATGCGCCATCATACCAATCAATAGGCGAACTAATCAGTTGTGGAGGGGAGATTCTCGAATTTCATTTGAGAGTAAAGTGGGTTTAATATAACCTTAGCTCTCTTTACTTCATTTACTTTAAATTCATTTAATAAACAATGCCTATTGCCCAAGTAAGTATATTTTTTTATTGTAATACTTTAAGTTTATACACGTTATTCTAGATTGCTGAAAGGGATTTGTCTGGTGAGAAATCGAAAACTTTCGTCTTTCAAGACGAGGGGCATACATTAGGGAATGCTTTAAGATGCGTTATATCCAGTTAGTAAGTATTAGTTGCTTCAATTTAATTGAATTCGAGAATAATTTTCTTTCTTTCTGTACTACAGCCCCGATGTACAATTCTGCGGTTATACAGTGCCCCACCCTGCAGAATCCAAGATGCATTTCCGGATACAGATGAATAAAGGTCATGCAATAGATGCTTTAAAACGTGGACTAGAGGATCTGGTCAAGATCTGCGATCATACTTTGGAGAAATTCGATGAAGAGATGTCATCATATAAAACCGAACATAACCTTGTAACTTAAATTTCTGTCGATATATAATTTAATTTATGCTTGTTGTCGTCTTATTCCAACCGTTAATGTAATGTGAATTTATTATATTATGGCTGTATTTTAGTCTGCGTAAGATTAGGGAAGGGAAATTATGCCTATTGTAATTATATGACAATTGTCGATGAGTGAGATTTTACTGTGAGCGATATCGATTTTTACGAAATAGTTTAGAGCGATGTTTGATATAAATTTTTGATGCTGTACTGTAGGGTAAGTTGTCTGTAATAAGATTTGCAAAGTATTTTGTAATAGGTCAATTAGTGTAAGTATATCAAAGTGATTATTGCCTGAGCTTTTTTAGGATGTATGTAACAATTTTATATTATTAAATGATGTGTTAAAATATTTCTCACATATAAAAAATAAACTTGTCTTCAAAAATGTCCTTTTTTCCAATAATAACATCTCCTCTTAGCGCTAAAATTTTCCTAAAATCCCCTGGTTACCAACACGGTACAGAAGAGATCTAGACATAGGCGTAGCTAGAATTTGGCCAACAAAGAAGCCAATTAGAGTTGACATTTTGGAGACTTTTGTATGATCGAAGGAGAAGGTTGCAAGAATTGAAAGGTTAAATTATTTCAGAGATTTAGGGGGATATGGCCCATTCCTCCTCCTCTGATTACACTCATGGACCTAAATACGTATGCTTGGTTGCGGAAATATCACTGGTTCAAATTTAGAAATTTTCCTCTGAAAATGAGAAGGTAACATGAGATTTGACATAATTCAACAAAAAGCTCAAGTCACAGTATCAAAAAGACATGTACTTAATTTTAGAGGATTATATGAATTTATAGTTAACAACCATTATTTATCCCAGAAATAGGCAAATTTATTGCATTAAGAAAAAATTGGGATGCTGAATAACTCCACGCAAAATATAAACTCCCTAAGAGAGTACAGGGTACAAAGTTATAACATTTGTTATTAACTAGAAATCAAGTCATTATTGACTTTAAAAGACAATGAATAAAAAAACAGAAATGGTATCCGTTCATTTAGTCAGCACCTGGCTGGAAATTCTTCCACGACATACAGACTAAACCACTTAAATAACAAAGAAAGAAATCTAATATTGCAAATTCTAAGCAGTCAATTTAAACGAAGATTATTGGGGGTAAGAACCTATACTACGTTAAGGCAGGTTAGAATAGTACTCCAAAATTTGATTTGGGGGGGGTGGGGCGGGGCTTGCATGTACAATGCTTTAGTTTTCCAATATGTTTTGTGATTGGCGGAAGGGGTTACGATTATGGGGTTGTTAAGGCAGAGGGATTAGGCTTTCAAGGTTGATTCAGGGGGGTTCTTGTGGTTGCGGCACGTGAACCTTCCAATCTTTTTTGTAATTTGGGGGCCAGGATTTTGCGTGGAGGGGGCGATAATTTTAGGATGTGACATAAGAAAATCGTTATTTGTAAGGGTTTTAGAGGTTGTCAAAATTGATGTCACAATTTCGTGATTTTTTAATTTTCGTGAATTTTGGTCCTCAGAGGTAGTCTAAAATGTTTTTTTTTTTGGGAGGTCAGTTTGAATTTTATTGCCTAGGGGTCAGTGGTCAGTCATCAACCGGTCACCATTCGTGTCCTCGAAACGGCCGTCCCGGACTATTTATTATATTATTATATAATAAATTAAACTTGTATGGTGCGGAGGGTGCCGACACTTATGTGTTGTTTACCATACTACGCCATAGTCCTTGCTATCATTATTGTTGTAGTAGAAAGGTGACCCCCAACGTGCTTTCTTTCTTTCTTTGTTAATTATGTATATCACTTTAAGTGGTTCATCCAGTACATGTGTCACCTTTTCCAAGTGATGCACTAGATGCAACATTCCAAATGTAGAACCAGTGGCGTTAACAGCACAGTGCTTTATAAAGATTAAGTGTTCTTTTCAAGAATTCATTTCGGCAAATTGTCAATTAAAAATCGAAACTTCGGGCCAACAAATGTTCGATGACATCATTGCTAATTTGTGCAAACTTTCTCATTGTCTCATTGAAATTCTTTTATTAATGTTAATTTCGAGAAAGATTGTACGGCACTGACGGTAGTAAGGGGGATTGTCAAGAATGTCATTAAAGCTGTACGTACAGTACCAGAAAAAGCAAACCGAACGGGGTAAATGAGAAAAGCGATATCCACAGGCACCTCGCTTTAGCTGAATATTGTCGAAGACCTAGCCCTGTTAGAAGACGTTCCTTACTCTTATATTATTACTGCCGTCCGATGCGAGCATCAGTATAGTGGGCATGTTTCTATCTACCCGGTGTCATCACCGTTGTTCCGAAATATCCTTCGAAACAACGAGCCGAATAGCTCGCCATCTAGTGCCAAGAGATACACGTCTATCGTCTAGAAAGTAGCTCGAAAAAGCGTGTACAGTTCCCAAACCAATCCCGGACAGTTTCCAATGCCGAATTAGAGAGAACATCCATCTGTGTGTGTGTGTGAATAGTTGCACATAATGATTCTCCAGGCTTATCATGCCGAACAATCCAAGAACTACTCGGGAGTTAGTTTTGGCAACTGTGCCCGCTATTTGTCGTTGCTTTATAGACGGTAGGTGTGTACCTCTTGGCCCAATAGATACTTGGCTTACTGGTTTGAAGGATAATGGATATAAGCCAACAGGCAATTATCGAAGTGAGGTAAGGAACAACGTTAGTGATGCCGACAGACAGGTGTCAGGACGTAAACGGCGAGCAACTAAAACATTTATAATCATTTTGTTTATATTAGATGATTCTCATTTTATCTACAATAAATAAAATTAATGGTTCAGTAAATCAGTAAACGTGAAGTGCTTTATCTTTCCATATAATACGGATAATAGTACTAAAACCAATATGGGCGAATTCGGAAAAATGTCTTATTATAATCTGCAAAAATGTAAAGGTGTACCATTTAAATGAAAACGTTTGGCACAAAAAGAAATTTGGACGATACGCAGTAAACTTGTACGAAAGTGAGTCTTGTGTACACTGTTCATACTGCTTCGTCGCTTGCCGGTCGTCCAAGTATACTTTTGTCCCATCATTGCTAATATTGAAACACGTGTATATTGAACAAACACATTTATTTATATTGTGTATACAAATCATGTTGAATGTATTATTGCTAACATCAAACATACACTATATTATTTTTGTTACAGTTAAGTACATTTTGTTTAAGTAATAAAATAATAGATAATTAAACATTTTAGATACACATTGAATTAAGTAGCGATTTATAAAAAAACAATCTTACTTATTTACAATAAGTTTGATTTATCTGGACAGATTTGCAATATATATAATACACACGCTGGAGGGAATGTAACTTTGTAAATGCGACAGGTTCAAATGTACGGACGTCGCCTTATACCTAAACTGCTTCGCTATACGCGACGTGCCGCACCGATGGACTTGCCGCATTAAAAAATGCCACAAATGGCGTATAACAATTTGCTGGCTGAATTGGATGTGCAAGCTTCAAAGCAACACTACAGAAAGTGGTTTCTTATGTTTTACATACAAGCCAGCCTCAAAAACCTTTTTTTTTTCTTTTAATACTTAAGCTAGAAACAAAAATCGTCTTAAAAATTCACACTATCTCCCAATAATGAAGTATCTTACAAATAGTAAAAGCATAAACTCTAATTTTACCGTCTAAATCTACAAATGTTTAACAAGAAAATAAAATGTTATCATAAGTACTATATACCGATCTACTAGAACATAATTGCACAAAGGTCAAATTAATATTTTTTTCAAAAATTAATTAATTATATCGAATACTATGTAAACAAATACTTTATAAGTATTGGTAATCAATTGATTTTTTTTTCTTAAAGTTAAGTACGGCACTGTCCGTTTTTAATAACGCTGTTGGAATTCGTGATGCCATCTGTTGAAATCAATGTGAAATACCACGATTGATCCTAATGCTAATCCTGCTAGTAAGAATCTGCAAAAATAAATTAATTTTAATAAAGCATCTGTTTCTTATACAAATTAGTGACCGTAAAGGCTTGGAAACTTTACTTTAATACCGAGTCTTGATGGTGTTTGTATCTTTCTTTTATTTATCCTTCAAAGGTTCAGAGATTTTTCACAAATATGAAAGCTCATAGATTTTTTCAACGCTTCCTTCTAACAGACGAAGCAGAGAATATTGATGGTGAGAGCAAAGAAACTTTATCTTAATATACAGTCGGGGAAATTAGTATTCATACATCCAACAATATTGGTATAATTTTGGAAAAGTGCTCAATTTTTCTGTACTTAGAAGATAGTAGGTTAAGAACATGTTAGAGACCACATACTTTAATTTTTAAAATTGGTAATAGTTTTAACTAAGACAGCTTTTTATCTCATACCAAAATAACGGAAGTTTTCCAAATACACGACAGAAACAAGACACTTACTTTTGATCATGCGATAAAGCAAGAGATCTAACGCTACTATCACACGCTGGAAAGGCGTAAAGTAAAGCCAAGTTGAACGTCCTCCAAACCTCTACGATGCCTTTATCTCCACCGGTCATCAAATATTCACCATCTCGGCTTAGTAGTAGGCACTGAAAAACAAAGACAGTAAGATAATTCCAAAAGGAAATATGGCCGCTGGAAGCTTGTCAATTACCTGTAAATTGTCGTTATGTGATTCATGTCTTAAACGTTTACCATTAATTGTAAAAGCAGCAATATTTCCTCTTTCATAATTGACAACAATAACACCTTCTCTGGACATCGCTATATTTTCAGGCGATGAAAATCCTTTGGGTGGATCCAATGATCTCAATAAATCACCGAAAGTCGTGTGAACTAACACGGGACCATCTATAACAGAGAAACCACGCATTAAAGACGCGCGTCCTTTTCATTATTCTACCTTTCAAAACCTACTATAAGATCCAGAAACAACTAAACCTAATTCAGCCGATATCACAACGCTAGAAACCGGTTGCTCGTGGCCAGTTAATGTCGCTCTAGGCGTAGGTACTTCCCCTTCCCCAACAATAGTCTGAGTCCTAGCGTTCCAATGCCACAAGAGTACCGTGCAATCCGCTGAACCAGAAGCAATATAACAATCGGATGTGATGTTACATTCCGATCTTGATAAACAGGTAACTACGCCGTAATGACCAAAGATTATCTGCACGATTTTGGCAGTTTCCGTGGAGAAAACTCTAAAACTATTATCCCAAAATCCACACGCCACCAAGAACTTGCTATCAACAGTAGTTACGAAGCAATTTGACCTAATCCTTAGGTTCTGGCTGAAATTATCGCCCAGGTGTCTTCTCAGAGCCGGATTACTGCTATTGTTAGTTTGCGCTGAAACAGACCCATTAGACTTATTGATAATTATAGATGGGATGAACTTACAAAGGACTGTGTCCATCGAGAGCGGTAGATTAGATCCTTGGCTCTGCGGCGATTCTGCATAGCTCGGTGATTGCGCAACGGCAGCATAACCAGAATTCCAACGATTAACGGCGAATTGTTGATGCATCGTAACGGTAACGACAGATGGCATTGGCAGTTGAGGGTAAGTGTTAGCCGATATATGAACGATTGGAGAATTTGATAAGAATTTCATTGTCATGCAGACGTCGTCGGGTATACTTGAAAACATCATAGGCGACTAAAATGAAAATTAAATTTAATTCTATAATTTTTCCGGTAACATTTTTAACAGACACTCTACGATGTCTATTATATTTTCACATTTTCCCACTATATATTTATTCAATACGTGTAATTTTATCATTCCACAAGGTTCGCATGCTTTATATATGCATGGACGCATTACGTATAGCTTTTTAATTTAAATTAACTTACCAAATGCATAGCCGAGCTGCGGGGTGGATGTGGTTCCATTAACAACTGCGATGGAGTTTGACCGAAGTTTCTGATTTGATTTTCGATTGCCTCTCTCATCACTTTGTCATGTATCGACTCCATATCCACACTGCCTTCATACGTGAGATAATAGAACACATTGGTTGCCCTAATAGCTTCAGGTCCTTTCTGTTTGTAACCGAAAATCAAATCGATCCATTGATGTAATTGACAAGACACGAATTCTGATTCCAAAGCCTGCAAGTAATCCACACAATGTTAAACCAATGAAGATAAGAATTATTGAACATAATTTACCATTCTATTTATCCTAACAAATTCTTCTGGTGAATTAGCCCAAGGAGGCAAATCCACGTCATTAACAATTTGGCCACCATCCTGAGTTCCTAAACGATATCTATTAGAATTGACAAACATCTCTGGTAAAAAGAAAAATTCAGGAATTAATTCTTTAACGTCTGACGTATCACGTTGACTATTCTTCCATGAAAGAGCCATTGAAGAAAATAATCTATCTGGGTGATCAAATTTTCCGCCTTGCAGAGCCAGGAACATTGTGGTCATTGGTTCCTGGTAGAAAAAAGAAGCATAAATTAATGAAAAATGAAATTTTGATTAAATTTAGGCAAGTTACCACACGTATTAGCCAATTCAACACAAAAGAAGACGTGGAATAGTGGGTACCGTAATGGAACGGTGGTATACTTTCATGTTCCCAAGAATTGTATCTCTCTTCGAAATAAGCACGTCTACTTGGGTTAAGAGCTCCTATTGGCTTAGATAAGTCCCTGTAGTTGTTTGGTTGACTCAAGTCGAGATCTTTGCTTTCGTAGTTCGTTAGTACCCATGGAAATACCGGGTACTGATTAAGATCGTTGTACGTTCGACCTAAACAGTAAAAGACCTTACTAATTCCGAATAATTTTGTAAAAATTGTTAATTAAGAGATTTTGGATAATCGCAACTTAAATGGCATTATTTGGTATTCTATTTGAAAGAAGAAAATATAGCGTTGCCAGTAAGCAATTTATGATTGCTGCTGAATGGACGCCAATGGAAGTTTTGTGATTCTGAGCTTAAGCTTACTTGAGTAAGTAACACTACACAACTAAAGTTAAAGGAAAATTATTTCGGATTGGTTTCTGCTAGGAGAGTGTCGAGTTGGCCAGGGCAGTGCATTGAACAGACTTTATGCAATTCCACCTTGAAAATCAAAATTGGAGAATGGCAGCGTAGTCACACCCAATGTGATTGATTACTTGGTACAGCTTAAACTTTGTAAATCCCTATGTGGGATGGATAAGATTTAGTAGAATAAAGAATGTGACAAATTTTAATTTTTCACAATATTACAAAATCGATATCCACATATTACCACTATTTTTTTGCTGATTATTTTTTCACAAGGAAAGAATAGAATCGAAATTGAAATAAATAAAAGGGTCGATAAGTTGGCCAAAGAAACAGCGAGTATCACTTTTATTGGCCAAACCATTACTGTGATACAATTTAAAATAAGAAACTAGAAAATGGAAGGAAAATCAAGACACCTTGTACTGGAAAAAGATCCCAGAACAACATCAAGTTCGCCAAAAGACAGCAAAGGAAATCTCCAAATACTGGTAAGTTTATTGATAAGGCATGTTGCTTTAAGCTCAAAATCAGCTCTGGCGGTTTATGCCAAGAAGATCCGGAGAAGGTAGAAGACTTTCTAAGTAAATTCTAAGTAAATATGTTGTCATCAGTTAGAAATAACGACAACACTACTGAGCATTTTTACACCTACTGAATTAAAAAACGGATCTTAAGCTAGTATTATTAAGGTTAATTAAAAGCCTGCAACTCTTTGAACGCATTTTTACAATAAATTTACTCAGATCACAGTGACTACAAACATGAGTACTATGGCTTGCTTACAATAATACTGTTCGGCATTTTCTTGAAAGAGAAAACTCAAGCGCATGGTACAGTAGTTGTCATTCCTAACGTTGTTTCTTTCGTAGTCATTTGTTCTCTACTACATACTCAAGGATTCACCGAATCAGAGATTACGACACGTGCAGTTTGTAAACTGTTAAATTGAAATCTATTTTCGTTGCCATGGAGTTGATATTTATTACCGACTAGGGGACGGTGGGACGCCGCGGCGCACCGGATGAACGGCGGATGGAAACCGTCAGTGCGAATTAGGCGCCACCTCACTCACTCTAAACCCGCTTCGGTAAGGGGATTACCGGGACCCTAGCACTGCTTCAGGGTCTACTTCGTGTAATCCAGAAATAATGTTGCTGCTGTCGGATCTCTCGTTTTTTTATTTGCTCAAAAGTATAGATATACATACATAGTAGTAGGTTCCTTGTTATTAATTATATTTGTTCCGTTGGACTTTTTACTTTAGAGAATGAGCTATTTTTAATTCCCTTTAATATAATTAACGAATATCGCGTCACTTTCAATCTCTTTCCCATTCGGCTAAGTTTCTATAGTATTGATTTCAATCAATAATTCTGCTAAATTTTCCTATTTTCTAAGTCCGTTGAAGAACAAACCTAACTGACGTCGGTTCTTTTTAAGTTACACATCTGTAAAGCTTGAGCCTATCAAAAATTTGCCAAAAAAAAACAAGAACTTTCAATTTGACTCAAAACTTTTCGAGTTCCCTGAAACATCCTGATTTTAATCAATTTGGTACGGATTCTGTTTGTTTGGAGCAGATATTTGTTACTTAAAGTTGTGTAATTTTTTCTGAAATGAATCTTGTTCATCGTGATTTTCTAGACTTGAGGTATCTTTTTTTGATACAAACGTGCATATGTACGTGGGCGACAAATTTGAAGATTACCAGTATCATTAAAATGTACTTTTGGTTCCTTGCCCAATTGATTTAAGTAATTGAGTAACTTGCATAATATAACTAAAATGACCAATTCAATCAAATACAATTGACGTTGCCTCGAAATGTACTTTAAAATACGAAAAAATGTTTAGGAAATCCAACAATTTGTGTGTTAGACACTCATTTGATTTTATCGTAAGTTTTCAGATTTAAAATAGAAATAGAAATAGAATTTTGCGTAATAAAATGCTAATCTTGGGCTTATTTTTACAAATAAGTTCGTGCGGTTTCTATACAAATCAGCTCACCATGAGTATTTTCTAACTTGTTGATCGATAGCACATTATTGTTGTCTGTCATTTCACTTTTAGTGGCAATTTTTTAACTCATATTTTAAAATAATGTAAAATGGTAACCAATAAAATTTGAATTCGAGTATCTTTACTCTATGAGTACAAACTTGGAACCAAAGCTGCAGTGGAGACATGAAAAATATATATCGCGTTCGGAGATATAAGTGACATAACTGGTTCAAGAAATTTTTTTAGATTTGATCAATCACACTCTGGGAGACCGAAGATCATTAACAATGTTCAACAGGTTGAGGCCGCAAATTCCGGTACAACGTGATTAGAGATTGCAGAAAGGTTCAATATGAGCGGTGAAACTATTCGTTTGCACCATCACCAGCTACCAAAGACGTGCCTATATGAATTGTCGGATGATAACAAATTCAGCCGTCTTACCATTTGCCCGACAAACACTTCACGCACCAATAAAGTGGATATTATGCTCAATCTCTAAGCGTTCGTATCAATGGTTGTCGAGAACCGATCCAATGCCATACACTTCCAAAGTTACCTTGCAAAAAGTTATTATCGTGTGTGTGGTGGACAACAGCCGGAATTGTCCATTATGAGTTTTTGAAAACGCTACCAACTACTTTTGTGTACAGCTTCAGCGAATACAAGCAGCACTTATCCAGACACAGCCTTCTCTGATCAATCGAAAGAATTCTTATAGGATAATGCCAGGCCTCAAACCGCAAGAGTGACTCGGGAAGACATTTCTGAACTTGACCACTCATTATTCTCCTAACATTTTACCAAGTGATTTTCATCTGTAGTTGCCTTTTTATGACTATACGAGGTATAGGCAGTTCCAAACTGGACTAGGTGCAATAAATGCAGTTGGTCAGTTTTTTTATTCAATATCTATTCTACGATAATGGCATACATATTTTTTATTTTTATTATGCTAATTACTTCGATGAATAGTAGTGTATTATTGTTTCTCAATAAATATTTATTTTACCATCAAAAACCGAGCTATTTGGTTACTCGATACAAACTCCTAATTGGTGCGAGGGCTTTCATTTTTGGACAATTTTGCAATGTTTTTTTTATAATTTTGTACCTAATGGATGTCGATTTAGGTAATTAAAAGTGTTAAACTATCATCAATATGGCTTCCGAAATTTATCGGCACCTAAATCTTTCAATCTTAAGCAAAGAGAATTTGATTCTAGATGAGAAGTGATCTCCTCTTTGCTGTTTTGCAACGTTTCCACGTTTACATGCTTCAATTGTTTGTATCAAATTTTAGCCAATCGTTTGATAGTGGTTATCTAATAAGATAAACGGGATGATGTACGTACAATTGTTAAAATAATTTTATGATGTTAGTTGAAATACTTTAGAATTGATTTATATTACTTATCATTTGGATCAATATTATTTTGATTATCTTTGTTGTTCATGTATTCCCAGAATTGATTTATACCTTTAACAATTTGTAGGACTATTCAATTTAAGGAAGAAAGCTGTCTTTGTTTCCTGCTTCAAGTTCAGTCTATTTCGTGATGGCCAAATTTTTATTTTGCTTAATTCTTAAAATAATCTACATAAGCTTAAGATTTTTCACGCGAAATAATTTGGAATGGTTGGAATTTGGAATCTAACCAATTAACTTCCCTTCATTAAATTATGGCGAAGTATAATAGCGTTAATAAAGACAAATCCTACACCATTCGAATGATAAATTACCTGCGAAAGCGTACGTCAACAACATAACAAGTATTCGTGTATTAAATTTTCAGCAAGTGCAACTGTGATTTCGGATGGTTCATCTTTCAACGATTACGCCGTTCCTTTGCGGAGAGAACATGTGGTAGCCTCTTCGCGCAGACAGACTTTTTTACTTTCCATCATGTCTTCGCCTTTCTATATTCAGGTACAGAAATAATTCACGCCATGTGCAATTAAGCGCTCCTCAAATTGAATTCTCCGCTCTCTCAGGAAATAATTCCACACGTTGACGGGGCGTGAAGACCTAAAGCGTTTCTGTGCCTCTGTCGCATGCAAAATTAGCGGTTGTCAGGCGGGCTGGGTTTAAATTAAAAACATATAGATCATGTCGCGCCTTGTATTCGACGAGGCAACAAGATGACGTTTGCTATTTATAGGACGCACTTGACACTGATATACTGGTCCACTAATGCGGACGATTAGAAACTATTACCTCTTGAATGTTGGTAATGCGCTTTTATGGCGAATGTATATATGGATACGCTGGCGTTGATAAGTAATTACAAGGATAAGCATAAATAGTACGCGTTTAGACTTTATATAGCAAAAACATCTGCGCATAACTACGTATAGAAAGCGTTTCCGTGGATATCTTGGATAAATATAGACACATAAAGCGCTCATATTTATGCGAAGACTTAAAAGATACTTTGTATCATCCAATAAAAAAAAAAACGCTTTCATAAAGATATTTAGATGAAGATTATACAGATGACTTCTTTGAACATGTACTTACCCGCTATTGTATTCAAGAACATCAAATATTCAAAATTGGAAATCTCTCTACGTTGCCATTTTTGAGTCATATTTGAACTCCTCATAAGTTGTCTGGGTGACATCATACTGGCTCGCCTGAAAATAAATAGTTGAAATAGGTGATTAAAAGCAAAAGCAACAATGTTTGGTATTGAAACAGTATCTTAATAGTTTAACGGACCCCTGTTCAGAACACCATATATATTTTTTTCTCCAATCGAGTACGTAAATACATACAGTAATGATTGTCCAAATGTCCCAAAACTGTTCTGTCCCAAAAAATATAGCAGACTATGATATTTTAAAACAATTTTTGCTTAAAATTTTAACAAAGTTGTCAAATATATTTGAAGGTATCATTTTAAAATAATCTTCTCCTGAAAAAACTTTTTACAATTTCAAGCGTGACTTAAGCCGTAAAGAATATTGTGAGGAAATCAATCGAGTGTTTGGTGGCAAATCGTGTTTCTTAGATACCATAAAGCAGTGGCACAATGAATTTAAACGTGGTCCACTTTCTTTAAATAGAAATTGTCGAAATAGTTCTTAAGCCAAAAACGGCAGTTACACAAAAGAATTTGTGTAACTGTCTTGTACGAATTTCAATCATGTTTCGTACAAGGCCATGTTATTGCCAGAAGTACTCAAACAACTTTAAAGATTAGTGTGAAAGCAATTGACACCATTTTACCCAAAAATTTGAGAATAGTAATGTAAGGTTTGTGCTCATTTGATTTCCCGCAATTTGACACCAGTTCAAATAGAAAACCATGTGGCATGAGTCGTTTTGACAATGGATAATCTCATTTGATGTGCAACATTATTACAGCTTAGGAAGTGTGGGTATACTTCTATCTTTGAGAATGAATCAGCTCCAGCAAGAGTTGTTCGTGAAAATAGTCGAAACAAAAGGATTGCACTTCTTTTGGAATTACAAGACATATTTCCATTGTAGCACCTAGGATCATCCTATCGTTAATGTCGATTGCTAGACTACAATTTTTGTCCCAAATTTTTCAAAATGTTCGCGAAAAATGTCCAAGAGGAAGGATCATCTTACACCAAGATAGCTTGGAAGAAGATTGCTGGTGTTGTGTGATAAAAGCAACAAAAACAAGAAACTGCAAATATCACCATCTTTGATCAGTGCTGCTTTATATAGTTCACAATATGTATCAAGCATTATTACGCTAAGCTAAACATTTTTTTGTTGAAATTTTAATTAATATATGCTAATATATTCAGCTGCTTTCGTTTTTCAGATAGAGAAGAAACCTTTAATTTGAAAATCTGCAACTTTCAAATATATAATAATTGTACGATTTTTGTTCGAGTGCATCTAATTTTCTTTAATAATAATTAAAAAATTAATTTTATATTTAATGCCTCGCCAGCGAGTACTGGGACCCCGGGAAATCCGCCGGCGAGAGCCGGCAACAGTAACCGCCCATAAAGATTTTGTTAAATTCTTAAATCATTTATTATTCTACTATAAAACTTTGAAAATCATCATATACATTTCGCGGTAACAAATATAAAGTCTAAACAGCAATAAATAATTGGTAACATACTGAAATTAGATTAGATTAGATTCAGTTACCATCAACAAAGAGATTGTTTTACTTCGACAAAAATAAGTTTCGTATAAGCTGCTGAACGATAGCAAAAAAAAAGAAAATTCATATCTATGCAGCAATCAAAGTCAAAACTGAGAGACATAAAGCGTGTGCCTAAATTAGAAAATAATCTTAATGACGGACTCTTCATAAAAAATGTTAAGTTAAAATAATTATCAAGTATCACTCTTTGAATATACATTTTTTTACGGGAAGAACTTCGACAGACCCATATCTTATCCATCTTATCTAATGAAGTACTGTTTTAGTAATAGCTTAACAATTCTGCTTTGGATATTTTGTAGTCTTTTTATGTAGTTGCTAGAAGCACAGGTACATAATTAGTATTGTTTTCGTTGAAAATTTAATCATAGATAAACATCTTGTAACCAACTAGCACAAGACTATGCCATATTTAGCTTCAAATGCCACTAAACTAAACTACAATTGTCAAAAACTATCTACGTAGATCTATCATAGAGAAGAAATTTACATCTTGAGTTGTCGAAGTATCGTGCTGCTGGTGCTTACACAGATCTTCGTGTTCACATTATTGCAAACCTCTAGGTTCAGACCCCAGAGCAGGTTTCTCTACCAATCCCCCACGTTTAGATTGAAAAGAAATCTAGATTACATCTAACCAAAATATTAAATTAAAAATGAGGAGCTGACAATGTTCTTTTATTTCTTCCAAGAGATATTCAGTAGGCAAGAATAATTTCCGAAAATGAAATTTTTAGATGTATTTGTACTAATAAATACAAATAAGTGCTTATACGAAAGTCAATACTAACATTTTACAGCAGAATTTTTCTATGTTTTTTCTAACTATTTTTCTAACTATTTAAGTGAGAAACGCATAAAATTGCCTTTGGTTTGGAAAACATACTCTAAAAGTTTATCATAGCAAGTTAATTTCATAATAAATTTGCTGCCGCGAGAATATAAGCCGTGGTGATTTATCAGCGACAACAAGAGAAAATACGTTTTTAAGACGGATGTAAATTTCGTTTTTTAAACAATATAAGCTCCTACAAGGTAAATATCTGTGTAAGTACCTACATCTAATGCTCAACACGCCACAAAATAGAAAACGGCGATAAATATAAACAGGAGAAAAGTACGGAAACAACTACGGAACGAATGTCTTTGAAACGTTGGGTATTTCCATCCCGAGAAGAAACACCGACTCTAAGCGCGGATTCCGATCCGATGGCATGCCGACTTAAGTATGTTTCTTTATTAACGTCGCCAGATTCTTCTCATATTCAAAACGGCGCTCGCGTTTGAGCAATTCCGATTCGTGTCGTATCTCGCGATAATGATATTATTACTACACTGCACTGATTGAAGGAAAACTAAGCAGTATAAATAAATACGTGCAAACAAACGACCAACAAATAAAACAAATACAGTACTAAAAAAAAAACATCTATACAGAATACAAATTTTAAGCTAAAATCATCTTCATAAATAAATTATTATAAACATGTGAATTATTCCCCCAAATGTGTAAAATCAACCCTTTACAGGTAAAATTCCCTTATATTTGTGGAAATATCACAAAAAATACCCTTTACTGTAAAGTTCAGTTAACAATACAATACAAGGTACCACACCAGTAAATTTACTTATTTTTTTTAGTGCGAGATACAGGCATCATTAGGCCTGCATTATATTCAATTTTGCATGAACATTTAGTTGCAAAAAAGATCTGTTCCCGATGAACAAATACAACATCTTAACAGGTGATGAAGCGTAGATATATTTGTACAAGTCGGAAACTAGGCAACAATCAATAGTTTGAGTGTTCCGAGATGAACCAAATCCAGCGTTCACGTGGAAATTCCAAGAAAATGATTGCTTGCTTCTTTCGTTGTAATGCACATGTCGCAAACAATGCTTTGGAAAATCAATGAAGAATTAATGCAGAGTGGTGTACAACAATTTGTTTGCCAAAAGTCACTGATGAAATAATCAAAAACAATAACGTCGCATCATCCTTCATTATGAATGCCAAATCTCACATACCACATTAAAAAATTGATTATTACATAATTACAAACAAAAAATAATATTATAGGGACTTATTAACAAATGCAGCAAATAAGGATGAATGAAAAAGGACGAACCTATGAAAAAAGAAAAGAAAACCTGCGTTGATCAGCTTGAGGATTCCATTCGATGCCTTCATCGCCCTTCAGACATCACCAATGAATTCGAAAGATACTTTTCTACTCATGACTGCACAACGAGCATGTCCGCAAGGAAATCCATGGTCTTTCACGAATGTGATGCCATTGCGATAATGTATGTCACAAAATGTAAAAAGCAAACATGGTGACGGACCGGATGGGATTTCTACGACCTTCATTAAAGAAATATGCGTGGAAATGGCTAAGCTATTAGCGCCTCTTATTAATATATCCGTAAAAGCTGGAACATTTCCACGAACGTTAAAACTCGCGCTTGTTATTCCAGTTCTTAAAAAGGGTGATCCTCAAAGTACGAACAACTACAGACTGATGTGTCATTTCGAAGATATATGAATGATAATTAATTGATAAATTCCAGATTTTGACGAACAACCGGCACGGTTTCCCTAACGGATCAACTGAGACAGCTCCTTTCAAATCGCTACAGTATGTGTATTGCCAAATGGACCCAAAAAGGTACGTTGCTGACTTATATTTAAATATATCTCGCGTATTCGATACAGTTTGTACGAGTTTCGTTTCTATAAAACTTTGTACCATGGGTATCCGGAAACCAGTATTGAACTGGGTGGTGTCGTTTCTATCAAACAGCAAAATAAGAGTCAAATGCGATAACATTTATTCCGGACAGTATGACGTGTACCTAGGCGTCGTCCAAGAATTGGTTCTTGGTCCGCTGATCTTTCTATTGTTCATCAATGACATCCCTATACGTTAACGAAGAGTCACTAGTCCTCCTAGAATATCTCAACAACTGCATTTTGTTAAAAGAAAAAATTGTTTCTCCGTCACAAATGAGAAAAGAGTAGTGTCCACTACAATAGACTGAAATCTATTATCATTATTAATATTTGAAGGATAGAAACATCTAATTGCCCGTATTCACCTGATT
Source organism: Oryctes borbonicus (assembly GCA_902654985.2). Taxonomy (NCBI): domain Eukaryota; kingdom Metazoa; phylum Arthropoda; class Insecta; order Coleoptera; family Scarabaeidae; genus Oryctes; species Oryctes borbonicus. The sequence goes on along the minus strand of LR736896.1, from coordinate 2,907,460 downwards.
TATCGGCTAATCGACATCTTTCCGAATAAAATGTATGGACAGCCATTTTTATTACCTCAAGAAGCTGCTGGACCTACAAAGCTCATATTTTAGAGACACCATCATCAGAATGGAAAAAATGTTTTGAGTATTAGTTCGGTCGCATGCAAACAAAGCATAAATCTTAACGGCGAATATTTGGGAAAGCAATAAAACTATTCGTATTAAAAATTTTTTCTTTAATGGTTTTTGTAAAAACGTAAAGGTATCCCTCGTACTGAGAAAATAACTACAGAGTGCAATAAAATTAGATATTGTACCTCTCCAAAATAAACAATAGTCGCAACTTTCAAACGAATTTGGAAGGTGCTAATAACTAAAGTTCGCTACTTCTCGTGCGCTTCACTTACTACTAACTTAGCAGACACAGAAAGTGGAAAACGAATGGCAAAGATAATCGGAAACCGTAAAACGTAAAAGAAGCGTCTTAAGGAAACTGTTATAGTTTTACTATTAATATAGTTGAACATTGAGAATTGGAAACAAATAAAAAAGCCATTAAACTAAAATTCAGGAAAATATGAGAAATTCATGTTGGCTAAAGTAACCCTGAAGGAATAAACTATAAGTGCAACTACGATTATAGTTTTATAAATATGAAAATTAAAAAAAAGCATGCCAATGCCTTCCTGCCCAAAGTATATCCTGGAAAATTATCTATAGATGGCAAAAAAATCAATGGCTTAATAAAAACATGGAATAACCAACATATTCCAATCATTCGTAAGGATCACCACTTTTCCCTTAAGTATCAAAGAGAAAATCCAAAACATGCAATCTAAAATCATAGAAGTTACTTAGAACGTAAATATGACGTCTCAGAAAATTAAAATAACTGACAATGAACAGCTTAAAAATGTTAGCTTGCAGTTATCAATAAGACGCTTTGAAGGTAAAAGATTCATAAGCATCTGTCTTAATTTACTAAAACATTAGTTGCAATAGCTTTTATTCGATGGGTCGCAATAAAAGTCATATGCTAAATGCTTTAAATCCGTTGCGTATTTACGTACTCGTAATGGTGTATACTATGTCTTACCTTGTTTGGGTTATTCCGTACTTTATACCGACACCGACTCGCGGTAAAGCCCTGATCACCTTCTTTACGGTGGCCTGGTCGGGAAAAGCGAACATAATTGACGCTGCAAAAAATCGCAATTGTAAGGAATTAATAAAGTCCACTACTTTACTTCTAGTTGTATATGACGATTGTTTTATGCTACGATGCTTACTTCTGCTCGCTAAGAATATTTCGATGGCGACATTCTGTAGGAGATATCTTCGGGAGAAGATCGCTCGGACTTCGGAAAAGTACCATTTTCCATGTAGGTGATCGCAGTATTTTAAGACCTGTAAAGAAAAGAAGATGTTAGTCACTCAAACTAAAAAAAAATGCAAATACAAAAGGTAAATTCTTTCAAGCAAGCAATGCCTTTGATTGATATTCTTGGAATCGGTTAAAAAGGATTCGCATTTCCTAACAACGAAACTTCCAGACCAGCTTGTAATCTTCCTTTTTTTTCGCTGAAGCGCTAAACATTCTTATCATTACCATGATATACTTTCACGACCTTTGCATGGTATTATACGAGGGTAGTTTTAAAAGTTTCAAGCCTCAGAACGTTACTCATCAAAAATATTCTGGCAATAAAGTTGTATATAGAATGAAAGATGCTTTTAGCGTTTTTGAAAAAAAAAAAAGAATAATATCGAATATCGAACCATCATTAAATTCTGGCATCTGAAAGGCACGCTTATGCAAATTAAAGCCGAGATGGACGCTGTTTATGGGGACTCTGCACCATTATTTACCACAGTAAAATTTTAAGCAGTTGAATTTAAACATGAGCGTACCAGCTTGCTTGACGTTGAACGTTGGGGACAGTCAAAAACTATAGCCACTACCGATAACATCGGAAAAGTTCATTAAATGGTACTAGATGAATTAAAGTTAGAGAGATAGATAGCTAATCGCGCGTTGGTGGCCGCGCCTGCTCACTCATTACTAAAAACGTATTCGGATGAACATTTCCAAAACCCTGGTGAAGCAGTTTAAGTGAATAAGGCGATGGGATGGTTGTGGAGGCTCGTTAATAGACTCTCTTGAAATAAGGGAGCATACTACGTATCATTTGGGGCAGAAGGCAGAAATTGCGGATTTGAAGAAAAAGAATGTTTTGTTCCCCCAAGACACTTTAGTGGCAAACAATTCACGAATTGGTGTTTAAGTTGATAGGCCACCTACCCTATTCACCAGATTTGGTCTGCTTCCTAAGGTCAAAGTTTCCCTCGGAAAACAAATATTTTCATTCATTTTCATCGAGAGGAGGCCATCACATTCATAAGCGTCAATTTTGCAGACTATTATTTATAAAATGCCCATTTGGGGAGTATGTTGAGAAATAAAAGTGAATTTGACAAAAAACACACTTGGTTCTGTGTCAGGCTGGAAATCTTCCAGATTACTCTTGTAAGTTCACGACAGCGTTTGGAAATCCAATCCGATTTTACATCTATAAAACATCGTGCATTCCTTCCTGTGCTTTCCATAACAATTCTGTCCTTTTAGTAACTTTGTCAATTATAAAATCTTATTTTTCAGCTAAGCATAATTTTATAACATTACCTTACTGAATAAGTTTTTTTTTTATCGTACTATATATATATATAAACTGCTTTTGACATCATAAGAACTAATGTGTCCCATTGATCCTAACTAAACAAACAGGACAAAAAAAAATTCTTTAGATCAAGAAATACTTGAAAAAGTAGTAAAGCATCCTATTTTTCCATTTGAATCATTGGATCGGAAATGTTACTTTCGTGTGATAAAATTAAATAAGTATATGTAACAAAATGAACTCCTTTCCCTTAAGAAATACTTTTTATTTGTATAGAGGCCTTCTTTCTTAACAATTTGAGGTACTTGTTATTTTTTTTTCAAGTTTCTTTTTATTAGATGAATTCCTCCAGCTATATTTTCATATTTAACAGTCTTTCTGTTTACTGTTTTAAAAATTTTACTTGGGACTTTCGTTTAATGCAGGAGTAAGTTGGATGTGATCACAATTAACGTTCTGTTTCACACATCCTATTCAAAATCTGAATTTGTTAATTTTAGTACAATAAATATTTATGGTTTGCTTGAATTATGTGCCATATAGACAGTAATAATAAGCTTCAAATTATGATTACATATATGTATATACATTGAATGCAAGGTGTCGACGACTAAAGGTTTTTGCAAAATTTTTGAGCAGATTTCGTTGGTTAATTAGAGAAAGTTCCTCAAGACCACTACAAATATAATTATGCACTCTAATTTACACATTCAAAATTTCACTTAAAAAAGAAAATAGATATCAAGTTAGAATTAAGCGTGAGCTTCTAGAGACGTAAAGATATTTAGGTAAACGTAAAAGATTTAAAATTCCAGGAGTTTGAATAAAAAGCTCATTAAGTTTTGATAAAATTAACCTATTCCTAGATTGAGACAGGACTAACGCACTTCACCCCCAAACCGAGCCTAAGAAAATTTTATTCACGTTCTTGGTAAATATTCCCCATATTCGAAAATTTATTACAGAACAAGAATGTAACCGCCTCGATTGTTTCACCAAAATAGTCATCTGATAAATATTTTGTTAACAAAACAATCAAATGGTTCCGCCGTAAACGTTGCTGGATCGATGTAATGCTGCTTTTGCGGCAAGATGGCCGTCAGAAAGGTAGGAGGAGCCCCGTATTCTATCAGTCGAAATCGCATCGATTAGAGTCACGGTCTAAATTCCGCTCCCCAACATTGGCGCGCCGCGAGACTGCGCTACGCAACCCGCACGGCTCACAATGGAAATTTCAATTACTCTGGCTCCTGGTGGAATGTAACGAGCATCCGTCAAAACAGAAATGCCATTGTTGATATAAATAAAGGTAAACGGATAAGACTTTTGATGTCTTGAATTAAAGTATTTATAAAGGTTACAGAGGATAGAGGAATTTTTCAAATATTTTCCGATGGTTCGAGGAAAGTTTGATTTGTTATTACGACTTCATCGCTAAGTGATTTAAACATCTTATTTGAAGGCTATTTTACTTCATGTTTGCTATAAATAATGTAATAGTAAGATTTTTTGGTTAAATATACTGAAATTGTTAGTCTATCAGCAATATTTATGATGGTTTTCTGGATGGGTTTTTAGAAGGTTTCGACTCATTATAAGAAGAAATTTTGAAGTTAAATTACTTTTCACAGATTCTACTTAAATTTTCAATATTTCTGAAAGAAAAACATTCAGCTTCTTCTTGTTTGCTACTTCTTAGTACACGATGAAGGGATTATTTTAGTTCTAAATATTTTCCATCGCTATATAATTATGAGCTTAAAATGTTTTTCTTAAGAAACATAGCGACTTTTATGCCCAATATAAGCTCATCTGATTATAATATGATCACATGAAGTGCTGAAAACCTATTATGCCTTAATTGGAGGGATGTAAGTTTACAAGTTATTTACCTTGGTTGCCTTTGACAGCGGGGTATAATGAAATTTTACGTGTCAATTAGAGGCGTCAATGCATAACAAGAATTGACAACTTTGACAATTACGTAAATATATAAGCAAATGTTGAATGCTTTCATAAAATACTGATTCTTTTTGTTTCGCCTCAGTCTGTAAAAAAAACATCCCCGATTGCAAATCTGCATTTACATCCCTTGTGATATAAATAACTATTATAAATATGTGCCTTTTAATCAACCATCATAGCTTTTAATGCAATACCTTCAAAATAAAGACAAGTACAAAATACAAAGAGTTTTACAAAACATTTATTGGATAGTGCTCTTTATAGCTTCAAGAAATATCTCCACAAATAATTATATGTTATCTTCGTGTATTTTTGTGATGACTAGTAGCTTTGTATTTTGTGTTTTAATCTTTTAGTAGCAGTTGGCTATCATTGGAGATTCTGGACAGTAAAGAAATAATAATAACAATATGATATAATAATATCAAATTAATAATAATAAACGAAAATATTTTCTGTAGTAATCTATAAATGTTATAATTTTACATTTTAAAATCTTCTTAAATCATCTCCCTTTGCATTTAGATTTTCAAGAAAACTTCTAAACTACAGAAACTAAAATTCTAAAGCAAGATATTAATGCGACTTTAGAATAGAGCAGTCCAAACGTTACGTATGTATGATGGCACAAAAGCAAACTCTATACACTTTAAAGCTAGATTATTCTGAAATGCTTTCAAAATGGTGGGAAACTTCACTTCTATGCTTTTATAGTCTTCTTTTTAGACCAATCAACTTTCGGGCTTTTAAACTTTTTAAAGACAATGACACCTGTCTATTTATCTCTAGCAAACAAAAACCTTTAATGAATTCATTTAGTTTGTCATTAAAACAAGTTCTAACATACGTAGTTCATCTCTATATATAGTAATGGTCCCATCATCAAATAACTGAAACAGGACAAGTTATAATAAAATAAATATATAAAGATATAGAAGCAAGCACATAAACCCAAAAACGAAAAAATTCTGCTGGCTCATTTAATATTTCAAATCTTTTTCAAATTCGTTTAGATCGTAAAGATAGTTATTAATAATAACAGTAAATAGACCATACAACTCAAAAATCGTTCTGTAAGAACTACTGTAAAGGTAACTCAAATGGTAATTTCATGATACGTGCCTGTATGAGAAACACATAGTTTGTTCCACTTGCTTGTTTCCAAGCAGCAACGCTATGAGCTACAGTGCTGTAGGCAACTGCATATTAAACATCGACAAGAGACCCGACATCCAAGAAGTAGTAAGCTTTTCTTTCAGAGACTTGATAGACCTCACTACGTTACAGTCAAGTATCTCATCCGGGGCGAAGTCGATCAAAAAATTACGGATTGTTCACATAATTGAAAAACAATTTTTCATTTATCTCAATGCAATTAAAAATATGATGCCGATATTTCGGTTGTCGATCGGTCAGTAGATCAGAATTGTAGGGCGAGCATCTTTTTTTTTGTTTTCGGTTAAAAAGTAATCTATATTACCCCGACCCTGGAATGAAGTAGATCAGTAAAATACATAATTCTCAGATTAGGAGTATTTAGGGTGACGACGATTAATCAGAAATAAAAAATATGTATACTCCAACATGATTAATGAGCAACATTTGCGACAAAATGTTGCAATAAAACGTATATCAACAAATGAGAAAGATTTATTCTTTTAGCACGCTGTAAACAGTCAATTTTTCTTTTTACAGTGGTTTCCACATTGAAATCGCGTCAAGTGTGCGTTAGTACACTGACGTATCGCTCAGAGCTTCTGGACTGCGTCATGTTAAACCCCACTGACAATCAACTATTTAACATAATGGCTACCATAGGCATCTAATGATTTAGGAAGGAAACGTTATATACAGAAAAAATTACAGTACGATCCTAACGCGTTTATTAAAATACTTTAAATTTAAATTATTAGCAGTCTTAATGTTTATCTATTGCGTTGTGTGAGAACATACGCGCGCATCTCACATCATAGCAAACATAACTTCAAAAAGTTATATAAAATCAATTGCTTTACATCTAACCTCAAAACCGAGCAAAATTCAAAACCCCTGTGATCGACTTCGTTCCTTTGTTTGGTATTTTTTTTTACAAAAATTGCAATTGAAATTACACGAAAGGCAAATTTTCACGTTTTTTAGAGAGCCTTTATTAAATTATATACCTCATCATCTAGAGGGCTTAGGACCGACCTAGTTTCCACAGATTAACCTGTGCGCATTTTTGATTTTACATATTCTACAAATTGAAATATTTCACCTGTTAATTTTTAATACATTATGAAAAGTTCCTCTTCACATTTAACTCGCATCTCCGGGATCACGGTAGTTCATCATCGGCTATTCTGTTGTAAATAGAAAACATCTGATTGTTTATGCGATGTATAGCTCCCAAACATGTATATGGCTTGGGTGATGTTAGAACCACACCACTAAATGAGAGGAACGTTCAAAATGTTCCCTGTATTTATATGTAGAGTTATAAAAGGTAATAGAAATGTTTTTCTCAAATACAGTTAAAGTTCTGTTAGTTTTATTGGAAGGTAATCAGAAACGATAATACGCTAATACGGTATCGCTCTCATTTAAAAATACGTTACCTTGAGTCGTATAACGTGGGAGATCGTTTATAATTAATAAAACAAGTAAGGAACGCGGCATACTATCTTGAAAAGTACGAATATCAACTTTTGTCACTACACTTAAAAAAATAAAATTTGATAATAATTTTTTTATATCTTTACATGTTTGATACTTCAATATATAGTAAGAACAAGGCCAGATTAGTTTCAGATATACAGATACTTTTGGTGTTTCTTAATGCAAAATATGGTAACATTTCTTTTCGTACCAAATTTTTTGAGATGATTACAATTTCTGATAATTCTTAAATATATTTATTAGAAATAACTGAAAACAATTCCTTATCGAAGATGTTTAGTTTCACCATTTTCCTCGAACAATAATAAATTTTCCATTAGTTGCCAAGAAATACTTATATTTCTTGACAGCTACTGTCTCAACCTATATATTCGTTTCAAAATCCACACCAACGTACACTAGGTAGTTTTATTGATCAATTCAGATAGCCAAGGTTTAAAGCGAAACAAGGTATAAGATCGTTTTTGAACATACATAAACATGTAGACCTGAAAAAAGTGAAGCAACGAGAAAAAAACGAAAAAACGTTGGACAACCAGTCCCCCCAGAGCGAGAGTGTGTTGTGTGGACGTCGTCGAAGGCATACATGGGTATAAAAGTAAAACAATAGCTTCTAGAATATCACACGTTATCTGGACATTCCGATCTGGAGGGAACCATATAAACTAGCTGTCAGGGTGACAGTCAACCCGACCAATAAATTACCGCGAACCTATCTCTTGAAAACCAGGGTCATTAAATATACGAAAAGGTAGAGACAAACGGAACGTAGAATACTTATAATTTATAATAAAGAACTGAAAGATAACGGCGGTATATGGAGTAAAGTATTCGGTTTTCTAATTGAATTATTCCGTTTAATGAGAATCTTCAATACTGCTTTAATGTACAGAATAGTTTAACCAATTACCCACTGCATTGTATTTCCATGTATTCTTTTTTATTACCTTTGTTATTACACATCTGCCAGAAAAATATTTTGAAAATTCGACATCTGCTTGTTGAGGAATAAGATAAGATATCCGTTTTATTCGGAGTGTTTATTGAACCAAACTAAACTGGTATTTTAATGGGGTGGCAGTTAAAACAAACGAGGAACAAATATCTTGAACAGATAATGCCCTAAAACATCGTTAACTAAAAAAAAATTATCAATTTATTTAGATTGATGTAACGTAAAAAAAGTGTCACAATAATAAGACGAGAAAAGCACATTAACTTGATGTAGAACCGTGCATATTTTTGAATGTTAAAAAGCTCGATAAAGAAGAAAGAAAGATGTATAGAGACATATTTGTCACCTTGAACAATTAGGAAGAGCCACCTGCATTCAATTTGTATTCTGTCTACAGTAAACGTCTTACTAATATTGAATATAGAACGAAGGTTTATTAAGCTCAAGTAAAAGACATAAAAAAGTGTCATACATGAGACTAAAGTACAAATAAATATATGTACATACATATCTACTATCTGTAACGGTTCTGAAACTTTATCGATGATGGAATCCTATCAAGGACTCTCTTTTTACATAGAAGTTATGTTGGAACAAAATGTATTAGATCTAAGCGTAACAAAAATTGTATTTTGAGAGTAATTTTTATATATTTTCATTTTTGAAAGAAATTGATTTCACAAATCTGGCGAGTGATTGGTCCAAAATGTTGTCAACTTTTCATCATCGCAGTTTTTAATTAAATTATTGAAGTATGCGGAACGGACATCCTTTTTGCTATATGTCTTTTTATTACTTTCGAAGGAAAAAGGATCAACTTTTTAGATCGTTGATTTTTCATACCAATTTCGAAATTGAAATTTAATTTCTCCAGGATCTACAGTTTTGAGAAATTACCACTAGTCGCAAAAGTAACTCACTCAAAAACTAAATCCAATTACAGAATCTTCAATAACTTTCTCGCCAGCTTAGAAACTAAATTTTAGTCTAAACCAGAAATTACTAAACTTACTTCCCGTAGACCCGTGCAGAATTTCTTTGGTATTGAATTTTCCTAAACTTAAGTTAAATGTGTTTCTAGCAGCTATACACTTTAATAATTCGCTTTTGAAGAGTGGACAATCGTAACAAAAATATGTACAGATCTTTATTGAAAACACAACATGCACCTCGTAAAATTCTTACACGAAATTAGTTAAACAATGTTAAACAACCTGATGGTTTGAACGTTGTTGTTGCTTTCAATTTAATGAAGCAGTCAGATTTCCACAGCTAGTGATTTAAAACCAACCTATTTTTTCGTAAAAAGATTGGTTACCGTGTTTTCCACGAGGTATGAATATGGAGAAGCTATCTATGCATTGGTAAAATTAAAAAAAGTAATGATTATGATAATGTCCCTAACACCCTTATGTTGCTTCTCAATAAGTCTGCAAGCTGCAAAAACTTGATTATAAAACGAATGCAGGACACCACAAAGTAGATACAAACATAAAGAATTTTATAAAAGAATAAATTAAGTAGTTTCTATGTCTATTATGGGTATTATGTATTTACAATCGGTTAGTTGTATTGTATTACTTAAGGATCGCCTGAATGTCGATAATGATTTGATGTACCCTCACTTTAGTCTATGCTTACTTAATTTAACAGTATAATTTTATTTTACTTTGTCCTGTAACTGGGAATTTTGGTGGTGGGGAATGTAAGAATTTATTTAAATTCGGTGGACTCTCATTTTGTTTTCACACCAACATGGACTCCAGCGAGATAAAATCCACCCCTGAGCGTTCCAATAGACCACTTTGGAAAATATAGGTTGTGTTTTTCTTTTATTAATACCATAGCTAGAACTGTCATCATGATATTCTCATTGTATTGTTTTCTGGTGTTATTCCTTATAGGAATGGAATCAATATTATTGACTCTCTTGATTAGCTTTTTTTACTATTAACTAAACTTTGAAATCTATCAATTGCCATTAACAACAAAAAACAAAATAATGTTTCTTCGTAACCTAAAAATTAAAAACTTCTATTTTGAATCAAATCTGCGAACGCAATGTATTTCACAGATGGAAAGAGTTAAAAAATAAAATCCTCAGCAGGAAATAAGTTATAAAACATCTTTTAATTGGAGAAAACTTCCACGTCACGTAAATGTGATAGATTACTTAAGTCATACAGCTGTTGCGAAATGTATTAATATAAAAAAGCTAACTAACGTAATCACTGAAATGGCAACCACCAATCAATCAAAGTCATAATTTGCAAGTATTACACCATAAAAAATTATGTTTATTAACTGTTCTTAGAAATAATATACCAGAGTTTCAATATTCAATATTCAGGAGGTACATTGTAAAACGCAGTTTTTGAGTTGTGTGTTTTTCTACAAATAACATAGATTGACTGCACGTGTCACAAGTTAACAGAATTAATTTAATCGTTCGTTAAAAATTTTATTTTAGGTTCGAACAGCCAGAGAATTTTACAAAATATACTGAGTAAAACTAACGCTAACAATGCTAAGTTAATACTACTTCCAACATTATTTCTGTTCCCTTGTATAGGTGTAAAGAATGCTTACTTTAGATCTTTTACAAGACGCTTCTATTGTTTGCAGAAATAATGCAAGACATATATCATTAATGCAAAATATATGCAAGGCGTACATCGTTAGCAGTTATGACTTATCAGCGGATATGATTTATATTTTGGCAATTGCTATTTATTATGTTGTGTAAGGTGGTAGATGTTACATGGTAGAAGCTTTCAAAAATATTGTCATTTTTTTTTAATTTACCAAGGACTCAAAAAAATAAATGTTGCGTTTCGAATTACGTAAAAAATTACGTTTTACAATGTACCTGCTGCTCAATTATGTTACCTTTACATATATGGTACGTGCTTGGTAATATAAATCGTTATTAAAACATCTCGCTTTGCCGAGAAAATGAAAGGTATAATAAATTATATCAAAACGTATGTTTCTTGTACCTTGTATTATCTATTTCCTTTATGGCCAATACCAATCCTACTGTATAAACTCACAATTTCTATTTTGAGATACAAGACGCCAATCAGCAATATACACACATTAGTGTAGAAGCAATAACCCGCATCGGTTTTTGGTGCTTAATAGGAATATAGTCTTTATCGAACTTCATTATCGATCTTTTAATTAAAAGAGATTGTACCAGCTTACTGACTAAAATATCTACAATTTGAAAAACCTATTAAAGCTGGTATTTCTGATGACTTGTATAAAAATATAATTGGAAACGACAACACATATTTTGTAACAGTCGGGTCTTATATATTCATATAGCGTGCCACAATTGTAGAACAGCTAAAATACATGTTCGGAGCAACTGTTCCACGAATCAACGAAAATAGTTCATCTCCCTTTTAGCTTTTATCTTAATCATCCCTGTTATATTCCACTTTTATTCAAAATTCAAAATTGTATCATGCATCGCAATCATATACCTAACTCTAATCGTAATTGACGCTATTCCATCGACATCCAAACCAATCAATATCCCACGCGACCCCGCAGCAATTTGTTATTCGACTCTAATAGTTCTTACGTGCATTATCGATATGTTATTTCGTGTTTTTAATCTCGGAGTACGGTTCCCCGGAGACAATCGACCCTCTTCCACACTACAAGCTTCGAGATCATAATGGGACAGCGGATCTCCGTAATTTGCCCGGAGCTGGGCAGATTAAAGCCGAGAGAGGGATGCATTGTTAGTCGGAGTGCGGACAGATAAACAATAGACAACCCCCCTGGTTACGCAACACCTTTCATTTGTCAATCATTGTCTGTTCTTTTCGGTGTTGACAATGGGGTGTTTGCGTATGAGGAGGTATCGGATATAGATAGGAGCAGATTTTTATTGACTTGCAGCGTACCTTACACAGTACAGCGGAGGTTCTATTAGATTTATATTTTTATCAGTCGAATATGAGATCGTGAGAGAAGCGATATTCTATAATTCTACTAAACACCTCCGACAAACATTTTTCGGTGCTCCATTTAGCTGTAACTGTTTTTTGTTCATCCAATTTAATTGCGCATAGGCTCGTACTTCTAAAGAACACCGTATAAATGACTTTTTCACAGCTCGCTGTTTTTTCGACAGTGTTTCCTTGCCTTTATGTGTTCATACATGAGTCTCTTGATGAGTAGGTATGGTTGAAAAATGAAATATAAGTTCAATTACTTGGCACAATTTTAGAAAAAACAATATGTGCGCTTTTCTTCAAAAGAGTTAAATCTTTCACACGATCTGATTTTTTAAAGTCAGAAACCTGATACGGCACAAAACAACTGACACCTTTTTTAAATGGAGGTGATCGTGTACAATTATCTTAACAGCTTTTAAAGAACTAATTTGAGTTGATGTTCTATTATAGCCCTGGCGGCTCCGTCCTCTTCAATTATTTTATTAACAGTATCAGTAATTACTTCAGTGACGGCGGTACGAGGACGTCCTGCTCTTTCTTTACGCTAAACAGCACGAAAAAGGTACAAAATAAATAGGAAGTATAAATTGTATTGAATATGAAAAAATGTTAATATATGTTGCGCATAATAACGATGTAGGAATTAGACTACCAGCTAACCACCGTGTACAGACACATTTTGTCGTTTGACGATTCATCAGTGCACATCCGTGGAAAATGGCAGCTTGACTAATTGTCCTATATATATGAATACGTGTAAACTTTTATGGATAGGGGTATCTAATTAAAGGTACCCTAATCCCAAATTGTTGAAATGTTCGCAAACATCACTACGAAAGCGGCAAGGGATTTCCAGCATAAGCCTTCATAGAGGTGTTTGTGAAAACTTAAAATTTCATCTTTTTTATTTATCTTCAATTTTTAATTTCTATTGACTAAAATATTTGTAAAAAAAAGTGTACCTATTCAATTTTTTATTTCGGGCGAATGTGACCAGAGGTGGTGGTACTGCTTGACAAGCAAGGGTTAATGGATTCATTCCGACTGTTTGTACCCACCACATACCAAGACATCTTAAAAAAAAAAACAAATCATATCTCACCATTAATTAAAAAACTTCTACAACTCTCCCAACTGTTCTAAAAATAATGTTAGTGTCTACCATGTGCAGACAATCAAACTCACAGCCAGTCAGCGTTAAGAGCTGATTACGTCTTTCTTTATCACAAATTTACTGCTTTTCGTGTCTAAAATCAATTCGTTCCACTTAGCAATTTGTTTCAATTGTCACTATTAATGTCTGTACCATTATCTATGAATTATCGTGTATGCCACACACCTGGATTCACTGCGGTGACGATCATCGGGAAGCTCCCCACAAATTATTGCCGGTGAGTGCTATTTCGGCGAACACATGTAAAGGTTCCCAAAAGCACTTTTGGTTTCATTCAACATATTGCTACCCTATTGACGAAGAATCTTTTTATCCAGGTATTTTATGGATTTATTACATGAAAAAGGATTTATTTTGTAAGAAGTAAAACCGAGAAAGTTTGATGCTTGTCCAGCAAATCACCAATTGTTAAAAAAAATCTTAACTACGTAGGCTATTTAGCATTCTCGTCACTAAATCAGTTCTTCTACTTCGATTATTGCACTATTTTGTAAAATATCTTTGCAATGTCTCATTTAGGATACTGTAAATATGGGCTCCTGACTGTGTGTAGACTTGACTGTAGCTATAAGGATACCTATGATATTACTAATTTGGAATATGATGTGCGGCATGGAGGACATCCGATTCAATTGCTGTATATTCTCAAAACTCATTTCTGCGAAAGAATAAATCTGCTAGTAAAATTACGAGCAAGTACTCGTATAGCATTGAAGAAATTTCTACTGTTATCGTAAAAAATTTAAGCTATACTTGAATTAATGGAGGAAGTTCTCATAAAACCCATATATAAGCAAGGAGAATCCGTTCTAATGGACAGTTTAAGGCCCACAAGCATTCTGACTGGGTTCTCTAAACTATTCGAATTAGCGATGTGCGACCGTTTGGTTAATTTCTTCTGAAATTTCTTTAGTACACATCAGCGCGGTTATTTGGGTGACAAATCAAAAAATACTCCGATATTTCAATTCACCCGAGTAATATAAGAACACATGGAGAAGGGATCTTAACTTCAGTAAGGCGTACGACTGCTTTAACTAGGAATTGTCTCTCAAAAAACTGCAATTATACGGAGCAAGAGATCGAGCCTAACAACTACCAGACAGCAAAAAGCTTTACAAAGTCACATGTAAAGAAGAAATGTTTGTAATAATAATTATTATTATTATTACAAACATTTCTTTTTTGTCACGGGCAAATTGTTTTCAAAAGGTAGATGTTTTGCGTCCGTTGCATGAAAAGAACCATTTTAAACTCGAGAAAATGTAAGCTTCCAAAATTGACAGAATTTTTTAAACCGTTTCACTGAAGAATATGTCGACATTTTATTGCACAATTCTACGAATTTTATCCTTGTAATTGATACCTCGTCAGCATCTAATTTTTTCCTTGAAAACTTTTAAACGTCTCTGCGATGGGAATATTTCTGAAATTCTTAAAATATCGAATAAATAACCAACGATTTTTTATCGGCGGCTTTTAATCGTTACCGTATAATTAAACAAAATTCTCTTCGATTTTTCTCATGTTTCTTAAAGATCCGGCGAATGAGAGTTGTGACGTGTTAATGTGAAGAATGTTGGAAGTTAAATCGATAATTATTTTCGGACTCGCTTATTTAATAAGGAGAATATGAAAGATGTTTTTGGTATCGAAATTTATCTACATTTTCGATCTTAATATAAAAAATACTGGATATAAATTTAAGCGATTTCGTGTCAGGTTGCTTAAATTGGGTAGGGTAACTATCGAGAAAATCGATTTGATGCTTAGGGAGATCGTAAAGTGATATTACAGACCACACGCGTTAGTATTGACATCGAAATTTTGAGAGGCTTATTAAATTAAAATTATTTGAGAAATTTCTTTAAAGTAAGGATCCCTGTAATGAGTTTTGGATATAATGATCATCTTATTCTGAATTTAATTAAACTAAACTTTCAGTAGATTTCACAATTTATTTCAATTCACTATCCGTTTTATTTAACGTGTAGTAGTAGAGCTATTGCTATGGATGTTGTATGCACAGATGGGCGGTTCTAGTCAAGGCTTTCAGATTGTCATAATTAATCTTACGATCTTCATCCTGAGATACGTAAGCTTTCAGGTATTGCAGATTCATCCCTTTGTTTGAATTGAACATTTAGTCTATACTGTTTTACCCTAGACCAACCGCCAACAATTTCCTCTCGTTTGCCTTATACATACCTTAGTATATCGAGATTTAAGGTGATTTAGAAACTAATATCGGTACTTGGAAAAAACATATTCTCTATCTTTCTTCGCACAGTCATATCATAAATGGAAGGGTATTAGCATTATTGAAGACAACGATACCATATTTTAGAAAATGAATTGAGGAACATGGGCAGCACTTGGAAAATCTCCTAATTTTTGCAAATCTTGTAATTTCTTGGAGCAGTATTGCACCATATTGTTGCTAAAGTCAAAAAGAAAAAGGAGTTTGTGGGGCTTTTTAAACGTCGTGGTATGTTACGAATGCATGATGACTCGCTAAGGAGGCCATGTCAGAGACAATACCAATATGTGTAAATCAAGTAAGTCCAGTAAAGAGGACACAATAGATAGATAAATATAGGGGGACAATCGACATGTTTGAATTTCTCAGTGTCAAAGAGGCAGTTTCCAAAAGGAACCCTCCACCAATAGCTCTTGTATTTCATGAATTCAAAATTTGTGCTGGTGTAACAACTTTTTTTATTATTGCAACAAGTGTACCAAAGGTTTTAGCCAGAGCAATGAAGCGCTAACGCTAACGTCCTTGCTGAATTCTGTAAGAGTCAAATTCTACATGGTCGATATCAATTCTTTATTTTAGTGTAAACATTATGTACAAATTATACACAATCTGCAATAATTTTAGCATAGACGAGGTACAATTTCAAAGAGTAACGCGGTATAATTTTTAAAGGTATTTAGTAATTTTTACCAAAAAAATACCCTTTGCAATTAAATAATCTATGGTGACTCCATGCAAGTTGAGGGTGGAAATAAAAAATAGAAAAGGTCTCTTTCGATCGGTTTCATGCGTGAAGCACATTTCCAGACCAGAATTATCCATCAGTAAAACGTTTTGTCGCGAAGAGGAATAACTTCCAGTGTTAGTTAAATAATAATATACAAAAGAGATGTCATAGGATTAAAATTATTCTTAATATGCTGAATATACTTAAGGAAGCTAGAAGAACTAAGATAAGATTGTAAAGGTTGGACAAAATAACATATTAAAACTCCAATGTCGCAACAAACATGTAAAATAAGAAGGACAATCAGGAAACCATATACAACAGACCTAGGCACATAAAATTTGAAATGTAGGTATCGAATCAAAAGTAATTTGAGTATTAAGAGAATAGCGCTGATTAAAAATCTGTTGCCTGAGAATCTCCAGTGATTCCAAATTATTCAGAAAATTGCAAAAATTGTAACAAAATGAGAGAAACCCGATGCGTTAGAGTGTAAACTTCTTATATGCTCCTTAATACGGGTGTTAAAGTTATGATATGTTCTACCTACATAGTTACATTGGCAAGTTCCACAAGTTAATTGCTACACATCCATCTTCTTGAGGTCGTCTACTTTGTTTTTATTATTAAATAAGACATTGCGAAGTAGATGCATCGATCTAAACGCTATATCGAAATGCGATCGAGGTGTATTGGCTACAGAATAAGAGAATGGGCTTAGATATCCCTATCGGGTGTCGGGAGCAGTTGCTACAATCGACTGATCTAAGTAAGTCATATTCTCAAACCTTTGTCTTTTGCATTTTGTTGAGTGATCTGTCAATATTAGGGTCATAATGAATGATGACCCATCAGTCTAATAATATCCAGTTCTTTCTGAAATGAGTGAGATATTCACTGAGCTGTTTAAGTAATTACGGAAAGACAAAAGTTTATGAATGTATGGGTGGTTGGAGTGCTTATCAATGGGGAGTTGGAATAAAATTGTCTCAATTTTTTCAGTTACTAGCAGTGATCAAACGTCAATTTATTAAAATGTACTCTGCATAAGAAGAAGAGATTAGCGTTGGCGATGTATGATCGATTGTCCACGATTTATTTACGCATGATTCGACTAAATTTGATTTAAATTCACCCCATCGAAACGTAAATCTCATACACAAACATTACTACTACTACTACTGCTGCTACTACTACCACCACCAGAACAGCTATGAATTATATGAGTGGAATCGCAACCCTCGCTAACCATTACGGCTTGATTTACTTCGTCGTAATCCGACTGGTAGGAATGGCACCGCGATAGGGCACGCATTTTCTCACCCCCCAAAAAGGAACTCTCGTGTTGTTACAATACCCGCGCGAGATGACAAGAGCAACACGGCACGCCATCGTATCATCGAATAATTCACCTCTTGGCGCTCTTCGGGAAGAAAAACGCACCGTTTAATGCTACTTTAATCTCCAGCGAACAACTTTTTGTACGTCGGTCTGGCGCGTTGAACTATCCGAACAATAATCATAAAGACGCGTGACATGAATTCCGCGAACACGTCCCCGTAACATGTTACCTCCGTCGACCACCGGTTAAGCGTTTCTTTTTTCTCAAAGGTAACTTTATATTTCGCGATGAGGACATTAAAACGACACCCCGTGTTGTTGAGGAATGTGGCCGTGCAGTCATCAATTAAAAACGTCAATTAGCAGCGGCTGGTCCTCGGATGATACGAAACGTGATAAGATCGAAGAAATGTCACTTCCACAGTGCATATAGGTCTTCTTTTTTTTATAAAAAAGGGATTATAAAACGCGTTTGGAATGCATAAAAATTGAGATTCCGATGAAGAAAATGAAGAGAATATTGAGTATAAAGGTTTTAGTTTTTACATGGTTCACTTAAAAGGTGCTTTGTTATTTCTATATTACTCGCTCATCAACACCATTACTATCTAAACTTACAAAAAGGGAACTGTATAATCCAACTGACTTTTCTGCACCATGATACATCAGAGGCAGCAAATGTGAGACATAGCTGCATCATATGTTTTAAGTTAGAATATGCCTGATATTTTCGACCTTTCACAATAGATGTAGTATATACATTGAAAGATTTGTCAAACAAAACATTGTTTTTTACAAATCAAGCACCCAATAACAGAACTCTGAAAGGGGTGCATATAAACACATCGAAATGTTGTTAATATTTCTGGCTTCTTATATGTCTATTATTCGCAATCTCGTTAAATAAATGCGTTTATTGTTCAAAATCCTAAAATGAAAATTTATAATTTTTGCAAGAACTTCGCTTTTTCTAAATTCTTACAATACGCATTTGTGAGGGTTGGTCAACGGCCTGGTAGGGCTCTCCAATTAGGAAACACATGCTGCCAGATTTTTCATCTCATTGTACACAATTAGCTAAATTTCATCATATTTCTAGATTTATATACTTTAATATAAAATTTATAACATATACGAATAATAATAATTATTATTATTATGGAAATTCTATTAACCGGTCGATTTCAAATAATAATAGTAATAAAAATAAAATAAATTGTCCGTTTTGAAACATCAATAAACTAATTTACACGCAAAATAGCTTGCGAAGACACCTAGTACGCATTAAGATGGATATTTTGTGGCATACACTGAATGTAATAGAGATTAAAACGTCCCAAAAATCGCCAGTCGATAACTCTTGAAAGAAGAGCTTCATGTCTTCAGACTCCTTATCATGCGTATTGCTGGGCGTTGGCTTCTCGAATAGAGCACAGTGGGCTTATTATGGTATAAATGTACTGTCTCGTTACCTATGTCTGTCCCCTATCTTCATTACATTATTTCCTTTTACACCAATATCGAGTTCATTTTCTTGGCAATTAGCAAGTTTTTAAGTATACGCTCAAGAAGGAAGGTTTCATTGGATAGTTTAGTATGCTAAAGGCACTGTGAGAATGTGACGAATTATTGAGAGTTTTACGATTCACTTTGGACATCGTAGTAATAAAAACGAACATGCGTAAAAATTCAAAATCTAATAATGTTACATTCGACTGCTTACGACGACGAAAAAGGGTCATGACGCAGCTCATGCAATTGCGTCCAGTAATGGGTACAAATTACATTATTCTCCGTTGATTGAATTAAAAGCAGGGAGCCTGGACTATAAACAAAATTACTGTCACACAATGTACAGGTCCTAGCTCACCAACGACATTAGACATCGTCTCTAACGAAGTTAACGAGATTCATGCTCGGATGCCTTCGCAGATGCATTAGACGACCCTGCGTTCTCTCAGTATAATTGATGTTGATGTATTGATAATAATACGATTTGTGCATCTTCGTTTAATGTCAATTAAAATATTTATTTTACTTGATGTATTGCCTTGTTAAGGTAGATCCTATCAAGGTTAGCTTGTCTGTTGGAAAAGATGGTTTAATGAATATAATTTTGCAGAGGATAACGTAAAAATGTGACGCTAAATTAGTTCCTCGTATACTGAGCAATTCTGACTCGTAGTAGGAAAATTTTATAAAAGTTATCGTATAGCAAAAAAGAGGGTCTGAATACTAAATAATAACAAAATAAAATAGCTAGCTTTAAGTCTAAAAAAGCTACTTAAGCAGAAAATATAAACCCACAATTATGGCAGTCTACCGTGGAAATGGTTTTGGCGAAGCCACAAAAATGTTCCATACCTTACCCTCACCTAATAAATTAAGCTTATTTTCCGAAAGGCCAATAAAATCAAAATGTCTTTGTACAATCCAAATCCTGTTAAATTCATAAAAATAACATAAACGAGTGCTACAAAGCAACGACTGCAGCTATATGATAAACTTCCGTAATAAACACCTTAATTTCATATTTTTATGTTCGGACTTAATTAATTTTTTAATGCTGGGCTGTGTGCAGGCTCCTGTGAAAGACAACAGTTAAACACGATTTCTGTATCGCTGTTATATAATTTTTAAATGTCGTTGACTTTTTTGGTAATTACGTGTCTATTAGTTATTTATTTGATGTAATGGAAATCCAGGGGGCTATTAACCAGTTAATTTATTAGAATGGAATGGGAGTAAATTATTATATACTAATCATTAAATATCTATTTCTACGAGAGTTATACGATGGTAAGGACAGGAAATGAAAGAAGCTAGATTTTATGTTTCCTATTAGCAAAATTGCATTATTTTTGAGTTTGTTCTAATCAATATTAGGTACTACCAAGTTAACAATACCACATGAGGAGAAAAGTTCGCGGCCTCATATAAATATAGCCAGACTTAAAATTTTTATGTTTATTTAGTAGTACCAACCTTAACTAGTTTTCAGTCAAAATTGCAAGACATTTTGTTGATCAATTTACCAGTTAGAGTCATTAGAGTGACATGGATTCTAAATAATTTTGTGTTGTGATCAAACATTAATTTTAAAAGGAAAAAAATGCTGCCCGAATCACGGAACTGTCTAGTAAATGTTATTGCACATCTTCCCCATTGTATACAATAGTGGTCGCAGATGCAATAGTAATTCAGACGTGGTGGCACATGCACCAATGATGAACCTTCAGGTCGTTCAGCTGAGACAGTTACTAAAGAAAATATCAAAATCTGCATCGTACTGTTTTTCCATCAAAGAAATCATTTTGTGTTGTGAACCAAACATCATTGGAATTAATCCTGCAAAATGTTTTGATATCATCCGCAAATAGCAAAGCTTCATACTGCAATGTCATTATTGAAGTGCAAAAGAGGGCAGTCTCAAATTTTGTTTATTGCAATAGCAGAATAATTTCTTTGTTGTTGTTTATTGTTTTGTGGGTTGATATATATATAACACATCCTTCTTTTGTACTCTGCATGCAAATTGTTTTCTGAAAAATAAGTATGATTGTAATCCATCTGACGAAATGCCTTTTGGAAATCAGTTTATACAGGGTCAAATCTTGCTTCCCAAAATTTCAGTCTTATGTGTATTGAGAGAAGTAGACCTAGTTAACTCTAATTTTGCTTTTTAACAACAAAATTTCCCTTTTTATAAAACAAAATGTTATTGTACGATTAGTATATCGCTTATGAATTTTCTGTTTTCCGGACAAAACCATGAGCCTTTCACGTACTCAAAGATCTTCAATTCTTTGTTAGTGTTTACTATGTCTTCTTGTTATGCATTTTGTCAACAACAATTTGAAAACCCTTGCATAAAAATCGTTTAAAACGAAGTTCACTGTATTCACACAACGGAGTTTGGCGTCCTGCAAGGATCTCTCCTCAGACCCTTTCACTTTATGGGAATGTACATATTCACATGTATCTTAAATTCAGTTTTGCATGAACTGTGTGCGATAATATTTATAGTTTCACTTGGAACTTAAACCGGACATAACTAACTATCTCATACAAACGTCGCTCACCCCGGTTACCAGCAACGTTGACAGACGACTTGATTTATATTATTATTTACATGTCGGGCTCTAAAGAGGATACACCAAAAGCCATGCAAATATAACAATGACCGTACAACGTCAGCCTATGTTTATAAACGTCAGGGGATTGTAAAACAAAGCACCGACTGCATATACAGCCGGCCGGCATTGTTCCATTCCCGCTAGCTTCGAAATCTGTAAATCTTTCTCCTGTTGATTTTATATGGCGCATAACTCTTTACGCGGCTGATCTCCCAAGCATCGATTTTCTATTCGAATAGACGATTCGCATTTTAGATTTCGTCCTTTCTCGATGAGATATAGCCAGGCAACGCGAAAACGAAAAAAAAAGAAAAAAGAAAAACCGACAGTATGGCCGCGATTTACGCCTTTCCCAAGACGGTCAAAAGGCGAGTATTGTATATATGACAAGTTATGCCAAACGCTTGTTCGCCTCTTTGTCCAATCGTGTGTTGTACGTGTGAAACTAGCTCCACCCTGCGGCGAGTTCTTAGGTGTGAAAGCGTTTTCTTTTATGGATAGCAAGCGTTTATGTATTGTTGACGTCTTAATAAGATAACTTTAAGTGCGTTCATATTAAATGTACGATATCTCGATTGTAGACTGTAGAGAAACTGGTTTTATCGGACAAGTTTTAATTAGTACGATGCTAATTGAAACTAGACACTATGTTGATAAAAACACGCTTTATCCTTGGATAATTTTTTATTAGCAAACTATAAGAATATTTCACATTTATAATTGTTAAAACAACAGAAAATATATTCAAAAAGTTACGCAACAATCTAAATTGCTTGAGTGGATTTTGCTAAAGTTACATAAATTTACTCAGGGTTCGGCAACAGTAACGCATTAGTCTAATATTTCTGTAAATATAAACTTTTGAAAAAATGTTGTAAGTTATTTTCTATAACTTTCCACCATTATGGTCACAAAGAAATATTTATTTTTAATGGTAACAGTAATATTTTTAAATAGATTTGGAGTCTATAATTTTCTTAATATGGATATGAATTGTTTCCGTGGTGTTAAATTAAATAAATTATTGACAAAAAGAAATTAAAATTGAACAAAAATGAAAAATTAAATTAAAAGTTCAAATGGAAGTCCTTCTGCCGCCTAGCAGTTTCCAAAAATAGCGATTCATTCAATAAAACTCCGACGTCCAGTGCAACGATCGGGAAAAATTATGTCCAACATTAATTGCATGTGGTGTTAGTAAACATTCAAAATGTCTGATGCAATGTGGTTACGCAGTAAGTTTAAATAATCGTTCCCTGATAAGTTGTCTTCTAAGAAATATGGACCTATGATTCGTTGCGCCCACATTAAATTTTTGGGAATGCACATCATTTGCACCTTCTACATGCAGAATTTTTGGAATTAGACTTTGTATTTCCAATATATATATATATATAAGCCGTTGAATTGGTATCTCTGACGATAGATGCAAAGTAACCAACAAACGGAGAACTATTTTGATAGAATCAAAATGTTTGGAGGTATAATACCTTTAGCTCAGGACAAACTTCGTTTCCTCTTCTCACGCACTCTTCGCCCGTCATCTTACTTGACATATTCCCCTTTATCATATTCCTTAACGGATAGTTCTTCTTGCCCCTTTGTTAGTCTTTTGTTAGCCTGTCTAATTTTTCTTCACAATTCCTTGTAGACTCTGTTCCTAAATAACCAAACTCTTTCACGCTTCCGAAATCCAGTATTCTTTGTATTACATTCTTTATTCTAGGTTTTCCATCTATTATGCTTCCTTTATTACTTTACCTTTATGGTTTATTACCAATTCCATTTTGTATGCCGCATTCGCAAGCTTTTCCGTTATTTCTTCCCTATTATAGCAACAATTCTATTGTCTGGTAATGACGGGTCATCTTGCTTAACCCAGTTCCAATTTTGAATTCTTAGGAGAGCTTTCCCCGAATGTACTCGACTTTTAGTTCTAATTAATGTCATTTATATCAATTTAGTAGTTTTATTTGGTATTTAAATACGGTAATTGTTTGGTGGAATAGTTAAAAAATAGAACTTGCCGTAAAATTGCACAGAATCTGAATTCTTTCCACGATTCTGTGAAATAAGCTTCTCTTCAAAGAGTACTAGTCTTTAAAATTCACTTGAATTCATCATCATTAATCATAATTAGGCTTATATTTTCTCAGTTTCGCTAAGGTACCTAAGGCCTTTTTGTTAAAAAATTATGATCTGGAATCATAGAATGGTATGAAGTGTAGAGAAGTTTGTCAGATGAAAAAGACCCTGCCCTGATTGCTCAAAGGGCACTTCTGTATAAATTCTTACATTAAATTAGGTTGATTTGTGTCAAAGGACTTTAGCTATGCTTGAATTGTTGGCGTTTACTTGTGACAAAGTGACGCAAATTGTGGAAATAATCACAGTAGCACTAACAACGCAAAAAAATAAGGGAAAACCAAAGACATTTTTTAAGTTTGAGAAGAAAAAATGTAGAACAGATGGAAAAAGTAAAGCACAAATGAAAATTTAAAGGCTAAAGGCATAAGAAATGAATCACTTTTATAATATCGAGATATCTAATTTAAATACAAGTTTACGGAAGAAACGTAATACTTTTCCTGATGTATAGGGTGGCATAATCATGAAGAGGAAAAAGAACAATCACTAACCATTGTATCGCTATTTACCAGTAAGATACTGTGTAGACAACAACTAGTGCATGAAGATGTATAATTCGAGTGATCTACTTTCAGTACTCTTTCTGTGTTGTACGTTCGGAAAAAAACTTTCAAATGCAATTTGGTGAGAACAGCTTAGCAGTTCATTTCTAATCTATTGTATTAAAAAAAATCCTCTTATAAATAAGAGACCTGTTTAGGAGATATGCCTCTCTATCTCAAAACCTGCTATTAAGATATTATGTATACTTCGAATACGTATTATCAAATTCATAGCACGCGTTACCAACAACATATTATAGAATGAAGATACCGGTACTAACGACAGGCGAGTTTTTACCCGCTATTGACAGTTTAATTAGACGTGCTAGATATTCATCATCGGAGAAGGATGGCATCGTATATTAGGTAGCACGCCGTGACCGCCTGAAACGGGACCAAAATAAACAAAAATATGGTATCCGATTCCGCTTCCCTAATAGAACCCTAAATTAGAACATAATTTCGTGTAATTTCGTACGCTGGTGGCGCTTGCATACCTAAACAGATATTGCATCCGGAGAAATAGAACTCTAACTACGACCACATGGTTTCGAATTTCGCTCGAATGACAGACGTTTGAAATTAGGGAGGTCCGGACGTCAAGAATCGGATAGATATGCGGAAGGCACTCGAAGAACGTTGTCGAAACAATATCTCCTAATATACGGTATGTGCATCATTTGGAAGACGTATGCAACATGCGAGTTGGATAAAAACGTCAGACTCTTAAAATACCGTGTTTTGTTTGTATTGTGAAAGAGGAACCACAGTCACCTAGAGTTTAATTGATCGATTGCTTAGTAGTTGGAATTGAAAGTTTAGAAAACTCTTTAGAGATTTATACTCTTTTCTTAATTATGGTTTCATAATTTGGGTTAGTTATTCCGGGCTATTCCGTATACGTTCTATTGTGCTAGTGATCTAGCAAGTAATCAGGTCTTCAGTCCAGCTTTCTTTCCCTAGTAATTTCTACTAAGGACGGCAATTTAATAAACGAAGTCCGTATTCACATTATCAGTATTATTGTGGTAAGGATAGTCTTAGTATCATTGTGAATTATTGTTGCTCTTGTTTTTGTTTGTGGCCTCACATAGGAGCATTAGCCAAAAGAGCCAACTGAAGCCGTAAAACGTAATGAATGAAACCACAGAAAAACGAAAAGAAAGAACGCAGAGATACTATTCTCGTCATATGCGACACGCAGCTAGACCAGCGATAATAAGAGACTAACAAAAGAATAGGTAATAAAAAATTCAAAGCTAAACATAGCATTGAGGATTGTTACTTCATTTGAAATTATTTAAAACAAAGACGAAAACCTCGACATGCATACATTTGGCAACATTAAATCACACAGATGCTATGTTGAAATCCATGCACGATGTTGCTATATATACACTTCAAAAATACAAGTTAATAAAAAAAGACGTTACAGCAAATAAGTATCATCCACATTATTATTATTAGGAAATATTCGAGAATTTAACTTCTTCGGTCAACAGAAGCAAGAATTTTATGAAGTGTGTAACGTGTAACACCTTCGCCAATTTAGGGAGGAATTTAGTTGGCTTTAAAGGAACAAATTTAAAAATTTATTAATTTGTACTGCTGAAATTATGTGAATTCGTTACAAACAGCTAATTTTCTTAAGTATGAATTATTTGTTTATATTTTGAAGAAACAAATTAGGAGCTTGTAACCTCGTTGGACTGCTCACAATGCACCCTGTTTATTTTTCAACACTTGAAAGGTAATTTAATTTTTTATATAAATGCTCTATAGACTATTGTGAAAGTAAATAGATTACGCCTTTAAAGTATCAAAAAGACACACTTAACAATGAAATTCAGTGGAAATTTTTGCGCTGCGCCTTTAGATGGGGCAAATTATTGGGTTTCCCCCAGAGTAACAACAGCCTACTATAACTAATAAACTACGTAACGTAAAAACATAAATCTTTAATAGGAACTAAAACACATTAATTAATGGTAAACGTGTATTTATTATATTGATAAACAAGTTTGAATTTGATAAACGCAGTTCAATGTTGTAACAAATTTAATAGTAAAATCTTATAATTAAAAATTCAGAAAATGCACTTGTGTAATGTTGAAGTTTAAGATTGAAATTATAATGTTGTGTTCTTACAACTAGAAAATTGAAGTGAATTTGAAACACTTGCCTTAAAATTAGAATGATGTTGCATTGCTGCTCGTAATGCTAAATTAAAACACTTTTCGTTGTGTATTGAAATCGTGGTATATTGAAGCAAAAGGGTTTATCACTCAAAACTCTTTAACGAGATAAGCTATCAATTTCGAGCTTCAAAAACTTTCATCGTCAGGAAAGAGTTACATTAGATTTAGACAAAATTGTCACAACGATCACATAAAATTGTAAAATATATTTCGAAAACACCACACAAATTACTTACTGTCATTTATTTTAAAAAATCGTAAAATTGGTGCATATGCGGACGAAAACAACATTTTAAAACGGATACCAGTAATGCCAATTTTACAATTTTTAAAATTTACTGACACAATAAGTGGTCTGTGCAGTGACAATTTTTGTTTGAATTACACTGACGGCGAGAGCTTTTGAAGCTCGAAACCGGTAGCTTATTTCATTAAAGGATTTTGTAAGACACGACCTTTTCTTTCAATATTCCGCGATATGATACACTCATACAGAGTCACCATGGATTATTGTATATAAATATCAGAATATATAAAACTTTAACTTATCATCCATTTAATTTCTCTGTTCTATTTTAATACTTGCAAAAACTGTAATACATAGTTTATCTGCGGCAACAAATGTAAGCCAACTTAAAGAATTATTTCCAAGGAATCCTATTTTTTTCATTCTACCAATTAGTAACCACGCAGCGTCAATGTCTTTTCGTAATACACTGTCAATTGACAATTAAAAACAAATAAGTCGATACGATCTGACAGTATAGCCGGTGCATTATAACGATACGCGTCCCGAATAAAATCGAACTCGGAGCGTTATACGGTAGCGTATGATGCACGCATATCGATATTAAATTGGCATTTAAATGTATTCGCCGTCCGCTGAATATTAATTAACGACTATGAATATTTAGTACGGAATCTCGAGTGCATAATCGTAACATTTGCTTGCGTACCGACTTGTACATTTTAAACGGGAATTTGTAGCTGCATCGTGCATCTATTCTTTACCGTTTTTCTACCGATTCTTATAT
Organism: Oryctes borbonicus; assembly: GCA_902654985.2. Lineage (NCBI taxonomy): Eukaryota > Metazoa > Arthropoda > Insecta > Coleoptera > Scarabaeidae > Oryctes > Oryctes borbonicus. Next base: position 2,879,688 of record LR736896.1, on the reverse strand, counting down.
ATATATATATGTAACATAAGACAATATCCACCTAGCTATATCTCTTTATTGTTTTAACCAAAAACAAAAAAAAATCGAGCTTCTTAGTAAATTTCAAGCGTTTTTGGTTGTGACAAAGTACGACAGGGGTCTTCCTATTACAATTTATTTCGTTTCCTCTTATTTTTAATGGTAATAAAACAGTATGAGTACTGGTAAAGATGGTTATCACGTTGTGGGATGTGAGGTAGCGTTTCTCTGCAAGGAAGAGGCATATATATTAATGTGTAGATGAAAAGTGAACATAGAAATAGAATAAATCAGGTGTAACAACTTTAAGGTCGCTTCTTTTATCAGATTTTCGTGTTTAACTTTAGATAGTTTCTAACGCCAAGTAACCTGTTGAGATGCTTGTAGGTTTCTCGGAACGTTGGAGGCATGTGACGAGAGTGTAGCTAAATGGCGAAAGAGGAAGTGTTATAAGCAACTATATGTAGCAAGGTTACTTTTATCTTTTGAGAAAATTGTTCTAAATGCGTCGGGGGGAGCGAAGTCGAGTTTCTCAAATCTTTAGCTTTGAAGAAATTCCGTCAACAATAATTAAAAACATGAAGCATCATTTATTTAAAAAAGTTAGGGTGAATTTTGAAAGACGTTTGTTACGATTCCCTTTTTGATTACTCCCCCAATTCCTCTAATAATCGAGATACTGAGAGTGAAAATCGAAATGTACTCTATACAAACTATCTCACAAAGTATCTCTAGTGCATATGGTGCGGACTGTACGTAAGAGTGCATCTATCAAAAGTTAAGTGCAAAATTGTAAAACTCATACTCAATTCAGTTCCCACCAATTATTTATGTAAATTTTGTAAATATATTCTTGACAAACCTACGCAACACTTAAATGCAAATTTCCATCTCAATATTAACTTGTTTTTGTAATAAGGATCCATATTTACTGCAATCATTTTTATTGCTACTGAACATCGTCTAATGGAGTGTCTAGTTCCCAAAACTATTTAAATCATCTCATCTCTGTATCAAACACGATCCCAACCATTTGTAAATTTAATTAAAATTGCCGTCATCAATATATTAAAATGCAAATTTCCTTAATAACGAATGTACATGTAAAAATAATAAATTCGCCTCCTTTTTTCTAAAAAAAAAAAAATCCCATAGAACAACCGCATTATCGTGTAGTTCGATAAATTAGCATATCAGAGATCTCATTAGTCGGCCAACACCACCGACTTTACGATATAGCGTATTGGTAAAAAAATGTAAACAACTTTACTTTCTAATTTTAATGATTCCACAATAATCTAATTTATTTTATGTAGAAGACATGCAAATGATCGCAACAGCGGCTGCGAGAGCGCTTCATTGGAGAAAAAGGAATAAAAAAGATCGGTTGCCCGGTAAATACTTGTTTGTTTATAGAGGGAATGCATATAATAGTTGAGGCGAAGCTAATAAATAAACAAGCAGAGAGTACGCTGTCCGTTTTAATTACGTTCATTGGAGATGGAGAGATAGCAGCAGTATCGCATATCAGGGAGCCCTGGCGTAGTTTACGTTATCCGCTCTCTTGCAGCCTAATCCTCGTCTACCTGTTCATACCTGGATTACTCATGGTGACCCTCGAAAACGGCGCGATGACACTCGACCATTAACTTGCAGATCTGTATCAATGCAGCGTGTCATTTCGTATTGTTTTAGTCTCCAAATTGTTAAGAATACGTGAAATAATACGATAAGTATCTGTGAAAATATCACAAGAATTTCAGCATGCCTGGAGCTATTTTCATAAATTCTTTGGCCTATAATATTTTCAATTAACATGACAGGTGGTAAACGCGATGCGTACACCAAAAATGAGCACCGGGTATGTTATTATGCAAAACTGTAAACGAATGGTTTTTAAGGAACGTTATTAATAAATGTTATTGGTAGGATGCAGTCGGAATTGTTAATGATGAACGTGCAACTAGGAATACAAATTATAAACAAAGGAGTTATGAGGATCGGCATGCGTTGTGCATTTCAAAGGGGAAAATGTGGTCATGGATGATGTCGACGAAATATGCTTTGTATTTGTAATAGCAATCAGAAGAAGTCAATTCAGGAAAAGACATATCTAACTTTGGTACCGCAAGTTTTGCTACTTTAACTAGAAAAACTGTGTTCAACTTTCAATAGATTTTTGTGCCATGTAGCTTATAAAAAGGAGTTTCTATGGTTTTTTTAAGTAAGTCTCTGTATATATAGTATTTACCTCACCAAATACAGCAAATCAAATCAACGTGGTACAGCAACGCCAATGTAAATGAGAAAGAAACATCAACTCAATGGCTTGCATAGGTGTGTATCACATGCTAGGCAATACTAACCAATGTCCACACTATAATATTATTTTCTACGTCAATACAGCCATCAAATCACAATCGGTTTAAATCTACGTTTATATAGAGCCCATGTTTGAACAAAATAAATACAAACATGTTTAAATTGCTATGTAGTGCAAAATTTCGAAATAGTGCAGTACGAAACTATGCAAACGTCGAACTTTGACACTACTACCTTGATGCATGGATGTAATCGATAGCTAGTTTTATATAAGCTTATCAATTTGGTGTGTACTTCTGCGGTTACGATATATTTCATTTAAAGCGGGACTCCAAAATAGAATACGGTAGGACGATGTTAGGACGAAATAAGTCATTGCAATCTGTCAAGATATCGGCGAAATTAGTGTAATATTTCGCACAAATTCTTACGCTAATTTCGCACAACCTTATATGATCGTCACTTACAATTAGTACATTTCTTGATACAATGCAAAGTAGGACATTTGCCTCCAGCGATATTTTCTTTAACTTGTTGCAACCTCAGCATCTGTTTCACTATTATATAATATTTACATATTATATATGCTATTTACTCCCCAATTAGCTTACACTGTCCAGAAAACGTGTCGGCGGCTAAAAATATTGATCTAATGGTTTTTTCCACTTGCAGACAAGATGTGTGTTGTTTATAGAATAATTTTCCTAGTTCTTACACCTCCAAGTTAATTTCTTCGCTGTAAGAGAAACTTTGATTTGATCTCGTGGAAGACGTCTCTGGTACAATTTCTTTGATCTAATAATACTTTACATTGCTTATTTTTAGGTTTTAAAAGCATGTATTACTTTTCTCTTTCAAAGAAGTAGTTCGGTTTTGAAGAAAAGCAAAGAGGATGCTGATATATACCTTATTATGATCCGTTTCCAGGTTTAGCGACATTCAGAGACGCATACATAAAAAGATCCGGTAGAACGGTATAAGTATCTCTAATTACTGTGGACAAATGCTACTTGACTTGCTGGAGCTAAGTGCCTAATTTGTCTATTTTTTTTCAATTAAATAAGTTGGTATTGTTGTCGTTACGAAGTTCAATAATCATCGCAAATCTTCTGATTATTATAACTCATAGAATCTCCTACTTAAATCTACAGTCATTACAATGGTTTCAATAAAACAAGAAAAGGACAAGGACGAGAATACTCATTTGATAAATAGAGACAAATTCATATTTAAAACGACAACATTCAACATTGCAGTATCTTCAAAGTAAATGACCTACATACAGCCTCTTCGTCTAGCAGACGCATAAATCTTATTTAGTTGAGGAAGTCTGAGAAGAATATCCACACGTGGCCAAATGTACTTGGCGCCTACGAATTCCCAATAAAATTGGTGCTCGTTGACAGTTTCGGCAAATTCTGTAACTTATACTCAAGTGTAACACGATACTTTCAAAGCAAACGCTGTTGAAAACGGTTTTAATTTCTACATTGTTAAAAAAGTTGTAATTGACAGGAACACGTAATAGCACTTGATAACAGCCTCAACAGGAAGTTAGCTTGGAGCACATGAGCAACAAGATACGTGAGAATCTTAGGTAACGAGATCTATATATTTTATATTAAATTGTTCATTCATTATCACGAAATTCTATATAGCTACTACGTTACAATAAGAAACGATTATATCTTCAGTGTTGCGCTAAAGCGCTACAGACAGTTGAACAAGTGAAACACACTTCAGCATATTGATAAATGAAAGCGAATTAGAGATAACATTTCGCTCTAAATCGGCGGAATGTGCAGTCTAACAGTTTGTAATTCTAGCACGTAGAATGCAATTTACAACCGCGTGCTGTACGAAAAGAATATACCTGTGTGTATAGTTGCTTACGTTAATGCAATAGTTAAAATAGGGATTTTATTACGCTCAGCTTTCAAAGCACGAAGTTAAGTGTGCAATTAATTTGATATTAAGCTCTTTCAGGTACGGAAAACCAGCCGTATTATTAGAAACGCCGCGGATGGTGTAAAATATTGTAATGTTTTAAGTGCATATGGTGTACGTGTACAACAATGCACTTATGTGAAGTTAGTATTGTTAATAAACAAATTACAGCAAAACAAAATGCATTTTTGTGAAGGCTTTCTTCCTAAAAAGGAATCTTGTACGTTGTTATTGTTATTGTAACGCATAATTAACATGTGATTCAGAAATTTAGCAAATTGGTTAAGTACCTAAATAGTATTATTGTTATTAGTTATATCCAGCATTTTGATATTAAAGCTCTCATTATCCACAAAGGTATAAAACTTCTCTTCCAGGAACAAACTGCATCATTTGTACCATTAACAGAGAATCCGCGCTATCTCTCGTTTGAGTTTGATTTTTCTAAATCTTTTCGTTCCTTAAATTGTTGTTTAGTATGTCATTCGATTGCTTCAATCCTTATTTAAGAATGCAAGTGGACCAGCCACTCGCATTTTTTCACGTTGTTGATTTGTATTCTATGTTCACTGGAGCATAGAAATTATACTGATATTTTTTGGAATATTGAAACTCGTATCTACCTTTATAACCATAGTACCTGAAGTAATACTTCTTCTATCGCTGATTGTAATTGGTTTCATGTTCGGCATCCTTTTGATCTAATGTATGCAAGTATTGGAATATTCGACACCTACTGAAGCGTTCTCACCTCCGTACCATTGACAAATTGATCAATTAAGCTGAATAACATTTTTAACGTCCTTAATACTGTGTTTATTATGCTTTTGATTTTAGTTTCAATTGTACAGGTTTATTTCTTTGACGAAGTTTAGTAACCTGATTAGAAAGTCTTTACCCTGTATCATTCACGATTGATCAATGAGCCCAGCCCTTAAATATTGAAAAGGTCTTATCATTATTTGTTTTCTGTGTCGCGTGGTTCCAATGGAGTTGGTACTGTTTTACCATCCAATCATTGACCTATCTACCTTTCAACAGAAGGGGAGATGAATCACCACTTTTAGCATAGATGTTACCTTATGTTACGAATTGAGGTTAGGAATAAGGATTGACAATAAATTTATTACGTCAATTAGACATCTAATATTTAAACTCGACGTAGTTTTAACTGAATGAATTTACAAGCGCTGCATACATTTCACACCCGATGTAAATACAGAAGTATCCGTATTTGTACAAAAAATAGCAAAAAAGGCCGCTCGTGTCGCGTACTTCAGTCGCGTACTATAGATATTCCTAATGGTCTCATTTAGTATTCTATCCTACTTTGAAGTGATAGATATGAAAAGTAATTGATAAATTACAAGACCGAAAGAATTTAAAGTTTTTAAAAGATATACGTATCTAAAGACTAAAGAATCATTAAAAGGATGTTTCAAAGAAAATTATAGAAAAAAATATAGAAATAGCAATACTTGCGAGGCAAAGATAACTGCGTCCTGTTATTCGATTGACGAATAGGTCAATCACCATGAACTGTGACTCCTTGGAACAACAGAATATAAAAATTGATAGACGGCCAGGCATGAAGAGTATAGAAACTGAGTAACAAAAATGTAGAATACCAAATGGCAAAGTAAGAAATCAAGTACGAAGCAGTTTACATAGAGGCTCTAGTAATGTTGAATACTAATTTTTCAAAATCTTCTACTAGTAAATACTGTCACCACGAAAGGGAGCTATGTCGTCCATCAGCAGACATAGGTAAGCCTAGCAAGTAAAATCTTCAGAACAAAAACAACAAGACAGCTTTACTGAGATTTAAACCTTACAAGTCGGCTGAAGGAATTGGCGTTATTGCAGAAATACATAGATGACTTCCTGCCAATATTTCTTTCAGCATTTCTACTCAAAGGAATGTCAGATCAATTCAATCAATCACTTAATCCCAACGAACATCACAAGTAAATTGGAAGAGGCAAAAGAAATATCGCATTGTGTATTTTTAGATATATTGGAAATCACTTCTTTCGAAACCATAGAAAGAGTGGCTTCTACCAAGGGTTTTCATCCGTTCTCTACAAAATGGATAAAGCCATATTTTAAAATCTATGCTGAGACCCGAAGCAACAACGATTAGCTTATCCCCAAGGATGGGTGTTCTCGTTCCCACTCTGTTGTCTTGTCGTAGATAACATTCTAAATAATTTAATTAGTGCATATGGAGGTGCAAGGGTACGGCAACACCCTGGTATTTATGATAGGGGGAAAACATGAGAATGTTAATATTTGCAAGGAACGCTTCAAAACATGTGTAGTAGGTATCAAAATCACAGCCTCCACATAAGCCATCAAAAGATAATAATCGCCCGTTTTATTAATAGAAGGAAGAAGACTTCAGTGATGAAGCAAAATATTTAGGAGTTACATTAAACAAAAGCTAATGTGAAATTCCCGTATGTTTAACTGGTCGATCACAGGCTGCTCGGTGAGAATTGGGGCGTTAAACTTCTGATAATCTTTTGGTCATATTCAGCAAGAACTAAATAAATAAATGGGAGAGAGAAAATTGGAAAATGTTTTATAAATAGGAATTAAACACGGAATCAAATTCAAACCATTACTACATCGTAAAATGAATTGAGTAAGCCCAAACTATCTAACACTGAATTTAAACAATCAGGATCACACTTGAAAACAAGATGCAGATAATCTTCAAAACTATCAGTAGGGACTATTTTTGCAAGAATAAATTGTGCTATCAGTAATATAAGTGAAGAAGAAAGAGACGGAGAAACATGTAACATAAGTATTAGCAAGAAAACATCCTTTTTGTAAAAATACATAACCGCTATTATATACTGAGAACCCCTATATGTAATGACCATTCTTAACTCGAAGGATTATACCTCTCTCATGCAAGAGATGAAAGCTCAGAGCACTCCTTTTACGTATGATACGCGTAATGGTGCAAATTCTAAAAGAGGCAGTAGGCACAAAAGAGCAACCACGACGCAACTCAAGTACAGGACAAAAGGACAATAGACACCGAGCTGTGTGTACCGGATGAAAAGAAAACATGGTAACTATACCTCTCCGCGGGATATTGTGACTGGGCCCGATGCGTATTACTCGACGTCTTTGTCAACTGGAGAGGATATATTGACAGATGATTCGGCTGGAAACGTCTTCATCCTATTGTAGCGTTGTCATGATATTTTCTCGGTATGCCGCTAACAGAAATCAAGGAACTGATACGATCTTATACAAGGCGTATATATGCGTGTTATAAAAAGTAATACTTAGTATCTATGAAAAAAAAGAATTCTTAAGCATTACAACGGTTAGGTCCTTTTGGTACGATTTTTCGGTGACTACACAGACTACATCGTCACAAATATGGATGTGTGCATACTTACACAACCGAGAAAGGTGTCAGCAGTAATAAAAAGTTGTTTACTTTCATATCCTCCATGTAATCTTTGAAAATTTCAACACCATTCATACTTGCATGCTATCAAATTCCTCAAGCTTACGCGGAGGAAATAAAATACAAAAGGTAGCCACTACTACAGGCTGTCATTTTCGACCTCCACCATGGGAATATCGCTTATTACTAGGTACGTTTCAATTAGGTAAAGCATATTTTAGGTTTGTTATGAAACCGACGAGAAAATAGACCTGTGACAAATGACGCTCAAGATTTTTACAATTGAATAATTTCCTAATAAGTCTCAATTACACTTTTAATACAAGAACTATATTCCAATATACTCAATCAAAACCAGTAATTTAAATGTAATAAATGCAGGACAATAGTGCAACCATCCCCGTTATTTGACCGCTTCTTAAGAAGTATTAAACAGAAAGGAAATAGAACTTGTAAATTGCAAAGTCCAATTTTTGATAATAAATAGGTATTTGCTGACAAAGTTAATATGGATATGTAAGCTACTTTCAAAAATAGGATAATTGGAGAAAAGTTTTTATAAAAAAATGTTGATTAGTTTCGAAACTTGCAGATCGTCAGATATCTTAGAGGACAAACAATATCACAAAATGAAACAGGGTCACAATTTAAAGCCTGCCACAATCTAATCACTTTAGATCACTTTAGAGAGACAAGATTTTAAAAATATTGTTTCAAACTTATGCTCTCACATGCAGTCAATTTAAAATTATAATTATCCTGATTAATAATACATCATATTCAATGATTTTGTTCGTTGTTTATTGGTAAAACAATGCCGTACCACCGTATAAGTGCCCGTGTTTTATTTTTAATCTTAATTATCCTCAGTTAACACGATAATTTCATGTTTATACAGCAACGACTCAATTCCTTCTACAAAAATGTGCCCGGTTAAATGCAGAAGCGACTTCCAGATTAACTTTGCGCAATTACAGAAGCCTCAGGTGCGCCAATTCAAATTTTAAATAGCCTGAATACTTGAAATACTCCAGTTACATACCATAAATAATAACCAAGAAGTATGCGCACTTCCTGTTACTTGACTGTATTTACAAGTATAATCCTGCGTTCAAGGTACAATGCGAGAATTTAATAAACCGCGGTGTTTGTTGCTAAGCCACTTTTAAAATCGTAGAAAATCATCACACGAAAATATTCGTAGTTTTCACTAAAATGACTTCTTTGAAACGCTATTAATACTAAACTATGCGGCATATTCACTAATTTAACTATGGAATAGTTCGATGTCATACGAAGCTCTTCGAAAGCGTCCTTTTTTACCAGTAAGTAACAACAGTGACACCTTTTTTTTTGTTATTTCAATTAAAAAACTAGTGTACATAATCGTTTCAAATTAATGTAATATTTAAGCTTTAGGCGAATTAGCAATAAGTAGATTTGTAAAAAAAAAAAATTTTCATTTCTTTTAAAGATTTTAAAATTTTCATTCTTCAATGCAATTTCAACTCTCTCAAGTATTTTTGGAATAAGCTTCCTTTATTTCCAAAACGTTAAATCTCGTCTTAATTAGGGGCATTTTTGGAAGATTCAGAGTTTGCAATATTCTTGCAAGCAAAAAATTGTTATTTAAATATTATCTATTCAATAGTAATTAAAAGTATACATATTAAATGTAAACCAAATAATTCCAATGATCTTTATATGTATGTATTACTATGTTGTCTGAGTTTATCTAAAATTAATGAATATTAAGTGCAAACGTAATATTTGCTAATAGTCCCTATTTTATTAAGCGGTCTAGCTACATGTCTACCTCTATTTGTATTTTTAATATTTAATTTTTATTTATCCATTAAGGGTAGATCCTTTTATTTTAAATTCTATAGAGTAGGTATCCCACAAAAGATAAAACACGTTACACTAACATTTACGTATCTCTTTCCATACTGCCAAACACCAGGGTTATTAAATTATTTCACTGTACGTAACTTTTAAAGCACACATTTTTTTCTTTTGTGTAGTTCCTTACACATATCGAATACTTCTCTTAATACCAAAGAATTATATCTTACTTCAATGTAAACATATACTCACAAATTTGGGCCACCTACGAGAAAATTCCTTACCTGAAAAGAAAAAATACTTCGTTAATAAACGTAAACAATATCAATTCTAGTTCATTACTAGAATAGACGCAATGTATAGGCAATAAATTTGAGAGCAATTTAACAGCAATTTACGTTTGCTGGCATAAAAAAATCAATGGCAATTTACCCGATGGACCTAGATGTGATGGTGCAGATGGCACACCTAAAAATAGCCGCTAAATTATAGTTAATAATTTTTAATTTACGACGGTGTGTGGGCCATTATCCATTCTAACGTTTGAAAAATTCCTAAATTCCTCTCCAACAAAATACTACAAATCCACCGAAAATAAAACACCAATAAAACATTTTGTCGAACAATTTTACTGCTGTGCATGTAAATAGATGCGAACAGGGTTGGAGTAAGTATCAGTATTAGTATAGGCCTTACGTTAAGTGCACGGTCTATGATTTCTTGCGATTAAAGTTGACATGCTACAGACAGTGCTACTAAAATGCTTACTGCAGCGATATGTTTTCCATTCTATTATCCAATGCAAGAAAATAATACTGCAAGTGACTATCTACAAAACTACCCACCTGAATTACTGTTCGCTACAAAATTGAGGATATTTTCGAAAAAATTCAACATTTCTATAAATAAGCAATGTTTTTTATTTTTTATTTTTTATAGAATCAACAAGAAACTGGTATTATGAATCGCCGTTAACATAATCATTCATCAAACGCCAATGTTATTAAATTAGTGATTGTTGTTATTGGCGGAGGGTCTATTATGATATTGCGAGGTATAAGTTTGCCCGAACCTACGAATCTTGTGATGGCAAACTAAGGCACCAAGATATGGAGGTTGTGGCCATTTCTACACAAACGTATTGCATGGATCAATTGAAAATGTGTGTAAATGAGAATCTAATTGCTTATTTAATTTGATTTCGACCAGCATCTGCTTGTTACAACCACATACTTATTGAATTTGAACGGTTAGCAGCTACAATAAAGTAACAATATCGACTTTATTGAATAACAGCCCAAGTGTATACAACTAGAATCCCTCCCTGTCTTCGGTAGCAATATTCCACATTTAAACAGAAACGTGCAGAGGAGCTATGAGCGTGTGATGTGGACGGATGCGTACATTTAAGTTTTTTTCAAGCGTCGTCGCAATACGCGTTAGGTTTTGGACGGCTGGATGCCGCCGACGAGATGAGAGAAGAGGAGAAGTGCGAACGTACCAAATAATTTATGGGGCACTTTGACTCCAGCGAACTAAACACTCGTCAAAGAGAGCAAAGGCGCCGCTCCAGCGATATCTTAATGAATTATTCTAATATTAGATTAGAAAATGGCCTTTTTCAAGAGAGAAACTTCATTAGCGCGCTCTAAGTGGGAACTTAATTAAGCGCAAAGATTTAATAATGTAATAATGAAATGATGGTGGCAGCGAAGACCACTTTGCGATGGTAGTTAATACAACACCTCGCAAGAAAAGTATAAGGATATATCGAGGGGTTCATGGAAAAAGAGAGCGTAGGCCGTAAATTAATATTTATTTACGGCAGTGCGTCTTAATAGTTTAGTACTGCCATAGCTAGTTAATAATATTCGATTGACATGAAAAAGTTGAATGTCTTTGATGAATCATTTCCGTATACGTTATTATAGGTAGGATTTGTTAATAATTTCATCGTATCTGCCTTTAATTTGGGGTAATTCAAGTGAAGTAAGGTCTCTATTTTGTAAAGGCACTGTTGAACTTCAGAATCTATTTAAGCGGCGTGACAGAATATTGTCAGAGAGTGTGATTTTTACTTTTAAGAATAAACAGCGTTTCTTTTTCACTTTTGACCGCTAAAGGTCATTACCCGATAAAAATTTATACGAGAATCCTCACAGGGTAGTGGTTTAATGGTATGGCGCGTTTGGTTAGAGAAAGGTACATTTACTTCATCCTCTCCGCGGAGAAATTAGCGTTTTAGAGTTTGTGTGGCTAATTGTAAGCAACATCAAAGGTAAGCGCGTTGCTTCGTTGCCATTGTAATTGCATACGGCTTTAAGATTAGTGCTAGCATTTATTGGTTTAATTCGTTTTTGAGTAGTCATGTTTCAATGATGTATTGTACCTTTCTGTAACGAAACGCACTACATAATAAATTTCAACAGAGAGAATTGCATCCTGGTTTTGAAGTACCAAAACTTTTCCAAAATTAGTGCAAGAACATTACATCCATTTTAGTCGTATAAATTTCATTATTAATAACGTCAACTATTCTTTATTGAAAATGCCAGATGCTAAGCAAGTTGAAATTCGAATGATTTTTAAACCCACAGTGAAGATGTTTTGGTACAACTTGCCATGCTGAATTAATGCTTTCGTTATTATTTTGCATTTTCTCAAAACCCGTCACATTTGTAATACACAGGGCTCTGACATCCCAAGAAACGTTTATAGCTTTGATCACTTTGTGAATCTTGAAATTTTACAACAGTTTCTTAAAACACTTTTAAAACAGAAACAAAACAATCCTCATCTTAAAGACATACATTTATCTTTGTAAGCACTCGCAAAGAGTACAAAAGAGGCGTGATGCGAACAGTCGTCGCACGTACGCGCTTAAATTTTATTTTTATATTAATGGCATGCGCGTCCTGAATACTGCCTACCTTAATGTATGTGTAGATGTGTCGATTAAATATTTATAAGTGGCTATACGTCGTGAATAGACAGGATACTGATAGATGAAAATATTACGTCGATATGTTTGTTGTCTTTGCATACAATGAATTGCTTGCTTTATGTTTGATTTTAACGCTTCCTTTCTAAAAGAAAATAAACTCTACGTTACACATATAAGGCATTTACCTTAAATGGAAACTTAAAGCTTACGAGTACGAACGAGTAGTTTGTATTAAAAAGGAATCCTAGGTATGAAAGGTATATGGACATGAATTTCTTGGTTACACAACATTAGTTTGCGTTTTCAGAAAAATCAATTTTATAACACAAACAACGCGTAAGATGAATTAGTTTTCTCAGTAAGAGCTTATGCAAGAAAAGAGTGTTATATTAGAATTAACAAACGTTATCCCATAGATAATCGAAATTTATTAATAAGCTTTGGTTTTCTTTGAGAAGCTTTTACCATCAAAATCAAATTGAACTTTCTAGTAGAAATCAGATAGCGAATGTAATACCACAATCATTATCATAATTTTTGGTTGATACGCATAAATAGAGATCAAGAATTGAGGAGATATTTTTTTCAGATGCAATATGATCTGATAAACTTTTTAGTAGATATTTCTCTTTATTTCCACACTGTAAACCTAGTCTGTTCTGGCGTTAAAATATACCGAGTTGTGGTGTTCAACTTCACCTTCAACTTCAAAGCGTTGTCTTCAGTAGTCTACGCATTTCCTAATTTTATTTTCAATTGGTGTGATTGACGTCTTCTCTGGAAGATATTGTGTTGAAAGTTTTTTTCGTGCTTATGAATATGTTCTAGTTTTTTTCTTTTATGCGGTATGTTAGCTTATATACTACAGACGTTCTTGAGAAAGTTCTTCGAAAACATAATGTAAAATATGCGTTTGTTGGGCCTGCCTACAGTTCCAAGGAAGTTGGTCATTAGAGCCTGTGCAGCTGCACTGGTGCAGTTGGAGTCTACATTTCTTACACGTAGTCTAGAGTAGGAGTACACCGAAATAAGTAGTGCGAATTTAAATTTAAAATAAGGAAAATATTGAAATAGTTGGATATCAATATTATAACAAATGCAATTAGTTTGCTTAGTAGTTCTCTTTTAATTGGGTTTAGTTGCTACGAGTAGCAAAAGGTGGGTAGCACTGATGGCAATTAAAAATTAGCGATAAACCCTTTAGCAATCCATCACTGCACTAATATTAGATTTTGAAGTAAATTGCCACTCAACTTCTTTATTAAAAAATGCAGCTTCTTGGTTAAAATAAATTTAGAGAAACATTTTTAACTAATAGCTAAATAATACTCACAATTAGTCCCTAAATACCGATATAAAACGTCTGCTTTGTAAAAATGACAATAATAATACATTACAAAAAACATGGGGTTTGACTCGTACTTGTCCAACTACTCTTCAGAACATAAACAAGTTTCTTCTTTATTTTCATCTACGAATTTCGCACCAAAAATAAAAAAAATAAACAACTGCAATTCTCAGAAATGCAATGCTCGCTACACCCCCAAAGGTATTGACATTTCTTCCACTGGCTTGTCGTTTTTTTATTTAATGAATCGTTACCATATATCGTTAAAGTTACAGTGCACTAGACGTTTACAGGGTCATAAAAGTGTACGATAAATCACGTAATATATGCTTTTAACTGATGTGGTTGATGCTTACCGTTTTATCCTGGATAGTACATACTTCCCATTTATAGACTAAATAACTCAGTTCCTGAATTGAAAATGAAAATAGTTATATTAAGAAGCTAGTTATTTTTACATATTTTATCAGAACAATTTTCTAATTGAACACAGATAGATGTGGTGGGTAGCAATGTTACCCACATAAAAAATATTTTAAGGCGAATAATAAAAATTCTCTGAGTATAAAACTGTTTGGCAAGAGAATGGGTTTTATGACACATAAAACTTGAATTAACAGCAGCATGATTGTAGGTCATATATTATCTTTAAATATAATAAAACAACGTTTACTTAAATGATACTATTTTTTTACGATTTTGCACTTGATTTATGATGTTTATGTTTATTATCAAGGTGATTCTTTTCCACGGAATTTATCCGTAGCGAAACTTACGAATTTTATAAATTCGAATGCTATACGGCTCATTAAGAACTGCTACATTTTTTCTGCACAGAAATAAATTACAGCAAGGCGATGAAATGAAATAGTTAAATGTTGTTTGGATCGCAAAGTAGGGCCATAAATACATTGATTTGTTACAATGAGGAAGCAAAAGAATACGAAAACAGTTTAAGAAGCTGTTGGTTAGGGTCTTAAAACTTATGAGAAATGGTTTGTTTACTTTAAAAACTCGAGAAAGAGGCTTATTTTTAGAAAAATGAATTCGTCCTCTGAATTTGCTAGATGCTGGCTGATGTGTTTCTATTCTAATGCCGAGCGCTTTGTATATTTTTATAAAAGCCCATTATACCGTGTTACAGAAACGGCTAGATTTGTTCTATTGGTTCTTACAGTAGTCAAAGAGGTCAATCTCATGTGCATTGACAAATAGAAGATGTGAAAAGTCATTTTTGTGTGAAAATGTTACGACAAAGAATGACGTATGAGTGTGAAGTACGAGGTAAAAGTATCCAGCACAACATAGAAACAAATTTTTTGTGAAATTCAGTTTTATTTCTCAACGTAAATCCATACACTTTCCCAGCGATACTCCCATCTCCTTAATCCGTCCAAATAATAAGTTAGAATTTTGTTTTGAAAAATAGAAGAGAGGTTTACGAATGTGATGGTGTCCACGTTCGATGAAAATTTCTATTCTGCGAGCGAAATTTTCAGTCTAGAAAATACAAAAAGGTCACTGGCGACAGATCTGGTGAATAGAGTGAGTGGTCCGTTAATTTGCATCCTAATTCATAAATTTTTGCTATGACCCCTACTAAAGTGTGACACCGTACGTTGTCTTACTGGAATAAATTTTTTTTTAATATTAATTATTATTGTTTTTCCTCTTTAAAGATAGTCGTTTAGCACAATTCCATGACTACCCCAAAAAACAGTCGTCATCACTTTCCCGACCGATGGAACAGTCTTTTTCTACGACTTGCATATAAGAATTGGATATTCTTCTAAACTAGTTTTGTATTTGCAGCCGGTGATGTGTTAATATACGTAGTGGTTAATTTTTTATCATGCTTTAAAATTAGCGTTCAGATTCCTCTCTCATTTATTAACGTCTTGTTTTGTCTTCCTCCGAAATTGGTAGATATTTTAAAAAAATCACGGACGGCAAATCATCTTCTATTATTGTTCTGTGATGCAGAAAGAAAACGGTGTTGATATCGCTAATGCTTTCTAAAAAAAACGTTCCGAAATAATGTTGTACAAGAGATACAACAAAAGGCATGAAAATCTTAAAAAAAAGCAAGCAAAAGCTTAGAAGATCTTTGAAAATGCAGAAGCAGGCCGTCGTATCTTGTGAAGGAATGTTAGCACTAAATAATTATTTGTATTGTTATCATCCTTTCAAGTAAATATTTCTATATCATAAATGAGAATCAGGAACATTAACCGAAGCGGTTGTTAATTTGTGGTAATCCGATTTATTCGAGGCACTTCCGGTGCTTTAAATTGTATGAAACCATTAGATGCAGAAAAGCTAAGTTTATATTTCGATCGAAAAACAGTAATGCTCCCTGTAATAGAAATTGTACATTTTCTAAGATCCCGCTAATTTAGTTTTCTATTTCGATTTACCTATGGGAGGTTTTACGAGATTCGTTACAATGCGCATTAAGAAGAATGGAATTGAACAATTACTAAATCGAAGAATGTAAAAATATATTGAAGCTGGAAAGCAGAGTCATAATAACCGGTCTATTAATTGTAACATGACAAAGCTTTTAGACAGCAAACAATAATTTTTTATATTGAAGTAGTCAAATAGGAACAATTTACGAAGCCGGTGTTCAAATGTTGAATCAAATCGGGGTGATAATCCTTCAAATACATTCCAAATTTTATTGATGTCAATTTCCCACAATAAAAAATTTCAGATAACTTTCTTATCACCGATACGTATGTAGATAACGCGTGAAGCATCAGCAGATGTAGGTAATTTCGTGTGACAGAGAATATCACCAGAATGATGAATTTCGGAATTACATTTTAACGTAGGTGTAACATTACCTATCTAAATTTTATGCCTGTTAATGTTGAAAAGACAAATGTTAAACACGGTAAATTTCCCAGCCGTTTGCGTATGCTGTGTATAAATTCCAACAAGTAGGTCGCGTACAAAAACATGCTAATGTTTACGCATCAATGGATCTCGAAGACAAGATAAAATATTTCATCAGTCACCATATGTGCGTTCTGTTGTAATGCTGCTGTCTGGTTTAAAACGCTGTTTTAAATAAAACGGTTCATGAATGACACTAGAAGTGAAAGTAGTAGATAGGGTCACCGCGTGTATATTTCTTGAAACAAAAAAGGATTTACCCATGGAGCATTAATGCTTTCTTATCAGAGAAAAGAATTGAACTTAGATCATTTGGAGTTTCATTAGGTCCGTTTATGTGGATTTCGTAGAATTCCATTCGGGGCAATTATTCTTTCTCTACTAGTTGCTGAAAGTTTTAATTTAAAGCTTTTAAATCGTTCTTTTTTTTAAGCTTTTTAGCAACTGCTTCTAAAAACCTGAGGTTGGTGCGCTAATTTTGTCACACTTCTTTTATTGCCAAGCACACGTTTTCTTTGAGTAGTTCAGTCACAACACGGTTTCCTCGTTTTTTCTTCTTACTGTGTTCTGAATTTATGCACCCGTGACTCATAAACTTTGCTTTGTACGTACTCGAAATAGTTTTTTGATCTGGGCTTGGACGATTGCAAATTGTCACGTATCTATCTGTCAGCTCGAAAAATCTTGAATGTAATATGTTACAATTTTTTCCCTGGTGTAGAGCGTTTTGTCATGTTTCAAAAATGCTATGCCACACCTTTGAAGATTAATTTATCACTGCCAGTTGACAAGCGCCTATTAGCTAATTAACTTAAAATGAGTTACAATTGTCTAGAAATGCTTCTACTTAATCCCAGCCCAAACAAATTATGTAAATTCGGTTAATACGAGAGAATAAATTATTCTGCAATTCAAACATGCATTTCTAACTAGTAAACGTTTTACAACTTGTTAAATCTTGTAGAACATGCTGTAAACTACAGGTGTGCCAAAAAAATATGCAAAAACCATTAACACGAGATGAAAGTTGGTGGAAGATGCACTGTATATTAATTATTAATTAATCTTATCTTCCAAATATATCACGGCGTTAACTTTTCTAATTACATGCTTAAGGAAATGTTGATGATAAAAAAAATTCATGTTTCTTTCTATGATAACGCCAAACGATAGTATGTTTCATTAGTATAAGTTTGAAGATAAATCGATAATGAAAAATATCCATTTGTTTTTGGATTCCTTAATTCAACATACATAAACGGGAAAGAAATAATTTAAACTACACATTTCTAACACACGCAGGCGTTTATTAACTCATGCAAAGTAATGTCAGGAAACAAAATCGTTTAAACTTACAACTTTATTTAAGTCAAATGCTATCATCAATACTATCTCAAAGAAAACGTACGTATAAAACGTCTAAATAAATCGCAAGTAATATACCTACGCAACTGTAAAGTAAGTAAAGATCTTTCGCAGTTCACATGGCAACCACCTTATCACTGAAAAATACCTACTGAAGAAATATTTCAGCCTGTCTCTATACAGCGGTCCCAAAACTAAAACATAGGCCCTACATTGAGGGAGTGCCATTCATCTTTCCGGGCGGAGCATTTCATCGATTTTTCGAGCACCACCTTCGCTCGGAAAAAGGACGAGCATTCGCCGACCGGTATATTAGAGGCGGGTCTAAACTGGAACGCCTCCAGTTAAGGTTTCGTTCCGGCAACTTTACCTGGAACGGGACCGCAGTGTACAAGCGACGGCTGCTTAGAATCCATCAGGGTCGTCATGCTGGTGCCCCCGGATATGTTAGCCGCTCAATCGAAGATGCTGTATCAAATAAATAAGTATTACGGTGAACGCGTACAGACTAGGATGGGAACGATTGCGAAAACGATTAGGGAAGTGTGTAAAGTGGTGCAAGATGTTCTAAAAGAGGTCGAGGTGCAAGAACCTCGATTCATATCCTCTTTAACTGAGTGCAACGGTAGATACGAAGGTCTCGAAGTCATCTCACCTGGAGAATTCGAAGTCGTCCTTTACCTAAATCAAATGGGAGTGTTTAATTTCGTAGACGATGGAACTTTACCAGGTTGTGCAGTGTTAAAATTAAGCGACGGTAGGAAGAGATCCATGAGCTTATGGGTTGAGTTTATAACGGCTTCAGGTTACCTATCGGCTAGAAAGATCCGATCGCGGTTCCAGACATTAGTAGCTCAAGCATGCGATAAGTGCTCTTATAGAGATTCTGTAAAAATGATAGCCGATACCACCGAGGTTAAATTAAGGATCAGAGAACGCTATGTTGTACAAATAACGCCGGCATTCAAATGCTCTGGTGTTTGGCCAAGGTCGGCGGCGCATTGGCCAATTCCTCACATACCTTGGCCACATCCTAATCTCGTGGCCGAAGTTAAAACGGAAGGTTTTGACTTGCTATCGAAAGAAAGCGTTGCGATGCAAGGAAAGCAATCGGCCATGGAAGGTGATGCGTGGGTCCTATCATTTTTAGAAGCGGAAAATAGATTATTACAAGGAGGTTGTAGACGAAGATGTTTAAGCATACTAAAGACATTAAGAGACCGCCATTTGGATTTACCAGGAAACCCAGTGTCGAGTTATCACATGAAAACCCTTCTATTATACGAATGCGAAAAACATCCTCGAGAAGCTGAATGGGACGAGTCATGTATAGCCGATAGAATAAATGGAATATTCCTTCAGTTAATATCATGTCTACAATGTAAGAGATGTCCACATTATTTCCTACCAAACCTGGATTTGTTTAAAGGAAAATCATCTGGAGCTTTAGACAACGCATCCAAACAAGTTTGGAGGCTAACTAGGGAAATGTTAACCAATACCAGATGCTTAGAGAAGCTTTAAATTCTTTAGGATAATACCGAGAAACATTCCTATTTCAAAATTTCTCTGTAACTTATTAAATTTTCATCGGATGTATTGAAGCAATATAGAAAGTGCAATACTAGTATGTATTAACCCCTTGATAATAATTTTAAATTGAAGATTTTGTAAGATACAGACGGTTTCTTATATATGTACAAAGACTGTAATTAAATTATTATTTAAATATTTATATGTAATTACTTCAAAAGTATTTATGTATATGTATTTTTTACATTGTATATACATACATAGACTTGCTTATATTTTACTGTATATACATTTTTATTCTGTAAGTTCTTCTAGGCCAAATTATTTTTTCTCCTTTTATACTAGGGCTCACTTGTTTTGAACATATTTATATACATGTGCCATATAGTTAGGTATTTTTTTATAAATATAAATGATTTTATTTGAAATAAATTCTAAGTGATTGTTAATCGATATCCATAGATGAATAAGATCATTGTTGAGTGAAATGTTTTCCAACAAAAAGAGATAAACAAATAAACATAGTTTCAATTTTATTTAAACTTGTTCTTATTTCCACATTAATCCAGTGAACGTATCTGTAATTAACAAATTTTTAGACTCAATATTCTCTCTCGTAGAGTGAGGTGTCCGGAATGAGCTATAAACATTTTTATTAACTATTCTACGTTGAATTAATTGCAGCGTTCAGTTAATTCCTTTATCTTTATAGGAATTTTATATTTTAGTATCTTCCGGGTAGAGATTTATATGGAACCAATAAAAGCCGAAATAAAATTAAAATAAAAAAATCCTTCTTTTACGGCATATAACTTCATTATACGCGCAACGTTTAGACGTATGTCGAAATTTTACAATAAAATTTACAAAATTTCGAATTTGTTTATCTAACAAGTTCCAATGGAAGACGAGTTTTTACGACGATTTTTATATTATTTCATATAACCGCTGGATAAAAATCACATCAAAATTTAAATAAATAAATAAATGGAATCAATAAAATAATAGATAAAGATTTTAGTGTGAAAATATGCTATATATTGAGAGTTTTGAAATTTGAAATATCAATTATCTCTTCTCGAAAAATAGAAATCTAAACGACACGAAATAAAATCTGGATTTTTGTTATTAGAAAGTTATAAAAAAAATATATATTCTAACGCACAAGAAGCAATCATTCTTACAAAGTACATAAGTAAATACTGAGGTGACGAAGTTTTATCATTTGAAATTGAAAAGTATATTAACACAAGGTGTTTTAAGACGCGTATACTGAGAATTTTGTGCATGAAGTGCTTCACATTCCATAAATTCAATAACTGGTTAGTACGTACGCGAGAGTATGAACCTTTTCTTGCTATGCCAGGATGTATAACATTTGCAAGAGTAGGAATTAGCACATGAAGTAGCCTTTTATATCTTAGGCGAGTTAGACGTTCATTCCACTGCTTTATACAATTTATTGTGAAGTATATATTCAAATTATTATATATATCGATATTTTCTAATAAATGAACAATCGAATTGAATGATCTTCCCTTTTTCCGTTAATATTCCAAATTATTTTCTTTCAAATCCCCACTAGTTTTGTTTTGGTTCCTTCAGTTTATATTCTTCCTTTTTCCCTTCAGAATACGTCTTTGATTGTTGACGAGTTGATTCTTTGAATGGCTGGCCTAATGACCATCGCTTCCGACGTTGTGGATTGACATTGTGAATTTAGATTACTGGATTCTAACCAGTGTGTGTTATGTGAATTTTGTGATTTTACAATTCGAATTCTGAAAATGTCCAATTAAATTTTGATATTTTGTGCATATTGAAATTAGATAATAAAATTTGAATTAATTAAGGTGCAAGTGCACAAAGTTCAACTCACTCGATGATCCATTACAGTATTTTAATGTAAATAATATTACAACAAGTGTCCCCCGAATGGAGTAACCCACTTTTACAAATTTTAAAATAATAAATCAACCCTTATCAAAGCATCATCATTAATTTTATTTTTACCGAAACATTTATTCTAAGATCTTGAAAATGGTTAGCGTACAAGGTTCAACTTAGAAAAAATAAATATTTAATATGAGAACCTTCGTTTCCAATCTATTTCTGAATTCTTCATACACAAAAGATATCATCTCATTCATTTATCATGTAGAATTTTCCGTTTCGATAAATCAATCGATCGTCGTTTAATGATCGTGAATCATGAATGAAAAATTTTTTGCTTTGGACAATCCCAGAGGGAGAAATCTAAGAGCGAGAATCCGCTGTAATTCTGAAGTTAACATCTAGCCAATTTCTAACTACAACTGTTGAATACGTGCGGGACATATGTTGTTTTAAAACTTTATTTGATTTCGAAAGTCTAAATTTTGATGAACTAGAAAAGAAGTCCATCCAACTGGAAATTGTTTCAAATTTCCAAATAAAAATCTTGATTGAGGTTTTCCGCGAAGCAATTTTCGTCTATAAACGATATAAAAAAATCAAGAACAAGTCTCCTAGAAAACTACAAACAAATAGATTTCACGTAAATGTTGTATGACAGAAAAATTTAATTTGTTTGGTTTTTGCTAATTGGCTTTAGTTTCACGAAGATCCAGCTCATAAAGAAACTACAGATACTGTTAGATAAACGTCAATTCTACTATCAGAGTATATATCTACTAGAAGATACACTACCCGACAAAAACATAGACGCGGTGTCGTTTTTATTTACGAAACAAAGTTTATAGATATTATATAAAATGTAAATGAGGGTTATTAATAATGTTATGTAAATAGTCCATTTATAGATATTTGTGGGTATTCCTTTATGAGGGGTAATTGAGATTTTCCCAGATCAAAATAGGAATTTTAAATGCGACAAAAATTTAGACCCTGTGCATTTATTACGTTAATATAAGCAAAAATGTTTTAACTGGATACTTCTCTTTATATGCAGTGGTTGTGCTGGTAAAGTGTACACATTTCACCACGAGAAATTATATTTTATAAAGTGTTTGCAATATGGGTAGAAAAAAGCAATTATCCTTGATAGAAAGGGGTAAAGTTCTAGCCTGGCACCAGGATGGTGTTAGTAAGAAGGAAATTGTTTGTCGGTTACGAAGAAGCAATTATTCCGTTAGAAATTTCCTAAAAGATCCGCAAAATTACGGCAAATCAAAAGGCCAGGGGCGACCGAAAGCTGTAAGTGAGCGGGACAAACGCACGATATTGTGCGGTGTGCATCCAATTCTTTTGCGTCGGCGAGAGTTATTGCAGAACAGGCGGGGGTACAAACGCACGTGCGTAATATTCAAAGGATTTCAAAGGCGTCACCGGTAATATCACGGAAGAAAATGTTGAGAAAACCGCCACTTTCGGCGAAACACAAAGAAGCGAGGTTGAGATTTGATGAAGAACACATATCCTGGAAGAAACAGTGGGAAAAAGTTATATTTTCCGATGAGAAACGTTGTAATTTGGACGGACCGAATGGGTACTCGCATTATTATCATGATCTGAGAAAGAAACCAAAAGTGAAAATGACCAGACAATTATGGGTGAATCTGTGATGATATGGGCAGCGATTGGATTCCGCGATAAAAGTAAGATAGTGTTTTGCACAAACAAAATGACATCTGTGACGTATAGACTTATTGCGTGACAATCTTCTACGTTTTGGAAACCAATGGGCCGGGTGCAATTTTGTTTTTCAGCAAGATAACGCGCCAATTCATAAAGCAGAAACCATTACTGAATGGTTTAAAGAGAAAAAGATTAAAACTTTACAGTGGCCGGCGCCAGACTTAAACATTATTGGAAACATGTGGGGTGAATTGGCACGTCGCGTTTATGGCGGAAGCCGTCAATATTTCACGGTACGGGAACTGAAAACTTCAATAGTGACTGATGGCAGAATATCCCTCAAAATTATGTGTTAAATTTATATAAATGTATTAATAACAGACTATTGGAAGTGATTAAGAAGAATGGAAGATCTACGCATTACTGATCACTCTTTTGTTTATTTTTGTTTTACATTTGCAACAAGAGCGTCTAAATTTTTGTCGTAGAAATTGTTTAAACGTTGGAGTAATAATTTATTATTTATAGTTCATATATTACTGGAGGAGATATTTTTAAGTTTATTTTACGTTTATGAATAAAAACTTAATTAGATATCTTGCTAGTTTTGCAAAGAAATGTTGTAACCCTTAAAACCCTTAAAACATCTTACCGCGTCTAAGTTTTTGTCGGGGAGTGTATGTTAGCTTGTCATATTTCTTTCTACAAGCACATTAAAACACAGGATTAGGATGAATTAATGCTATATCCGCAACTGTATTCAAGCAGATTGGGGAGAATATGATGAGAATAAACATTTTGCTTGAAATTATAAATGGTAACCATTTAAAGGCGAAGTTGATTGCTCTAATAATAACACTAGCAAATAATAAAGAAAAAATGTAAAGGCCAGTAAAGAAAGAATTCTTGGCATTCATAAGCATATTAAGAAAAAAAAATTATTAGAACCTGCTTGCGCTCCTAATATTGCGATACAAATTGTCTAAATAATTCTACAATGTTTTCATTAATTAATAAAAAAAATAATAATCAGGCAACGTACGTTAAGTAAATAGTATATTTAAACATTACCTACTGCAGTTCCAATGGTGAAAATCACGTACTGCTTTTGTAAAATTCGATTGTATTGTCATCATATTTGTAAAGATAGTTGCAGAGAATTAAGCTGCGTTCAAATAAGGTAGCGGAAGAATTTGACAATTGAGACCAGTTTGCTTTATCATAAGCGGTAAACTAACTTATCTGATGATATTAACAAGTGCTTTTGTAATGCACAGAAACGTTACGTAGTACGTTTATTAGGCAATCGTGACATACAAATTTAAAAACAAATGTAGAAGATAATCTTACAGTTTAACGTGTATTAGATTCGCATTGCATTAGTTTCTCATTACTCTACCTGAACGCCATTTTATAGTGGTTTGTGTTACTTCACTGTTATTAATTTGGTCAAACTCGTACTGTTGCATATCAGAAAACTAATGTAAAACAATTACTAAATTGATATTTTACAAAAACAATTTTAAAAAAATTTTAAGAATTAAGAAATGACTTATTTTAATCGGTGTAATTATGGAACATGAAAAATTAGCAGAGTTTGTGTAGAGTGAGCTTTCAAAAAAAGCAATTTTGTGGAAAATGGAAATTTCACGTGAAGGTTACCGTTAGATGAGTTTTTACGGTTTTAGTAAACGCCTAACACAACGACAATGCCTCGAATCGCTTTGTTTAACAGAAATGACTGTTTTCTGCTAATCTGCAGAATTTCGTTTTTGTCGTGCTTCCATCGGTGATGAATTTCCTGAAGGTCGGTCAAAATTGGTTTGTTCCAAAAACCTTCGATGCTGTGCTCAGCACGATTCATCAGGCATATTGAAGACTGCAGTATATTCGATTTGCTGTGAAAAGATTCGTTTCCGATGGATTCCGCATAATTTGACCCAAACCCAAAGAAAGTTCGTGTCAATTGATGCAAGGAAATAGTTAAAAAAATCGATAGATTTGCATATATTTACGAGACGAAAACTATGTAACAATTAATTGTTTGCGTGTTTCCAGATTAACCGATTCCAAGAAAAGTTACTGGTTCACGAAGCACTTCTAAGAAAATGATCGCTTGTCTCTTTCGTTGTACTGGATATTTTGCATTTGGTTTATCAAAGAACAGTCAACGGCAACAATGCACGTCAAATAATTGATTATTTGAAAAAAACAACGTCAAATTGCCTTTTTGCCCTCATTCACCTGATTTATTGCCTAACGACTTCTTTTTACTCCCGAATATCAAACAAAAATGTCCGTGGGCGGCGCTCAAGAAGCTATTGAAGCCTTCAAAAACCATCAGCATGGAATGTTTCGAGAATTAGTTAATACCGAATATTTTGAAAAATACTAAAATGATTTATACTAATAATGTTTTTTGCAAAGATGACTTTGATAAGTTACCTAATGATAAGAATTAAACAAAGAACTAAAAAAATACATGTTAGATTTTACATTAATTGCGTTACTTCATTAAAAGATAGACCATGTTCATCTAAAAATTAAGTTTTGATTAGCAACAATCTACTGCAATTAACGATTATTTTTTGCTTTCAAAGGCAATTGGTATTTTGTTATATTCATTTAATAAATGAGAAAAAATAAATCATGTCAATTATGATTTATTTTTAATTTTAATTACCTTGATTTGGTAAGAATTAAATTCAAGATAGCTTTTATGATTGGAAGAAAATATTCATGTGTGAATGGTTAGTATTAACATTTTAATTTGATTGCCTTCAATTTATTTATTCTTGTTAACTACCTCAAGCACGTGGATCTAATGCTAAAAGCTTCGTTGTTAAAAAAAGCTGCTGATACTTTATGTGTTGAAATGATTTGAAAATTGAGAAAAATCTGATTTTAGGAAATTAATTAATTATTTGTCGTTTTCTGAAAACACTCTTTCGGCAATTTAAGTTAAGCTAAGTAAATTACAAGTATTAAATAATTACATTTTATAATAAAGAGAACTAACCTGCTATTGAGATGCTCTAATTTAAACACAATGTTTATATATTACATACTCGAACTACTCTTTATTTTTTCATCCACTTTGGGCAGATGGCAGGACTAAAAGATTATTAGCGACAGCGATTGTTTAATCACGGCAAATTTAGATAATCTACACCTTTCAAAACACAATTTTGCAGGAAATTTCAAAGGAATTCTTATATCTACAATAGCACAATGAGATACGAATATTTTGTAACATGTGCATGTTTGAAGTGAATGACTGATCTTTAGTGCTTGGAGTCTCATTATGCTAAATGCGTCAACAATACAATTTTGTTTTGTTGTAATATATCTTACACTCTTGTAAGATTAAAGAACATTTGTAAATCCTATTATTACATATTCCTGTTTTCGAAATGGAAGTTAGGGCAGTATTGTCTGTCTGAATTGAGAGTTTACCTCCGAAAAGAAAGTATTTTAACTTGGTTACACAATGTAATATGGCCAATATTTCTTCTTCTTATTTTGTCGTAGTATTTCTGGACAATAAAGTAAATGGAAAAAATAAAGAAAAAAATGTTATTTACATCGATTGATTTGTCATACAAATATACATAGGTTTTGAAGTGATACAAATGAATATTCTTATTTTTCCTGACTTTATACATAATGAGAAATTCTTCATCGAAAGAAAAAGAAAACGCCCACCTTTAACATTTTCTAGAACAGTTAACAATATAAGAAACAATTCCTAGATTACAATAAAATAGAAATTGAAGTTTTTTATTCACTATTTTAGATTTAGATACAAGAGACCACAGTCAGGATGATATTATCTTCTGAGATGTTTAATATCATCCTGTGTGTGACTGTGATTTCCTCTATCTTAAACCAAAATAGTAAGTAAAAAAACTTAAAAAAAATGTTTATCAATTTTATTGTAATCTAGGGATTATTTCTTGTATCGTTAACTTTTTACTTATGCAATTTAGTCTACCCTAAAGATGTATATACGTGTAATTTAAATTTACGAAACCGGTCGTCAAATTTAGTTAAAGACATTTGTGAGATTTAGTCTTTCATTTATTATAAATTCATACCGAGTAATTAATTTCAATCTTAAAAATTTTCCATTCGTTGTTGAGATTCGCTGTTCCAAAGTAACTAAATAAACTCCATCTATATTTCTAAACCCTATACCTCGCTACGTTTAATTTCTATATTTATATATTACACAAATAACAATCAGATAAATTTTGAGTTTGTTGACTACGAAATTAAAAGAACCATAAAATACGTAAAAGCCCATCAACCCAACTTAAAAAATTTAAATTTACGCTCTTAACAATAAAATATAATTATTTTATTTGGTATATTCTATTTTAATGGTTACACATTTTGTTGCTTGAAGTAGTAACGTGGTAAGCAACACATAAGTATCGGCAACCTCCGCACCGCACAAGTTTAATTTATTATATAGTAATATAATAATTAGTCCGGGACGGCCGTTTCGAGGACACGAATGGTCTTCATCATCAACCGGTGACCGGTGACCGAATGATTGAACTTACAGATTTTGAAATAAAATTTGGAAGGTATACATCAATAATTGGTTTTATTTAACAATTAATAACAATTGATAATCTACTAGATAATTATACAGATATATTTAAAGTAGTAGTTGTCCTAGAATAGAATAGATTTATTGATCCTTGAGCTGATTTAAAAACAAATGGGCTATCGTCACATATATATTATAAAAATAGCAATTTCAATTAATTTACAAAATTTTCAAATTTATATTCCGATAAGCTGTAAATCAGCCGGATATTTCTTTAATTATTAAAAATTCATTTCATACAGTGTATATTATTTCTGTTTCTAGTTTCATAATGATAGATATCTGCATGAGTTGAAAATTTGTTTTTATGTTGGTAAACGTATGTTAAAAAGTCAGTATAGATATAATGAAAATAAAGTTAATAAAGTATGGATTTTAAAAATTTTTAGACGATTCTCGGTAGCTTAGGCCGAGTAAAAACTGATATTATTGGTTTTTCCAATAATATCATCACAAACATGATGTATATCTTTTGCTTGTCCCCGTTTATTATTTGCCCAATACACATAATTAATTCGATCCTTTTAGACAAGATTCCAATCAAGAAAAGTTACTTTCATAGATGCAAATGGTTTGATTATTAAAGACAAAGTTATTAAAAGATAGTTCTTGCATTTATTACAAAATTCAATCATGTGGTTAATAAGCATTTTTCTCGTAACACCAACCAGAAAAACTTCTCATGAAAGTGTTTACCTTTAAATTAAAAGAGTTAATGTTTCTATCAAATACAGTAATATCACTCATATTAGTACATATTAGTTCCCGTGATCTAACGTTCTCAACTTCAACGGTTAATTTCGTGTGATGTAAACAGGACATTATCCTTTAATTTTATTCCTTATTCCAAAGTTAAAATCTTTAGTTGATGTAAATGAAATATTTACCGAGCCGAAGGCTTTAGCTAAATCAAATAAAATTAACATTATGTACGTAAAAATTCTCCTACATCTATTTTACCATATCAAAGCATTCCACATTCTCCATTTCCGTTGCAAATTTTTGCTTAAATCTATGTTGATTGATCAATGTAATCGGATTATTTGCAAAAATATTTTTTTTAATAATACGTATAATATATACCTCTAAAAAAAAACAGGAAAAACTGCAGAGCATTGTGAGGTATCGGGAAATTTTCCAGTGTGAATAGATAAATTCATAATACCTATAAAGCTGCATTTTCTTTGTATTTCATAAGTACCCTTTAAGCAATACACAAATTGTGTCTTTAACTCGACAGCACTGTAATTTTTCTCCCTTTTTGTACCTCAACCAAATAATTTTAGTATATGCGTGGAAGGTAACCACCACCTGCCACGCATATAATAAAATTATTTATAATTTAATTACAAAATTTGTTAAACCAAGCTAACAAAATCAATTTTGTTATTTCAACGCATTTTTTTTCCTCGCGAACTGGATGATTAATAAAGTCGTCAGAGGGTGTAGTTACCTTCAAGAGAAATAAAGCAAAATTAGTTTTGAGTTAGTGCGTAAAAATGTAAAATATGATTTAATAGTATTAATCAAGGAAAAAATCAAAGGAATATTTATTTAGATCATACCTTATGTAATATTTTCAGATACAAAAACACAACAGAAATTGAATATAGCAGTTAAAAAACTATAGAACACCTCAGAGAGTACATAAGTACAATTCAACTCCGTGTATTCCAACACCTTCCCTCGCGCCGAACACGAAAATAAACCACGGCGTCTCACACCGCACCACAGCGACACGATCAGGGCCCATGATCGACGATTGGTTCGCTACAGGGGCGGTAGAAAAATGCAAAGCCAACCTCCGAAGGGAGGGGTGTTCTCACCTGGCCGGCTCGTTCTAACAGCGGCAGTGTCTGTTCGGCGGGCCCGCGTGATCCATCACCGTCAATTTAAGATCAGATAAAACACACACAGAAAATTACAAGAAGTATATAGTACTACACAAAATCGCCACCCCTCCCCGACCTTTTCAAACCGACGACGACTACCAAGACCGCGTCTAGAAGAGAAGAAGATATCATCATCCGAATGAACGCAGTAGCTCGTCCATACCTCTTTCGACAACGAGGATGTTGGTTCCGCCGGATATGTTAGCGGCCCAATCGAAGATGGTGTATCAGATCAACAAGTATTACACCGAAAAGGTGCAAGCCAGGAAGATGCAGATAAGTAAGACGATTCAGGAGGTCTGCAGGGTTGTTCAAGATGTCTTGAAAGAAGTCGAAGTGCAAGAACCTCGTTTCATATCGTCTCTAACCGATTATAATGGACGTTACGATGGTTTAGAGGTGATTTCGCCGGTAGAATTCGAAGTTGTCCTCTACTTAAATCAAATGGGCGTATTAAACTTCGTAGACGACGGATCTTTACCTGGTTGTGCGGTGTTGAAGTTAAGCGACGGAAGAAAACGTTCCATGTCGCTGTGGGTCGAATTTATAACGGCTTCTGGTTATCTCTCGGCCAGGAAGATGCGGTCGCGATTTCAAACGTTAGTTGCGCAAGCTTGTGATAAGTGCTCTTACAGAGATACAGTGAAAATGATAGCGGACACCACCGAAGTGAAGTTACGGATCAGGGAACGCTACATCGTGCAAATAACGCCTGCCTTCAAATGCGCCGGTTTATGGCCTAGATCGGCGGCGCATTGGCCACTTCCCCATATCCCCTGGCCGAATCCCAACCTCGTAGTCGAAGTAAAAACGGAAGGATTCGATCTGCTTTCGAAGGAATGTATCGCTTTGCAAGGAAAACAATCGGCAATGGAAGGCGACGCTTGGGTTTTATCATTTTTCGAAGCGGAAAATAAATTATTAATAGTGGGTTGTAGAAGGAGATGTTTGAGTATTCTAAAAACTCTACGGGACCGACATTTGGATCTCCCAGGAAACCCCGTGACCAGTTATCACATGAAGACCTTACTCTTATATGAATGCGAGAAACACCCAAGGGAAATTGAATGGGACGAATCGTGCATAGCGGATAGAATAAACGGGATCTTCCTCCAACTTATCTCATGCCTACAATGCAGAAGGTGTCCGCATTATTTCCTACCTAACCTAGATTTATTCAAAGGAAAATCGGCGAATGCTTTGGAGAACGCGGCTAAGCAAGTGTGGAGATTGACGCGGGAAATGTTAACAAACTCTAGGTGCTTCGAAAAGTTATAGTGATGCCATTAAAACGGATATTTTTTCAACCCACGTCCACGAAACTAGTACAAAATCTACACGGTGAGAGATGTGTGTAATGTTCTCTAGCGAAAAGAAACGAATTAATAACATTCTAGGACACGTTGATTCTTAATATTTATCTTGTAACTCAGCCTGTGATTGAATATTCGCCTATTTTATATACAAAATAGTATAAAGACTGTGTATTCTGTTGTATCCTATATTTTCGTCGTTTTATCTCTTTTTTGTAAATTGTCTTTTGATTTTTTTTGTATATTGAACAGAATAAATTAATTTATAATTATTTTTATATGCTTCAATTTCTTATAATAAAAGAAGTGTTGGGTGTGCGGTAAGTTGAAATTGACGGCTATGCATCAAATATAACATGTTGAGCAAAAAGATTCACAGCAGGAGAATAATCAGCGGTAAAAATCATATCCAGCTCGGTAAGCAAAGTAAATATAGCCTACTATACTACTAATTTGTAGATGAACGAAATCCAGTTAATTCTTTAAAGATTGTTAGTTAAGTTAAATATAATTGTTTTCTAAGCGCTCATTTTGTAGGCCAATTCTCCTTCGATATATGTACGAAAGTGACTTAGTATCTAGTTTTCAGTGGTCCATACAACAGCGGCAGGTTTTTCATGTTGTAATTAACATTATATGCAAAAAAAATGAAACTAGATATTTTTTCAGATTTGTATTGCTTTTTCTTGCTAGAAACAAATTGGAATAGTATATACTTACAAAGTTTTTACAAGTATGGCAATCATTAATGTCTTTAGTAATACATAATACAGTAAGTAAATATCGAAATAAGCCTCACATAATTCCTAATTGATTTTTGTCTGAAACAACGTCCTCGGCGATAAATCATTATATGTGCGTGATTAACAACTTGATAATTTTTTTGTCAACGTTCTAATAAATAATAAATATTTAAATTTGTATCCCTTATGGAACAATATTATGGAAAAGCAATGCAAACTCATACACCCTCTCATAAAACCATACAAATATACCACTACTACAATTGGCACCACATATGTATGTATACATTCGAAAGTCTTAGATCCGCACCGGAAAAGATTATTTCCTATACTTGTGCAAAATTGAATTTGAAGAATGAGGAAGATAAACAATTCATAGATTATATAGGGTGTATACAATATTAAAGGTTTTATTGACAATAACTGTGCGAAATTACGAGAAGAAGGATGTAGTAAGAGCAATATGCCTTGAACAAAGTACAAACAAGATCGTTAGAATGCTAATTTGATACCTTTTGACTGATTTTGATTACTTAATTGCTGTATTAATAAGTATTAATACCGGTTTCTAATACAACAGGAAAAACCTGGTGCATGCAAGATGTTTTAGAAATCTCTTGACTAGTATAATTGATTTGGAAAATAATTAACTTTTTCAAAATTAATTTATTACAAGAAGCTTGAAAGCTAGCCTAACATGTGTAATTTGCTACTATGCTTACAATTTATGCAATATTCTCATTGTCGCTGACACTGACATAAATACTCAATGAAACCATTGCAAATATGTCCTAAATTTGTCAGCACTTAAAGAATTTTAACTATTTCTGGCATATCAGTCCATTAATGCAAATTAGCAACATACCGAAACTATATACATGTTTTATCAATTAATTATATAAAAAAAAATATTTTCCTTTAAAATTCTGCATTCTAACTTTTACAAATTGTAAGTAATTTTCTAAACTTTCATCGATATTTTCAACTGTTAATTGGCGTCATTTCTAGGAATTTGTTACTATTAATTACTATTATTGTTTAACAATAATACTTTTCGGTCTTCAGGTAAGTGGAGTAACCGTCACATTTTCACAACTTTTAATATGTTATTTTTACTGTAAAAAGTTTTGAAATTGAAGTTAAGATGTGATACCGAACTCTTCATCTAGTAACTATTTTTATTTAATTAGGGGCCTTTGTTTTATTGTTCAAAGCTAATATTAATAATTATATCATTTAGAATTAAACAAAATTAATAAGATAAGTATAATTCATATCTATTAACTTTCACTACAGACTAAATATAACAAGTACAATTAGACTGACACCTATTTGAGAACAACTTTAACATTTTTAACACCTCAGCGAAATAATACACGCAGTATAAATTGTAAATAGGTTAATTGTAACTCATTTATTTAACGCTAACGTTTATACATTTTACCAAACGTTATCAAAATTGAATAAAAATCTTATGCAAAATTATACGGCAAACGTAAGCCGCATAAATATAAACTAATTACGTATAATTTGATACAATTAAAATGTTAATGGGATGTTTTTATCACAAGCCACAACGCCGTCATGCATGCAACAGTGCTCGGCCTTAAGATGCAAAGTAAATACCGAAATGCAATAAATTTTACTTGATATCAGTAATACTGTTCGTAGAATTACCTTTTTCAACTAAAGACGGCATCCTCCGAATGTTAGAAATCCGAATATTTATAATAGCAACTTTTTCTAAAGAATTAAGTAAGTAGCATTGTAAATAATAAGGCTTAGATGCTTAGAATAAAATTTAATTATAGCTTCTGTCATAATCAATATGGGAAGATGTAATTTCTGCAAATTAATTGATTACATGTTGTGAGTATTTATAAAAAGATTGTTACATTAGAGATAAATACACAAGACTAGCTGCTTGCATGCTGGTGAATATTGATTTTGGTTTTGAGGAATGGAAGGGGACACCAGTTTGTCTACTTAACTCGTCCTCCCATGATTTGTAATTGACCAAATAAGCTCTTTGGTCATTCCACGTAGATCTGCATGTGTAATTATTCTAAAACTCGAAAATTTTCTTTATTAAATGTGAAATGGATATAAACTTTGAACAGATCTGTAGTTACCACTTAAAATTAAAATGGGACAAAATAGTAAATATTTATAGAAATAAATTTATGAAACTTTGATGGGCATGATATGTTACTGTGACAGAGTAGAAAATGAGATTTTAGGATAATAAACTAATCTAATAGTAAAGATGAAAATAGGGTTTATTTGGCATTTAAAACGATTCTAGAGAGGGGTAGGCTATTACCGTATATTATTATTTGCGCAACAGTATTTGAAAAAAAATGGTTCTTTTGAATGTGTGGATCTTCCGCACCTAAAGCGCAGCATTTTATTTGGTTCTGCATTATCTTCTGCGGGAACAAAGAAATCTCACACATTGATAGCAATTCAAAGTCTTCATTTAGTAGAGGTTTCAGCTCCCAACATGGTTCCTTTTCCCTGATTGGTTGCAAGAAATGCCCGTTCTACATCTACGCTTAAATAATTTTTTACTGGAAATAATATTACAAATTGTAAATCGATTCTTGTGTTGATTGTAACACTAAAGGCCAAAATCGAAAACTTGTCGTGAGCAACCTTCATCCTGGCAAATAATCGAGTAGTTTTCCGCGACATCGACGGGAGTTCGGAAACTTCGCGGCTTGAGAAAGGAAACGTGAGAGGTTTGAAATTTTTTCTTTTACTTTTTAATGTAATTCATTACACGACGTTCCAACTTTTACTAATACCCTCACTATAATGGGAATTATCCAACTCTGTAAAATAAGCGGTTGTCTCAGCTTTGACTTCATCATTTAAAATGAATCTTCATCCAGCGAGCCATTTCTTCAACTTTGGGAAGAAGAGGTAATCACTGGAACCCAGATCCTGCGAATACGGCGGCACAATTTGTTCTCTTTCCGATGCTTGATCTATTTCCACAAACGTATGAAGGTAAATTGTGGTAACTGCTTATTAATTTCGTCTATTAGGGTCTCACCTGTTTCGAAAACATTTATAGTTTGCAACCATTCTTTTTTTGAGTTTGCCAATTACTTCCATGTCAATGGATTATTTAAATTTGTGATAAACAGCATCGCATCTAAAGCTTCATAATAGTTAGTAGTTTTGCGTGTCCATACATCTTTCTTGATGCACATTACAACAAATTTCAATAATAAGTCGTGCCTGACTTGAAATTAGTTTGTGCAAAAGTATTGAACGCACCAACGTGATTGAAACTGGATTGGCAAACGCATCGTGTAACATTTCAGATAATGATCGAACATGTGCAGGTCGAAGTTGAAAAAAATTACTCTTACGTACTTGTGTCATTGGGTATTCTGATCTAAATAATGCAACCCATCAGAAACAATCATAAGTAGATGCCTTTTTGTATAAATAATCTTGGTTCCCAAGCTTAGTACCGACTAATATCACCTTTTTCGAGAAAAATAAATATTACATATGTCTGCCTTAGACAAGCCGCTGGATCTTTCTCTAAGTTGGCACTGATTATTAAAAATATCGTTCGGTAAAACATAGTTAGTTTGGCTTTATGGTGATTTAATAACTGCCTTTCTCGGCGAAAATAGCTCACTGGTAATTTGCATAACTTTGTTTTTTTCTTTCTCTATTTCGCTGTATTCTGTTATTGAGTTTTAAAACATGTAATGCATATTGATCTTGTTAGTTTTCTTCTCAGTTATTTTTCTCCTATTACGGTATTGTTTTCTTCCTTTTTGCAAAAATTGTTACCATCTTTGGTAATTTTATTTTGGGTCCTCTCCGCTTTTTCTTTTTCTGACAACTGAATTTGAATTCAGCTACTGTTGGTACATATTTCTTTGTAGAGATGGCTTTTTACAAAGGGATATTTGAAAACAACCAGTTATATGTATTATGTTACGTTAACGTTGGTAAAATTTATATAAGAAAATATGAAAGTCAAGTACAAAACTTAAAGGGTGAGATGTGTTTTACTGTGACTGATGCGGCATAACTTTTAAATACTAATTTTCAAAAGAATTATGTTTCCAAAAATATACATAACCTTATTTTCGTTAAATTTCGGGATAATAGAAGCTATAGAACTTTGCTAATGTTAGTCTTTTTATTACATTCTTGTGACTGGCATGGCAACAAAACAAGCCAGTATTCTAAGCAATATAATGAGTACATGTACTGATCTTGCAAAAGTCACCACAACTGACAGCATTTAACAACAGTTTCTAACGCCTTGCTGGTTTGTTATAAACTAAATGACAGACAGAGATGATGTCAAATTGGTACATCATATTAGCAGCAATTACAAGTTTAACCGTAACAAAATAAGTGAAAAAATATTTTACAATGTAACTTTTTGTTCATGTGTTAGCTGCTTCTCAAATGTAATCAAATATTCTCAAAATAAATTTTCGACGGTGTGTTCCAATTATGGAATACCGTGGAATGAATAAGACTCTAAGCAATTTAATTCAAACTAGCTATAATTTTAATTGATGGCTCCTTAGAAGTTGAAGAAAATCATTATTTGTAAAGCCCTTTTAAAAAACAAATAAACAAGAAACATGCATGACTTTATTCCCGATTTCCTTTAAACACTTGTGAGGATTTCTGGACAGGCGTCAGCAAAGATTTTTGGCAAGCAACAGTATCAATTTTTTCCATATTAAAATTGAGGTTTATTTCGACAATAGCTAATACTGACTATGAAAAACCACATTTATAGAGCCGTCTCGGACAAAAATGATTGAGTTATAGAATTATTAGATATTATAGATCCTGCAGCACTCTTGAATATCCTAAAATTAACTACTCTGAGACCTTTTACCATAACTATCTATATTTAACGTATTCTTTTTCATTGAAAGGATAAAGGTATAATAATAAATAATAAGCTGAATAAGATCGTTTATGCATATTAAGATTTGCTTATTTGATAACATGTAATGGATATGACCAAATTTTAAATAAAAGCTTATTTAATGGTATCCAGTTGCAAAATTTGTTAATTTGATATGAAAAACTAGATGCCCGGCTTTCTTTATATTTCAATTAAATTCCGTTGAAAAAATTGTAAATTGGATAATTTTGTGCCTCTTATCAAGAAATTTCACAGATAACTACTTAAGGAATAAGTGAGTATAAACAACCGCGTATACTTAAGTCAGAAAACGATTTCGAACAAAAATGCAGAAGCAAAATACATACACCATTATAAGAATAGGTAGTAGCAGATTTTAAGTCCTTAATTACGTTACTGGTAGCAGGATAATATTACGAAAATACACAAGGGCGCCGATATAACGAACGTAATTTCGGCATAATTAATCCAGATAATGAAATTTCCATGTTATTCAACTTTAATCTGATATATGTACGCCTTGGCTCATTTGCTTATAAGCCGATCCTCATTTCCCAAAAGTACGAGAACTTATAAATGTAATTGTGGCAATAATCGTATACTACGAATGCATTGAATATCTAAATCTTTAGATATTTAAATATAACAGTATTTGCGTACGCAGCGTAAAATCTTCCTATGTAATATATCCATGTATTTTGCAAGCAGCACTGAAAAAGAAAATTCCTTTGCGAATAACCTGCAATCTAATTACCGTTTATCCATTCCTTAATTTTCGTCTCAATATGAAATTTCTGGTAAAAAATTAAATTTCGATGTAAAAATTTGGATGGAGTACCATGCATTCCTCCGACGTAAAAACTAAAAACTTAAAATTCCTCTGTAATTTTACTTAGTTATGACATTTACTGATTATTACTACTACCACAATAAAAAATTGCTGTAGATTTATGTACACAATGGCGAAACTAAGACTTCTAAGTTTCATCTGTGTAACTGCCAGTTCGATATTCATACGTGCTTAAGGAGGATTGCGGTGGGAAGAAATATGTTTTAGCTTCACCCTCGTATAAATTTAGAGCAAGTTTAGACTTTAGCTGTGCGATTTGATCGACGTTTTACACGATTACTCGTTATTTACATTATTTCATATTACGCCTAACAATATACTACAATTCAATAAAAGTACCATATTGTGAAACTTTATATATTTTTCGTACCAAGCAACACATAATGTTTGAACGAGAAAATAAAAAGGTAACTTCCGTGTTTCTTCTATTCTTGATACTTTTAATTTATTTATTAATTAACAAACAACACAAAAGTATCGGCACACCCCGTACCTCAAGCATAATGAATTAATCCGGGACAGCTGTATCAAGGACACGTCGATACTCATTTTCAAATGAGCTGTCCCGAATTAATTAATTAATTAAACTTGTGCGGTGCGGAGTGTGCCGATACTTTTGTGTTTTAATTCACTATTTGGTTTTCAACAAATTGTCTTCATTGCAATTAGTCTGGCAGCCTGAGTTTATTAAACATTGTAAGGGTAGAGGTGAAGCACTTTAGTAAGAATTAGTTGTAAACTCATTCATACTGTTTCTGACGACTGTATCCAATGTTTTCCGCGGGTCACACAAGATGAGAACGCGGTAGAGTTTGTTCATAAGCGGATCATTTTTCTGAAATTAATTAATCTTAATCTTCGAATAGTGGACTCATTAATTAAAATATATGCTTGCCAAGCAGTCTCTGCAAGACTTTCAATGTACTTAATAACAGCAGGTTGTTTTCGTGTATGGCGGCAATTCACTTTTAATAACTCTGACTCCAGATTATCAAACATTAGGGTTGCCAAAAAAATTTGAAATTTAAATATGGCGTATCAGATAAGCTAACCTTTATAATAATAGATGACGATGATTTTATTGAAATATAGTTAAAAATAAAATTTATCCAGAACTGCGAATTTGTTTTTCTAGCAGAAAGAAATATAGCATATAGTATTTTTAGCACTTGAAAATTCGATAATAATTGATGCTATGTGACTTACAGTGCTGAAAGGATTTCTTTCACTCAGGCTCATTTTCTTATTTAAAATTATTCTTGTTCCATTATTATTTGGATAAGGACTTTCAATGGTATATAAGTCGTAAACCATTTTAAACAGTCATAGGGTTACAACTTTGATGCCAAAGACGGTTTTGCTGTTTGCTTCTTCCTAAGCGCTGTGCTTAAACTAGAAAATTGCGTTTATGATAGAAAAATATTTGACCGCTGTAGAAAATTATCCAATAGAAATTAATACCAGGATGAAAATTGTATGTGACGACTATAGTTATTTTCATATGGCAGTGAAATTGAATAAAGTGCAGCACATTGCAGCAAAACAAAGGCTTTCATCAGTTCAGATAACGTTTGTAACAAGTGAAAATATGAGACACTCCGTTATTAGTTATTTGGCTACCACAAAATTGCTACTCCGCTAATTCTGCATGTTGATTTTCATCTAGAGTACAGAAAAATAATAATAATTCTAGTTTCTGAATACCAGAATGTCGCTGGTCTGGTATCAACATCAATGCAGATACCTTAAACTATTTACGCGCCAACTTTAAGAATGCGTTTCTGCATGATAATATTTATCGCCATGTCCTCGTCTATTCTGAACGGTTCAAGATTTGCTTGCAATGGGAAGTCTGGAAAGATCCATCTTACAATCGAAACCAGTCCCCGGACAATTTTTATGTATTTGGCCCATTGAAACAAACGCTAAACAGGCGGAGAGTCGATTTGAGAATGATTCCGTAAAGAGGTAAAAATTTTACCAGCAGAGCATCTGCTTCAGAACATATTAGTGCACGAATGTAAGTGAAGATTCGCTTTAGATTCAACTTCTAAACGTATATTATTGAACAATCCACTGCCCATGGCCTAGATACATACAAAGTTTCCAATCAATAAGTATCTTAAAAATTTATAATGTTAGACAAAGAAATTGGGCTGTATAGTTGAATACGTTTATACTTCCGTAAGCACCAAGTACCATTATTTGCTCCGGTAAAGCAACTTCGAGCTCATTAAGTAATGAAGGTGAGTACTAACGGCGTACAGACATCGTTAGACCAGCGACGAAGCGGCGGATAGGGGAGCAACGGAGGGGAAATACGTGGAGAGAAATATATCTGTGCCCTCTCATAATAAATGTTAATGTAACGAAATATAGGTGTTCGGCGGAGGCGGGACGGCAGAGGGGGTCAAATCGTGTACAGAGGGCATAATAATTCATCCTGATATGAAGATCCACGTTGGTTTTATTTATTGGAGCGGCACGGACAAAGAGGTTGGTCGCGCGGGAGGGAATAATTTAATGGTTTTCTCTTGAGCAAACAAGCCGACCGCGTAAAACATGTGGCTCTGAAAATCAATCAGCAATAACTCGATCGCCTTTGCCCACAATGCGATACGTATGGGATGATGATGCGATGATATTGGACAGTGGCGGGGTTTGTGTTCTCTGCGATGGTGGAAGGAACTGTTTTCTTTTACTTTTGGAAAACGAATAAAATAAGCAAGAGGTTGTTGAAGGTGATACAAATAATGTGAAGGGTCTTGAATTAATGAGTGGAGTGCGCGAATCTTCAAACGACTACTAGAAAAGGTGTACCCTATATATTTTTCATTCATTAGTACTTTTTAATTCCAAATATTAATCGATGAATATTTATTTAAGAAACGTCTCACACTTGTTTTGCAAATACTTGTTTTAAATTCCAATACAGTTCAGAATTGATCGAAATATAGCAATAACAACAAATAAAGATCAGACCACCAACAATTACATAAAGTTCTTAGAACTAATCTGTAAAATAAATTTTATAATTTATTATAGATCTTATAAATGCGCTGGCAATATTGAAAATTTAAGACATACAGCACTAAAGTAAATTCAGACCTCAAGTAGTTAGTGGATTGAGATGGAAGTCCCTCATACCCGATAGTCAGAGTATTAAGTTTAACAAGACATATTGAAGCAGCATCTTCCGTGTTTTGTTTATTGTACTAAATTACGTAAGAGTTTTTTATTTCATTAAATAGCTAACAACATAAACTAATCTAATCTAACGACTGATAGTTGCTGAGAGAATATAGCAATGTTAATGGACAACACAATTGGATAAAGAATACAATAGCGTGTGTGCATCCTTTGTGGAACTCTTTTGCATCGAAAATAAGACAATGCCGTAATTACAGTGTTGCTGTCTTAATGGTTATCTTAAGCTGTGGTCTTGTCTGTATGGACATTATTGGCAAAATTAATTTCAACATTTATTGATCAAAATAGAGCAAGTGATTTTAGTCACAGCAAATTTGGAATGGATTTGGAATTTTTTACAATATCTGGAGAGGATTACACAACCTTCAGTTTTTGTTTTTGGTAATGACGCACTACTCGGTCGACAATTTCTCCCAGGATAGGATCACTAAAAACATCGTTGTTATGCGCCAACCGATCAAGGAAGATCGACAGGTAACATATCGCGAGACTGAGACATTCTTAGGCATTCCAAAACCCTCGATCCAAAAAATTCTACTTGATGAATTGTCATTGAGAAAGTTAGTTTCCAGTTGAATCCCGCATTTTTTAAATGATGAACAAAAGATGTTTCGCGTTAATTTGGTGTCGAAAAACTTTGAGCCGCTTCGATAACGGAAGCTCAAAAAACGTTTACAGTATCATGAATGAAGATGGATCATGGATTTATTCCTATGAACTCGAAACCAAAGTTTTAAGATAAGGAGAAGCTAACAAAAGTTATCTGTTCCCGAAGTATGTTGCAGAAAAAGGTCGCAACTTTTGCTTTATTTCCTTTAGAACAACGAAGAACGGTTAATGTCTATTAGTATACCAGATATGATTGCCATGTTCCGAAAAACCAATGCACAGCGACGAATCATTCCCCACCGGGAATAAGACAACCCTCGTGCATACTTCAGGCAAAATAATTATATTTTATGAAGTGTCCGTTACTATTTCAGCTTTCGTCAAAATGATTTTCGAAATAGTAAATGCAGCTTGTGGCTGTAATTATTTTAAAATTCATTCGGGCACATTCAAAAGTATCGAGGAAATAAGTCGATGGAATCACAACTATATATATGAACAGCACGTTACTGTGACAGTAGCATTTATGTGTTGAAGATACTGAAACTTTATTATGGATGACGATTCTGCCACAGAACAAATTCGTTTGTAGAATTGGGATCACCTGATGTTAACTGCATAAGCACGAGAGAAGTCAGAAAATC
The DNA here is from genome assembly GCA_902654985.2 of Oryctes borbonicus. Taxonomy (NCBI): domain Eukaryota; kingdom Metazoa; phylum Arthropoda; class Insecta; order Coleoptera; family Scarabaeidae; genus Oryctes; species Oryctes borbonicus. The sequence continues at coordinate 2,837,662 of LR736896.1, read as the reverse complement.
TTGACATCAGAAATACTGATATCTAAAAACCTCTGTTAGTACTTGTTCATATCCAGGCTCTCATCCGTAACCCTACTTTGTTGTCAGATGAAAATTACTTACTTTTTATATTACCATTACTGGCTGTCACATTTCACTTGTTGTAATTCAACTCAAGATTAAATTTTAATTCGTGTCAGTGCAACTAGCCATTAGATACTTTTAAAGTAAGGTAACACCGCAAATTATTGCACCTACTTTTCCAACAACACATTCTATAAAGTGTAGGGTAGAATATAAGCAAAGAATTACCACTTGATTTCGCTTGATAACAACTTTTTGCTTAAAAGAAGTCACATCAAAAGTATTCTTTTAATCATTTAGAGTACATCTACTTTTGAAAATACTACGTAAACAATGTGAGCTTATATTTAGTACAAAATGACCTATTTACCTCCAGCAACATATTCTATTTCAATAATTTATGCCAAAATTGTTTAAGGAAATCACAAAACTCACTTTCATAGAATATCCGTATGTTAAAAATACTAACTTTCGATTGATATATTGAGAAAATGATTTATTTATAATTAAAGAGATGAGGTAGGCTTAACACCTGAGTAATAATAGAATCAATTAGGCTTAATTGACAAAAGCAATTAAAGCTTCTTTGCTTGGGTTTTTGGCAAAAGCCACGATTAATAAAATCTGCATTCGCAAACGGTTCATGTTGAACAAGATTATTCTACATTCAACTTTTCCTTAAAATAATTTTCAAATTGCAAATAATGCGCCAATGGTACCGGACACCATCTTTCTTTTCAGTTTGCTTTAAATTTAACATTCACTTTACATTGGCTTTAATAGAGAGCACCCTCATTATACTTAACTACCTACTTCTCTAAACTTTATTACTTTTACTTCCGATCCTATCTATGAAATTCGATCGTATTTGCTCTACTTGTATCCTTCAGTTACACCACTGTAACATTACGATGTTCCGCGCACATGAGCGCTCACAATATGCAGCTGCGTTCGGAGCGCCTTGCCTTTATTTATGGTTTTAAATAATAAATAATTAATTGAATATGTATAGCGGCGATATACGAAGCTTGGAAAAGCGTTTCGCTCTTGTTATATATTCATTAGATGAACACTGCGAAGTTATCCTGCTCTTTTTCGAAACGACGACGGCGGCGTAAAAGAACTAAACTCAGCGCCTACGTAACGCGGTCGTCGTAGTCATCGAGAGGAGGCTTTTAACATGTTAATGTTCTATTACGTAGTAATTAATGTTCGTATTAAGTGCATTGATGTAAGAAGTTATTTTATGGAACGTTGCATGGAAATTTTACAACGGCAAAGGTAATCAAACTCCAATTAGCGAGGTATTTCCTTTGTGGTCGTTAATAGCATCGGCAATGATTTTCTTTTTTAGCGATCTGTTGTTAACCCTTTGATAATTATAAATCTGTTTATAAATGCGACGGATAAGTATTGCATCAAAATGTAGGAAAGAGTAGGCGAATGCGGAAATTTCTACTTAACACATATGTTCTTTGAGCTTTCGTTAGAATTAAGGATTTCAATGAATGGTTAAGATGCCAAATGGCATTAGTTATTAATTCGCTGCTTTGATAAATCCAATTGGTTTAAACGAACAAATTATAGTCTAACTAAAATCCACGTTTTCAATACGGGTTGATAAATATCATGTTGTAGCCCGTTTATCAATATAATAAATAGCCAGTTTACTAACTTACTTTGTGTGAAGCGAAACAAACTTCAGGGATTTTTTCTTAAACATTAATAAATGTATTTTTTAATATCAATAAATCCGCTTATTGTATATAGTGTATATAGAAAAGTATGTGTTCATCCATATAATAAATAGCCATTTGTTAAAATGATATACGCGTTCGTTGGACCAAATTTTGATAAAAGAGAATGTTACATTAACGTACTGTTTTATTGCATTTGCGCACTTTTTTTGTTGAGTGAAGGAAATTTGGTTTAACCAAATAAATTTACTTAAAGATATCTTGCAGTGTAGAAATATGCCTAATAGTTCTTTCTTTATGAATGATCTTGTCCCAAATTTGTCTAGTTCTCATGATAAATTTTTTGAATTAAAGTGTTTGCCTATTCTTTTCTTTTCTTAATAATGAATCCAGATAATTGCTTTTTTGTGTATGTTTACTTCAAATAAATGAGTTAACAAGCAAGAAACCTTTATTATGCTCTGACCTAAAGCATTTTTAATTTAAAGTAGAGATATTAGTTTTGATTAAAAATAATTCCTGTCGCTCCGATAAAGGCACTTAGATCTATCCCAACAAGCGGACAGCCATAGCAGAAGGGAACTCCACCTGGCAGATAGGTATTGCGAGTTAAAGCAATGATGAGACTAATTATACACCTGCTATGCTGGGGTTGCTAGGCTGAAGACGAGGCTGTGGAATACTTCCTCTGCAAGTGTCCTAGCGTCAATTACAATTAGGATGGGTGATCAGGATAATGGGTTTGGTGACCGATTAAATAATTCTCCAGTATAGAGAGTATGGATAACGGGGATGGAAAATAATGAAAGAAATGGGAGAGAAGAAATATCAGAAAAATCCTAAATTACTTTCGAGAATTTCCTGAACCTCTTGAAGGAAACAAATCATACACAATGTTTTGCCAAACGTACGAAGGTGATTGATATCTTGCTAGATGTTTATCACAGAAACATCAAGGAGTGTTCATCTGGTTCTAGCACAATGACTACATCATTCATGAGACTGCTTCTGGATCGAAGGAAATTGCCGATGCGCCCAATTAAACGGAATCGTATATAAACGCGGTGTTCAAAGAATTAAATGGATTTATGCTGGCATTACCAACAGAACATAAACAATTTGTTTTTATTATAAACCTTTGGACATGTTAAATACCGATAGTATCATCTTACAATATTTTACTATTTTACTTGCGTACAAAACGTACTGTTCAGTAACTGTTCTTGTTTCATATAAATAGTGTAATGCATATGCATTTACTTTGAACCGAGTGCACACGTACCTGCAGTAGAAGTATGAATATAACAGTTACATTTTAAACGAAATCAATGGCCAATTCGAATATAAGCTCATTAATTATATAATATTTAAGAGAAAATCCTGTGACATTACGCGATTTAGTAATTATAAAGTCTGTCCATTCATTTTAAAGATGCAAAAATAACGTGTTCGCTATCGCGAGACTTCAAAAAACTTTCAAGATTTAAGTCCGTATTACTACCACTTTTTCCTTTCAAAGGATATTCGGTGCTGTTACTCTTCAAATATACATAAAGTATGTATTATAGAAATACGTTGATGAGAGATGATTGCGAGTTCTAAACTTTCTGTCAGTTTGATATTCTTAATGAATTTGTTTCGTACTTTATCCGTTTACTGTATAATTACATGATAAATTCCATACAACACAAATGTTCCTTAATTATTATTATTATTTCTAATTGACATGATTAATTACGTTTAGGTAAGGATATAACAGTAATTATAGTTTATAGCATCTGTACTGGGTTGACCTCAACAACCTATACGAGGAATAATAATGATCTGTCTTCGGCGTAAAAGTGGACGATGTGATTAATCTTGAACAAACGTATTTTAAATTGCAGAATATTTATCGGACTATTATGCTAATTACTGTACAACAATTCAACGCCGATAGTAATTTATTTATTTATCTGCTTCCCGTTGCACGAATATACGGGAAAAACGATTATACAAGATTGTGTGACCTTTCAGTAGACTTCGCGTGCTTTCCATCCGCAACTACTCTTCCTATAAAAGGAAAACATGCTACATCTACATAAAATGCCTTCTGACATCTATTAGTTTGTATAATTAATACAGAAGTGGAATCAGAAAATCAAAGCCAAGTTCAAGAGTTAGGTTAAGAATTTTTCAGAATATTTTAACAGATATTTGAATATTTTTCTATGATTTTGAGCCAAGTATATCAAAAATTTGTTTCAATCAAAATAGAAATTGTTATTTAAAATTTCCAAAAGGAATTTATCAATAAATTTTATTTCATATCTGGAGTATTAATTTCATGCGACCATTCAATTTGTCCATTTATTTCTCGACAATACATCTTCAGAAGTAAAAAAGACATCCACATTTTCATTATGGAACAGATTTCAAAAACGCTTGCACTTTGAAATTCTGCAAACAAAAATAATCTGTTCAACTCAAACCTTCTCACCAAAATGAGTTCGTTATACTGATTCAATCCGACAGATTTAAATACATAAATGAATTTCGTAAACGACTTCAGGGAGTCCGTGCTGATATGTTTAGAAAAAGAATCGGTTACTTGGAATTAGATTAGAACCTTCACACTGTAATTGCCCGGAACTTATTTGACCAATCTCGGTGTGTCGATTATGACTTTATTAAATAAAAATAAAAATATATTTCAATTTCAAAATAAATAAAAAAGGGCAATCCACTTTTCTATTTTAGAAGGCAGAAATAGAATAAATTACTTAAAATGCTGAAAGATACAAATATTCTTTATAAAGTAATGCTGCTTACAGTAAATAAAAATACAAGAGGACATTGGTAACTCGAGAATTCAGATATCGATGAAACGTCAGAAACCGAAACAGTACTTTGGCATAAGAACAACACAATTTTTTAGCGGCTGCATCGCCTAATTTCGGGGTACACCCTCCAAAAATTTACAACATTTGGGACGCCAGGAGAACCGGGTATCCCAAAAAATCATTTGCATAATATATGCACTTCAAATTGTTCTAAAAAAACGGTTATATTTGTTACAGTTTCCGATATACATATCTACAAAAATGTAAATATCGTACAAACTTTCTGAGGAGGCTATACCTCGAAATCAGTTATTTCGCTAAAAAATTATGCCGATGATATTCTCCCTTTCAATGTCTAGAGTTTCATCTAAATCAAAATTTTTAGGTTACCTGTATTCTTTTGCTAGTACATTAACAATTAGTTACATACTATTGCAACTACCTTTTTCAAGTAGTTGGTTTTGAAAGCTGCGAAAGCATTAGCAGAGCAATCTAAAAGAGAATGGTCGCAAAATTATGTAAGCAAATAAATATTCACACATTTGCTATAATGTTGCTGGTACGTGTACAACATTCACCTTTCAAAATTACCTAAATGCTACGTCAAAGATTAAAAACTTACACTAGCAAATTATCTTTCTGTGTTTTTCTGAAAGTTATCACGCAGTAAACAAATACAGGGTAATGTTCAATATTAAATCAACACTATTTAGAGTTTACGTAGGTTCTTCTAAAAAGTATTAGACTTAGTATTAGAGTTGTGTATTTTACTAGTGAACATATGTATTACGCAAATGCGCACTTAGTTAATACTATGCACGATACGATAAGTATTTGCTTACGATCTTTTTATATCAACTTAGCACGCGGCAATAAATTGTAAATTCTATTCTTATATGACAAAATAGCAAGTCAGCAGTATCTTGTAATAAATGGACTAATTGTTGGTTCGTAATTGTTTTAGTTACAATATATTTCTTCAATGTGGTAGCCAACGTTTTAATTCTATTACATGCCAAATTTACAACGGAATCTGTTTCTGTGCAGCTAACCGAATATATTTTCTTCCGGGCGTCTAACTATACATACGATCGCTTGATTTCTTAAAAACATTATTCAAAAGATTACGCAATATTATTAAAGAATTATAACCGTGTGGTTGAACACGGTAAAGGTTCACAGAAGGGGGTACCTATGGGTCTAACCCTGCGGGATATAGGCGCCAGTTCACCTCACTTCGTTGCACAGAAGCTAAAGCTGGGATGGACCCGAATTTAACCTGTTTTAAGTAAATAATAATCTTCGGAAGCATCTGGGAGGTATGTTTATTGCTTATAGACTTGTGAGAAAAGGAAAAGGAAGGAAAGACAGAGGTAGGTGATTCTTAAATACTTTGTTGGTAAGTTGTTTAATTCACAATAATACCATAATCAACGCCAAAATAAAAGAGTTTTATGAGGTCCTCGATTCGGGAGGAAAGTAGCATGTGTTCTAAGAGAAACGTTATTTAAAATAAGCTTCGAATTGGTTATCACAATATTCTACTTTAGTAATGTTTCCGTTAGCAGCTGTGTTATTTGTCAAATTTCTTATTCAAATTATTAATTGTTACAATTTACCGCAATTGCAAATCTACAAAGATCCTATTTGCGTTTCATCTTCTATTTACATTATTTAAGAATCTTTTCATTTTTTTATCTCCCTCCTGAGTAGCACCAAAGTGTTACATCGCTATCTGTGCATTTCCAGGCCGCTACAAAGAGTCAAGTGGACGAGTGTACATTGGCTTCGACTGAGCAGTTAAGAGGTACTCTCCACCAGCATTTTCGGTACATTTAGTATTTCTTTGTGCATATCTGCCGACCTGAGTCGGCTTACTTACTCCATTAGCTTTCATCTGGATATAAATTAGATCGTAAGAGGCTTTGTAAGAAGCTTTACGCAAAGCGTCTATTAAAATGTTTAGAAGTACTTCAGGAATAAGATTTTTTCGCTATCAGTAAGCGCGGAGTTTGGAATTCATTTAAAAGAAATTAATGCAAATACTATTTTGTGTTAATTTTAAGGACTAATTATATTCTACCCTAAAATAAAATGTAAGTTACATTCGATCTTTATAACAAACTCTAAGATTGACGTGTCTATTACGAACTTCTTTTGAAATGCAACATAATTGAAACGAATTATCGCAATAGGGAGCTTTTGTTTGTTTTTTTTTTTATAATATTCTTAAACGCCTACTATCGCACAACGATTAACAAGCGTTAGAGATTCGCATTAATCGCAGCGAAAAAAATCAATATATATAGGCTGGAGTTCGACGGGCTAAATGGACAAAAATTAAGAAATGCTCCTTCAAAAAAAATGTAAACATGTTGAAGTTCTTCCACATGGTGGTATATTACTGTCACAATAACTAGCGTAATACCAACTTCCTTCAAATTTAAACATAAACAACGTTAAGCTCAAGTCAAATTAGCCACAAAAATGAAGACTACCCTACGGTGGGGTTTGTTAAACAAATAATATGTTGAAAATTAGCTCCAGGATATATAAAGAAGACATCAAACTAATGAATTGACAATGAAGTTTACTGAGCATCTTACTACGTGTCATAATCTTGAAATGGAATGTAGTCTTAAGCTATAACGACCATACATGTTTCAGAAGTATGTAAATTAATACGTATCCACTCATAGCGAAAACATTAATTTCCTTATGGAAATATTTAGATATTCCCAAGAATTTATTTATTCCAATAGCAATTATAAAAGATGTCAAGTAGTAGGTATACATAAACCTACGTTTTATAACAAATAAGTGTATGTAATGATGGTATATAGATGTATGTATAAATGAGCGATTTGCCTTAAGTTTACTAACGAGCTTTTGGTATTAGGGCTTTTATCCAGATGCTTAAATATCTTGATTACACAGAAATCCAGAGAACAGATATTTCGATTTTGTCTTTTGTCACTTATCGTTGCGGGAAGTGTCAAATTAATTTTTATTTTTTGTACACATACTTTGCGCCTTATAAAGGAATTTTCTCTTTAATGCAAGCATTCTTACAAATTCCTCAGTTGATATACCCCATAAACCGTAGCACTGTGAAAGTTCGCGAGAAATGTCGTTAGATATACGTTTTCTTTATATGGAAGGACCATAGTTTGGGGGGCCAGAATTTTGACACTGCCTGAGACTTCATTTTTATTTTGAAAAAATTGTTGCGTTTTTGCTAAATATTTACTATGTAAAATTCTATAATCAACAAGGGTACCTGAGGAGTACCACAGTTTACATTATTATTATTTTAGATCGGCAAGACTCTACTTCAACATAACTCATTCCAATGTATTCTGCTTGCATAAATAAACATATTTCACGCTGTATATGTAATACAATAATGGTAATCCTTGCAGAAATGTTGAAAATGAAGGAATTGCTTACACTATGCACAACGACGCAGGCTTACCACAAATACCGCATTGTGGTAGTGTGGCGGCAGCTTCAAAATGTGGTGATCGTTCGGTGATAATTAACAAGAAATAAGGGGGTCGGAGATTGTTTCCCTAAAGAAACATTTGTTACCGGAAAAATTTACGCTATCGTTAAGAGCATATAAAACAGTTTAAATCTTGTCACAACTTTTTATATCCCTTATAGTTTCTGAATTATTAAATCAAACGGCGAAGTCCCAGTGTCAGTGTGAAATTGGGCACCTAAGTTACCTTTGTTCTTATACTACTCTGATCTATAAATCCACAAAGTTTCATTTAAATCGGCGAGGTATATCTGTGTTCCTTCCTAAGTTAACTGAACGATTACTTGTCATTCCAGTCCTAGTATGTCTTCCATACGTAGGCTTGTATTTCCTAATTTAGCATTTCTACATCTTTTCTTTAACTTTTCCAAATGTTTATATTTACCTTTCAACGTCTTCCCAATCGTTTCCCTTGTATCCAATAAAAGCATTATTCGTGTAAGATTACAATGAAACAAATTTAATAATGCAATTATTTAGGTTTGGATGGTATTTGCGATGACCGCTGGTTACTCGATTAGAAATTGTCATATTCTAAGCATCCTACAGTAACAGATATCCAATTAAAATGAATTTGAATCCAATTAAAGCATATTCCGGCGATTAATCTAAATATAACGATGCAATAAAACGTTGCACAGACTCTCACATGCTGTCGCATGACAGGGATACTTCTCTTAACTCCAAACAGACAAGATAATAATACCAACATTTTACGCATTTTATTTTCATCTTTTTACGAACGAACGAGTACTATTTCGGGGTTGATTCAATGATCGAGTCTTCTCCGCTGACATCTACCGTCCATCAAGCTTCCCCGTCCCTAAAGTACCACCGTCGTTGCGAGGTACACTTGCTTCAACTAAATAAAAAGAATTTATAACGGAATACTACTTTATCCTCTACGATTTCTTTTTTGTTTTCGCCTTTTTTCCAGGCATCTGTTGTTAGTATCCTATTAGATGAAACACTAGACTTTGATGGTTGCATTACTTGCGCATATTGTCTAATAATAGTGTAAATTATGGCGTTTGTTGTAAGCGTGACGTTCTAATATTTCTTACAGAAACTAACGATACATTAGTATTACACAAACAAACATTTTTATTTTAAAATTCTATTTTTAACACTGCCGTGTAATATTAAGTTACTTACAAATGTTTTAATATGCTATGAATTACTTTATAGATATTTGTGAGCGTGTTTGTGACGTGGATAAGTTTTCACAAAAACACTGAAAGAAAATGACTTGGATTTTGTTTGTAAAGTAAAGTATTCTCTATTAAGATGTACACAATTTTTTTCAAATTAAACCGATAAAAATCGCTGTTTGATGCACTATGTAAGAGCAGGTATTGCCATGATGAAGGATGATGCGACCTCCAAAGGGAAGAACAATAACCAATGAGTAAGCCTGTGTCCACCTGATGCCGCAATTTTCTGTAATCGCAAATACTGGCAAATTCAAATCTTTGGTTGTAGGTTAATAAAAGTGCTTTCTTTATCTATCAACGATTTTATATCGACTTTAGAATTTAATTACGTTAAAATTGACATACAACAAACGTAAAGCCTTGATATACACGATTCATAATCTGGAATATTTATAATGACAAAAATATATAATTGTATCAAGAGTAACTGCGAAAACAATAACGTTTCCCATACTGAAAATAGAAAACATATTCTAATTTTAGAGAGACGTTACGTAAACAAAGTAAACAGACCTGTTCTTTAGAATAAAAAAAACATTTCGTTGCAATAAAATATTAAATCTAGAAAAACGAAGTATTCCATCCATTTACACCAAAAATATCGGGCTCCCCTGCAGCAACCTTACCAAACCTACGCATTTTAACAAAAGAACAAAATTATTCTAATCGTACAATAACTAAATTATACCGTTTTATCTTCAGAAGAAAAAATAATAAGTCTATATTTACTTTAGATCGCTTATCTTGGATTAACTCAACCTGATGATTTCGTATAATAAACAACTTCCTGTAATTTTATGTTTATTATAGTTTTGTCTATAACATCAACCGCATACGCACATCACATTACCTTAACCAGCCAGAATACAAACGAGAGCAATTAAATAATATCGTAAAATAGATGAAATTGAATACAATGCGATATAAAAAAATATCATAAAAAGGTTATGTTAGGCTACTACGATGTTAAAACCGTATTCTCGAACGTGAACAAAGCGCTGTGTTTAGTATACTTTCGCCGTAACCAATAATTTTAGAAGAAATGACTAGAATAAATTGTGTTTTAAAGGCTGGTCATTCCGTGGCACGCAACTATAAATTCACTCTCTCGAAATTGTGCATCGGTCGGTAACGATGGTTGCGCTTTTACCGGCTACCAACAACCGGAGCTCTATCCTTTGATTTCCCCCGAGGCGTAAGCTCTAAGACCTACAAATTACGGCTTACGGTCCGTACTTAGATCCAATCAATTACTTTCACGTCCGTAATATGTCAATACTAATGTGTAATTTAGTTCAAGGAAGGTCTATTATTTTTTTTCTGTTTGATTTTCTTGTTATTTCGTAATCATACCTGCATCAATACGCTCTCAAAAACTGTAAATCGCTAAACTAATTTTAATAAATCGTATAAAGTTAAATAATATTATTTATTCACGGCTTTATATTATTAGAGTAAAAGTTATATAAGAGATTTTACTCGCAAGTGCCATAGTTCAAAAAGAAGAACCAGTTCAGCGATCCCCTCACCAATAAATCTAACAGAAACCCAAACAAGAATAATTTGTTTCCATTTAAGTCACCCCCGGGGAAATATTATACACTAAGGGAAAAATACTTTCGAAAAATTACTATTTTTTCCTGTTCATTTAACGAAGAGCTTTTTTGCCAGTGTTTGTACTAATTCGTTGTAAAATATGACCGAAGCAGTAAAATATGATTCCGGATCAGCAGGGGAAGAAGTTTTTTTATGGTAGTCTGCTTTTAGAAGGGTGTATAGTAAAGTAAGTATACTCATTTGGCTGAGTGTTGCTGGTGATTAGAAATTAAAAATCGGCGATTTAAAGATATATTACAAGGCAAAATAATAAGCATCAACAATAATAATTAATAAAAAAAGAGATGAAAGTGAAATGCATTTCTGGTGCTATTAAAATAAAGTTATATTTATTTTATAACCTACTGATTCGTGTCGTCGAATATTTCTGGAATAAAACCGGTTAACTTTTCCATGGAATAGAAACAAATTCGTTATAAACAGTGAACGAGTATCTTATAGGTCTATTACCCAAAATAATCTACATTGTAAGTTATGCACTTTCCAAAGTAATGCTTCCATCTGGTTAATCCGTTCAAGCAGTAGTTGGAATCTTTTGTTCTGCGAAATAGACGTTTACGAATATGAAAATCTCCTCATTCGATAACATTCTTTATCCTCTGAGCGAAATTTTGAGTGTACCCACTGAAGTGCAAGGCGTTATTTTGGTGAAATAAATCTTTATTTTTTTCCAAAATGCGGCGGTTTTCTCGGAATTTCTGTCTACAGTCTGTCAAGTAACGATTGCTTCTCCCTTTTCAAGATAGTTGATTAACACAACTCCATAACTATTCCAAAAAATTGTCGACTTACTCGACCGATGGAAAAGTCTTCGTTCGTCGCTTCAGGAGACGCTAAAACTCCGATTTATTTCGCTTAAACTACTTGAGTATGGTTTTGGAAACGTTCTGAATGAGCAAGCGCCGTACAAAAGCCGCAATTATTATTATTATTAAATCTTTAATCAACATATGACAAACACATTCCTTCGAGTTACCCATAGGTTCTGCACTCTATCTTAATTCGACGTTTGTCTACCACCATTTGGTGAATTTTCCAGATGTTATGGGTAGTGGTTACAGTTTCTGGCTATCACGAACGTTCATCGTCAACCGAGCTCGTTTAAATTCAACTGCTCAAAATTTCACTGTGGCAACTGATGATGCAGAGCCCCGTAAACAGCATGTATTTCGTCTTTAGTTTGGGTAGGTGTATTGCCTTTCAAATGCGAAAATTAACGGCTCGATAGTCGATCTTTTCCCTTTTTACAGAGATGCTAGGCATCGACTGACACAATCGACGGTTAAACAACAACTGACCGTCCAACGTAGCTGAAATATTGAAGAGTATTTTTCAATGCCCAATGCCGCCAATGTTATGGTTGAACATTAGTATCTGTGGAATGATAATTTAAAAGCACGTTTTTTTTTCTACAGAATACGACGTACAATTTTAGATGCAGCAAAACCCTATCTTTAAAGGCACCATTACCCCTTCATTGATGTGATTTGCATTTAGTTAGTCATATTTAAATTAGCTGCCAAAAGAAGATGTAATATAGTTAACTAATTTACCACCATTAGATATAGCGGTTGCTGGTTCGTTCTAATTTATTAATTATATAAAACATAACCATCATTTAATATTGCGAAATCTATAAAACATATAAAAACTAAGGCTGATACTAACTTTCATCAAAATACCGGAGGAATGGAATGCCTTTCATATAGAAAAAGAAATCTTCCTTGAAAAAATTCAGGCCTGAGCTAATTATTGCTAATATTCCTGTCCAATCCGCAAGAACAGAGAGTCTTTCAAACATGCATTTTTTGCGAAAACTTATCCATCTCCAATTCGACATATTTTGTATAAAATCGAGATCCAGGAAATGTTTTCGGTTCCTCTTTATTTCGAAAAGTAAAGAAAAAGAAGAGAGCTCTTCCTACTGTCGAGCCGTCTCTTTTTTTTTTTCGTTAAGTCTTAAATTTGTTTCTGGTCTTGATTGGCATCATTACGCGCAATTTAATGTCAAATTTAGTCAAAATAGCGAAAAAATACAGTTATTATATAGAAAGAGCAGTGTTCGTACAACAATATAACGTTCCTCGAACTAGACTTACTGAAACAAACAGTTGCTCAGATGGTTCTAAAGGAAATGAAAATTCTCTGCATACCACTTATACATTTCTAGGACACTATAAAGATAAAAGCAACAGTACTTTGATTACTTACACATGCCCGCAGATCTCATTATATTGCATACTCCTTATCAACTTTTTGACGCAACTAAAAGCTTTATAAAAGCACATCTTTTGTGCTATCTTTATTATTCTATCATTTCCCTGTGAACCAACAATCAGCTGCAAATACAATTTCAATTTCCACTACCGCTTTCTTTGTCAACAATTACATTAAGCCTTAATGACAAGTTATATAGACGTAACCATCGTTGCCACGCACTTGTCCATTTAGCGGTTGTATCTTATTGCGATTATGCATTCTTACCGGACATAAAAATTTAAAAATTCATACTAAAAGGCGTCCCTAAGTGTAAGTGCCCCAGCACTCGAACATTCTCCGGTAATCTTTACTGCTTATACGTCGGTTATCCTACGCAAAAGGAAGTGCATTTTATATTATGTGCATAGAGTCGGAATCTCAAGACAGGCTCAGCTGTCGTTACTTTATCAGGCCTCATTGAGGAGGTGTACGTTGACTCCATTAAGTTCGGTTCATTACCAGATGTGCTCGACTCCCCCTGACACCTATAACACAACATTCGCCGTATATCGGTTCCGTTTTCGGGAAAAAGGGACCGTTTTATGTGTGAAGAAGCTTGTTTATTATGAGGGATTATTTATGACAAGTACACTCAGGTGCAAAAAATTCGATCACTTACTTGTTTCATCTTTATTTGTATTTCTAAAGCTCCGGACTTGCGATATGTTTGTTGTTGATTGTTAACAGATATCAGTCTGCTGACTTTCTATTTTGCATTTTACCAACAAACAAGGAGTGATGCTTGTGGAATTGTTACAGTTAAAAAATGTTATTTTAACAGTTAAAAAGGGTTTGAAATGGGAAACTTCTTCGGTATTCTTCCTAAAAAAGAAACTTTAGTTTATGGTGGCCGTAGCCAATATTATGCTGTTCAGACTCTAGGCATTACTCGTTCAGCAAGTCCAAGGAGCCGTTCTGTGTTTTAAGGGAACCGGCAGCTATACTAGAAAACCAAGATCTGGCCGTAGAAGAGCAACATCCAAACGAGACGAAAGGTGGCAAATCGACTGAACGAAGTAAGAAATGTGCATGTAAGTCGATGAACAGCTCGTTGACGACTAGCTGAAGCTAATTTAATGTCTACAAGACTAGCCCAATATCCAGCTATCTGCGGAACATCGTAAAGCTCGAATAGCTTAAAAATTGATCTGCAAAACTCTTGGAAAGAATGTGGACAACCACGATCCACACACTTTCAAAATTAATTAAAGTGGTCGAAACGGCAAACCATAAATGCCACAAATAACGAGAACATAACATAACCTGATGTAGAATAATTTTCAGAATGAAAGGGTATAAATCAACTTTATACCAGCCCGTACTCTATATATGGAACACGCGCTAAGAAATCTCTTTCTTTCATTTACTTTATCGTAAAACCTGCAACAACATTATTAGCATTGCATGTTACGCCCAAAAGACGAAATCATATATTTCGCGCTTCTAATATATGCACATTCACGAAAAAAGAACCTACGCTCTTAATTTGATTAATGAACAGCCCTATCTTATCGGCTCATTCGCAACGCCCCCATCTGTTGAATTTAGCCGCTTAGCGCCTGTTATCGGACTCGTATGAGAATTTATGCGTTTAAAAGATTCGCCCGTTGTGCATAATTCAGGTCCGCTTTATTATTTCTGCGAGCCTAATGGTCGGCGTTATTATTTTATGCACGGCTTTATGATCTAAATGGTTAATAAACGGAGATCGGCTGGTGTAAATAAACCTTCCCACGACACTACATGCTCACACAAGTAAGCGCAAGAGTTGTGCGTACATACGTTAAGTAAGAATAAATATGTCGATACTCAATGCGTTAATAATTATTATAAATGTTCGACAGCTGATATATCTACGCTCCTGTGTGATGTATCTGTTAAAGAATGATTTAAATCTAGTCGATATTATTATGTAGATGATGCTTGGAAATCAGCATTAGACTGACAGTTGTTTCATGTTTTTAAACTCTTAATTTGATAAAAACGTTCCAGCTTCCGAAGCAAACTATTACTTCAGTACAAATTATTGCCGTGTTAGATTCGTACAACTTTTGGTAATGAAACACAGTTGGTGATGAATTTCATGAAGATTGCGGTTGCTCTTACAAAAACATATGCCGTGCGCAATAAGATTGAAGAGGATCGGCATGTGCCTTGCCGTGAGATATAGGCATAGGACATATCGAAGACTAAAATACATTTGATTTTGCATGAACATTGAGGTATGAAAGAGATCTGTTCGCGATGGATTCCTCATAATTTAATACAATCACAAAAAAGGCTCGTTTCAATTGATTTATGACAATGCTCGAACAATAACAGGTAACGAAACTTGGCTATATTTGTGCGATCCGGAAACTAAGCAACAATCAGCCGTTTAGGTGTTCCCGGATGGACCGAATCCAACAAAAGTTTTAAAGCACTTCTAAGAAAATGATTGCTTGGCTATCAATTCTGAACCATACCCTTGGTAATTATTTAAACCAACACTAAATTGTTTAAATGGCATTGGTAATAACAGTTTAAAAGTGCAACATATTTAATCGCATAAACATCTTGTTAATATATGCTTTTCATTTTAAATTTTTATCCAAAATAAATTGAACCACCCCATCCAAGCGAAATAAATAGCATTCATTTTTGAACCAGCACCTTTGATTGGCCAGCCCTTAATTCATTGTACACACATCAAACCAATATGAAGAAGCTATTCATTTAACGTATTTATAGGCATGCCATATGAGTTATATCTTAATTATCGAAATATATGACGATGGGAAAAATAATTAATGTAGTGTTATTAAAAAATCGTGTTTGAGGGTTGAACTTCACGCGCGCTTCATTAGTATGGATTATTTTTAACCGTACCTAGGCCGGATTTTGTGAATACCGCGCTCATAACGTAATGAATAATGTATGGCCGACGTTCTAGCGCGGTTCTGAACCACGCGGCGATGCTTGCACACGTGTCTAGCCTTCTTTAAAGCTGAATGCGAACCGAAAAAACCGTTCTCCGAGTCCGAAAGCATCCGCGTTCGCTGTTAGCCGCATTACAGATATGCCGTACGTTGCGTTTGAGGAATTATAAAACGGGCATTTATGTTCTGTGAGGGACTTTTATTAGCATCGCCACGGAACAAGATTAGAATTTCTATCCAACCAGTCTAGTCATATACAGAGAAACGTTTAGAAACGGAATAAAATATTTTTTAATTTGTTTAGGTTGTGGTTTAACATTTAACATAAATATTCAATAAGATGGTACTATTAGTTTTTTACTAAAGTTCCTATTGCAATTCTTTGAAGTCATTTCCAACAATTTTAGTAGAATTCGTTTCACGCAGAAAATAACAGTCACGTCCTCTGTAAAAAAAAAAAAAAAAACAAAACATTATGACAAATTAGAGATGACCAAAATTGTAGAGTGGCATTTGTTAAATTTGAGAAATTGGTGAATTAGTTATAAAAATTATATTGATGAAACTCGCACACAACGAGGCTACTTTTTAACGAGGAGCTATACTATTTTACTTCTTTACGGAGACCTGAACAAATATAACACTTGCGCCCCCATTAGCAGAGATCCAAAGTTGTTACGGCGCTTGATTAACAGCAACAAGACCTCTTCCAGGAGCTTGCGAAGCATATGATACGAAGATGTTCAAACGTTGCCAAATATGTCACTTACATTATAACTACAAAGACCAACAATGTTAATACTTATACTATGGCAACATTTGGACGTAACACTAACGATACTGCAGAAGCTTTATCCTTCCCGCAGAGACCTTAACGAGACCATAAAAAAACGAAATGCGTTCTCATCCGTTTCACATACTATACAGAGTTTCCATGGTTAGACGTCGTTACTATTAACATGTACAGAATGATCAGATATGGGGATTAGAAGGAGACTGCAAAGTCTAGTGCTCTATCATACGATACTTCAGTCTCCGCCTTATCCACAAAACTGCCTTATTCGAGAGATTATTCTCTTTTAACATTTACTTCAAATATAATCATTTACCGGTTCTCTTCAAATCGTTTCTTCAAAAAAATGCATGCCTTTTAGGGAGTCAGTGTACTTGACGTTTTTCTCTTTTATTTCTGATGCACTTGTGCTTGTATACAAAATTTTTATTTTCTTATGCATATTTAAATAGACAGCACATTTTCCTTTTTGCTTTACACTTACATGCGAATGGGCCGGAACGGACGGGGCCAAATTATTTTAGATACGGGCGGGCCGAGTTTTTATTTATAATAAGACGAGCAGTCCGCTCGGCCTTCGGCCCGTCAGGTCCGTGCAGGTGGCGGAATTGGTCTCGTAAACGAATTTCTTATATTAATAAATCATATTATATAGCACTATTTACGTTTACTAAAATAGGGCACATACTTACAGCTAAGTATGCTTCATTAATAGGATGCGTATATAATAATATAATATAAAATTGCACCGAATTAATTTGTGACCATTTATGTATGTACATGCGTATATTGCTGTACCTGTACCAATATTAACTGGACGTTAACGGATCTCTTAATAATAAAAAAATAAACACTACAAAATAATTTCATTATAATGTAGGTATACAATTATATGTTGGTATTACACAAAATAACAGACTCTTATTTGCAAGATTGTAGCGAAACTCTGAATTATAAGTTGAACTTCTGATGGATAACGTTTTAAAAGATATAGTGTAATATAAATAATATAAAGTTTGGGATCTCACTAAATTTTATTTTGCCAAGAGAAATTGAATGAAAATTACACAATTTTTGACGCCAAAAGAGTTTACAGCAACCCTTCAAGAAACTACATTTCTTTTTGATAATTCCTTGAAGTTTGTTTACTTAAAAATGTATTTGATCTGTTAAAATTGTTGAGTTTTTTAAATTATATATATGAATAGTTTTGTATTTTATAGAAGTTTCTTTAAATTATCCAAGAATGTTGAAATAAGTCTTGCTGTCGGAAATTGTTTATTCCTTCTCATTTTGTTTTCTCATGCTGATCCAAGTTCAAAATTTCAATTAAATCAAATAACATTCTTGCTATTTTCAATATTTAACAAAAATGCCTTTCGTTTCCACGGGAATGTTGTGTCGAAATCTTCAGGTACAACATGTCAGAATAAGTAGCGTGCTTACTAAATTAAATTAATTAATACATGTTCGCCAACGCTAGCTGCTACAATTCATTGTCGATATTTGCATACGAAAAAATAGAAAAAAGAACTCTTGGAACAACCGGTGAAACAGACGGGCCGAAGGGCGAGCCGCGTTGCAAATGTCACGGGCCAGGCCGACATAATTCTAAAAATCCGCATCTTTAATAAGTACGGTGTAATTCTGTGCTTAAGTAATAAAGGCTACTTAAGCTTCAGAATGTTACGTAATATACTTAGAAATGATAATATTTATTTCAGGAATTAATTGTCGGAAGGAATCTAAAAAAGAAAACACATAAGGGAAAGAATTTGTTTTTGCTCTGTGAAGACACGATTCAAAGCAGGTTGGGTATTCTGCTTCCTTGTAATTTTTACCGTTAGCTTAAGGTAATTGGGGAACAAGAGTCACCTTACTAAACAAAAATATTGGAAAAAACCTTGTCTGAGAAGAATCTGTCGGGATGATAACAAGTAAAATGTTTATCTAACTCCTACAAGAACAGCGAAGATTCAAAATGCTGACTGGTGAGAGGACATATTAAAGATCAACTTAGGCGTTTATGCCAAGAATATTAAAATTTAGAAAAATATATACTGCTATTTGCTGTGGACACTTTTATACCAGCTCGCGTAATTTTTACCATCACTGAACATTCGTAAAATATATTCTGCTAGCTTCTTGAATTAAAAATGATCCCTATCACTATCCCGCATTCACCAACACCAACACCGTAACTTGTCAAATCCTAACATGATACTAAACCCGTTCAAGTTAAATTGGATAACTAGGACGTCGTTTCATAAAAATGTCACGGCATTTTATTATACCCACGCACTATAATTTAGACAAATAAACGAGATAAGCATATAGGAACGCATGAGACAATTCTGCGTATAACAAGAAGTTATATGCGCATGACATTTATTTACAAATTGCTACGTTGTATACTTTCTACCACTTGAGCTAGTTTTGGGAGCAGCACGAATGAATTTTTTACGTTAGGTATGCTTTCTAAATAAAGTAATAGTAGAAAATAAATAAAGGAACGGCACATAATTTATTCGTTTGCTTTAAACCTAATTTCCCTAATGAGACTTTCAACTAAACTATGAAGTAAACTAAGTTAATTGTCTTAATTGAATCGTGGCTTGAAATATTCATCAAACCCACGCAGGGCGGCCGATGTATATTTTTTCCTATGCAAATCTTACTATCAAAACCAAAATCTTCTAAAACAAACCAAATCTTCATTAACATAAATTTCCATGTAAATTACTTTTGTCTTTTTCGAGTTCTCTTTATTCTTTTCCGTTGCTATAACTTATGAGACAAAACAACTAAATTGACTTTCACTTTGGTATCTTAATTCGCATCTCGTTAAATTCTAAAGAATTAATTTCAATTTTCCTTGATAGGTGGCGAAATTAAGAAATGTTATTGATATATGCAAGCGTTGGCATTTTCTTACCTTGTCTTTCCGGACCAGCCAATATGTTAGTGCAAACCCACTGATCAAAGCTCCTACCCTTTGTTTAAGAAGGCAACTGCAATATTTTGCAAATCCCTTTCTATTCTGAAACCTTATTGGCACAGTAAGACATCTAAAAGGATTTATGTTGACGTCTTAAGAAATATTTTAAGTAAATTCCATTATCATTAAGCTTTATCGGCTGTAATTGTGAGTTTTTGACGCATTGTGAGTTTGTCTTTTACGATTTTAGTCATTAAGCCATGTTCCCGTCGCGTTTCATTGTTAACATGCTCCATACACACATAATTTACATGTACACGTACGCCATGCCGGGGAAACCTTAACAAAGCTTTCGTGTTTCGCTGACATATACATATTTGTATGCCTCTCGGTGTTTACTCCTTTTAGAAAAATGACAAGACTGACTTCTCAACTGGTGCAGGCAGTGCGTTTACGCTAGTTACTTAGCAATTGCTTAATAAGCTAAGCAAACACTTCTTTTTTTTTGTTAATGGACACATGATCTTGTTAAGGCTCATTAATTCCTAACCAGACATTACTTACAAATGGTGAAATAATTTAGCCTGGGTTTTGCATATTTTACGTACAGTATCGTGATAATTTATGATATTTCATTGGTAATAACATTGGTGCTATAACAGTCACTTTTGTAAAGTATTAAGATTAAGCACAATATTCAGATCTTCAATTAGAGTAAGAAACTTGGTTTTAGCAAATTACAGTCATTTTTCTGCATCTAAAAGAGCCATGAAGACAATCAACAAAGATCGATTTTTTTGAAAATTTAGGGATATTGGAATAAAACAATGAATTCCACAGGGCTTCTCGTTAGGACCATTGCTGTTTGTTATGCATATTAATGCAATTACCTACACAACTAATATTTTCACAGATGATGCATAGACTAAAGTAATAATGATTATCAATATCATAATATCGGTGTTAAATAATAAAATTATGATTGCCAATAACGCTATTGAATTTATATTTGAAAGGAAATATTTGGACATTATTATATTGTTAGAAAACCTACCAAAAAGCTTGTTTTCTATAACTTCCAAATTAAATGTACTTCTAGAGAGCAATACACGGTTAACTAAAAATTTGCCTAATGCTACCGAAAAAGTCTGTCTCTATAAAAATGCATCAAATTTATAAAGAATATAGACATACTTTTATGTACAATCATATAGAAAACTAATGTTCCTCTCACCTCAACGAGGTGAATATCGTATTCTACAGACTCCTCGACTATTTTCAGATGGGTCTATTACCTTCGTATTTGAAAACAACCAGAGCTTTAGAAAGGTTATATTAATTTGAAATACGGTGATCAAAAGGGAGGATATTAATTTTTCACGTAATCATATATGGGTGAATTGAGGTACATGTAAGCTTGATTTTTAGTATTCGCGAGTATTATAAAAGTTACTAATTCCATATTTTTTTTTTTTTAATTCGTCATAACGCTTTTTTCTAAAGCATAAACGCTTGATAATATACAATGCTAGCAAAATAAGTTTACCATACTGTGAGAAAACTCGTGTAAAAGGCTCTTTTCTTGTCCAGTTAAAAGTACTTCCAGGCATGAGTTCTGCACTACGAACTCGCTCCTACGAAGATGATGATATGCACTTCAGCTGATATACTCCAGCGACGTTATACTATTTTAGAAATTTTCATCGAAAGTAATCTTTCAGTTGCGTCCTCTTATGGCATGCATTATGGTATTTTTAAAATAAGAAAATTACATTAAAATTTAATATTAAGCAACTGCTATCGTAAAAAATATAGGCGAGGGGGCGCTAACAATTTCTCAATTTAGTTCAATATACTGTGGCGTAATCATGTATTGGGTTTTGTTTTGTGAATCTAAGTTTCGAATGTTTAAATTCTATTTTAAAAAGTTCAGCGTGGTAATTTAAAAAAAAAGGGGTTGAGTCTGTAAAGCGTAAATTTAAAGTCTATGCTGAACGTTACAATCTAGGTTAGTTTTCTACTTTTAAATTAATACTCGTAAAACTTCATTATTTGGCACATACTTTTTTTTTATTTAAGTTGCCGAAAAGTTAATTAAAAGAATCTCCAGCGATTGCTTTACGTGAGAACAGTCTTTTTCATCTAATTCCTATTGAAATAACAAGAACGGCGCTGTAAATAAATATGAATAAATCATTAACATTTCAAACTTCATTGTAGTTTATATGCCCTCCCACAAAAAGCTTATTAATGACGATCAAAGACGCCACTAGCACAAAACAAAAGAAGTAATTTACAAATATGTACATCAGCATTAAAATGAAGAAATTGATTGCCTGCTTATATTTTCTTCTTCGTCCAACGTTTATACGTAATTATTAATTTAATATGGATATTTTCTAATTACCGAAGAACAACGGCGTTGCCTCTAAAAGAACGACGCATCCTAAAAATACAGGAAACGACCACCTGACATCACGCATTCAAAATAAACCAAACCGTTCTGTTCGTTCTCAATTCCCTATCGTACATCAAAGCCTGGACAAAATAGACGAAAAGAAGAAAAACATCCTCATAACGCTCGAGTTGATTAGCTGTCGAGTCATTTTTGTTGTGGTTCCTTCTTGACTACTTGACTTTCTTCTTGATGCTTCTTTTTAGTCAGTTTTAATCTGATTGAATCGCGGCCGGTTACTTTTTAACGTTAAGTAGTCGTTGACGGCCGATCATTAATAATGTTTTAATTTAGAAAAATAGCAGTAGCTACCCATTATTAGTCCAACGTAGTAATTGATTTTCATCATTACGGCTGTAGACTTGTAACGGGACAGACAAGCTGCAAGCTGAAGAACACTAATTCGAAAAAAATGCGTTTATCGTAACCGCAGCATAGTTACCAGCAACTAGAAAAGGATATCTAGAGGCTCTGGAAATGTAAACAAACCGACCGCATATTCATCCTCCCGAAATTAATAGTGTTGATATGCAGATCCCGCGCCATTTTGGACGGTGACATGAAACGATTTTCGAGCGATGCGTGTGAATTAAAATCGAAATACCTTTCGGTACCTAATATATGGCGGCGGTCGACTAAAAACGGAGCTACGCTCGAATGCTATTTGAATTATGCTAATGCTGCAGCTACCATTTACCAGGTTTTAACATGGATAAAGGATGTTCTGGTTTTTTAAGACGCAAGAATTAAAAATGGAGTTAAGGATATGTATCTGCTGATAGCTTCAGCTGCTTTCAAAGCGACTACCCAATCGATTTCATGGTGCTTAGAATTTAAACCGAAAATTAAGAAATAAAGTCTCTGTATAACATAACAGTTACTGACTGTTTATATAATCTGTATGGTATTTCCAGAACGTTAGATTTACATGAAGGAAAATTATTGTAGAATTACTTAAAGGTTCAACAAATATGGCAAATTTGTGTAACGAAGTTCCAAGGTATGGATAAGTTTTCAACAAATTTCTAACTAAATAAATCATTTTACAATAAAGGTTCAGGCCCGTCACGGCAAAGTTTGACTACAAAAAAGAATAATTTTTTAACTCATTCAGTGTATTTTTTTAAGCGATTCCTTTATGATCAGAAATAGTACAAAATATTATCTAAGAAATACGTTTGGCAATATGTAAATAACATTTTTCCCAGTGTATCACACTAGTTCCATATTTTAGAGTGTATCATATTAGCTCCGATTGACCCGATAATTTTAGCTTCGAAAAAATTAAATATAGGATACATATGAAGAGCAAAAGATATAAAATAATTAAGTACCTTTGTTTGTAATTTTTAACAAACAACTATACTTCTGTATATGTTTTCGTACTTCATCATACTTTACAATATAAACAAGAAGTGGAAGATTATTTCGAAATACCTTTACAACTTGTGAAATAGAAGCTTTAAATGAATTTAGCATTGATGTGCAATTTTTTTCTGTTATATCATAATGATGTCTGCTTAATTATTTGCGTTGAAATAATGAAAAAGCCCAAAAAAAAAAAACATGGGAGATTTGGAACAAGCAATAAAGAATACTCCAAGATAAACACATGATTAAATTCCGTTAACGCTTTTTAAGAAAAGTTTTTAGTTTATTAGTTCCCAATATTCATTTTACACATTTTTGTGTGGATTATGGCTACGGCGGTTGTAAAATGTAACGTAGCAGCTCTATTTCACTAAAGAAATTTCGATGAATGGCCTTAAAAGCTTGTCAATTTTGTGTATGGCAGTTTTCCTGCTAGCTTTTAATCAACCGATCGACAAATGCTTTCGTGTTCTCTAACCTTTTTTCTAGGTTAGAAGTTCAATGTCTTCAGTTTGAAACTCTGTCACATTCTGTCTTCGTAATATTACGAACGTAACACCTACCTTAGATATATTCTTTACTTAAGTAACTAATATTTTGAAATTGCTTTTTAAATTTTTTCTAATCTTGCTTTTACCACAACTACTTTGTACAACTGCTAAAAAATTTAAATGTAAAAAAGCAGATCGCAATTAAAGTAAAGTATTTTTTCAAAAAATTAGAGAGACCTTAATTCTTTCATTGCGGAGATGGGCACTATTCAAGATATATGATAACGCGTGCGAATATATTCGTCTAGAGCAGAAAGGGTTAAGATTCAAAAGGACGTTTACATCTTAAAGAGTTGCGTGATAGTATTCTCCAACAATCATAAAAAAGAATCAAATACCAATCCATCATGTGACACATAAATTAATTAGTTTAGTTGTGGAATGAAATAGATTATTGTTAATTACTTTCTATTGCAGTTACAATATAGAAAATGAAACTGATACAAAATATAGAACCAATTCGGAAAAGATTGCCTTTAAAGTTTCAATACATTTTCAAGGACCATATTGGTTGATAATCCACCCCCGTCGTCGCAAAAAAAAGCCTAAACATCGAGCACCAATCTCCTCCGCGAGAAAAAGAGGCTCCTGATACAAAATTGATTACCTCATTCGTAGCAAATGCGCAGGGAACAGGGCGTTCGTCGACGTTACGTACAAACGCATCACGCATAAAGAGGGTGGCGTACCCGTAGGAGAGATTTATGATCATTGTCAGTGGATGCGTCGACCGGAACCGGCCTTTTCTCTAAACGTCCCTCGAGACCAACCACCAGACAAAACATTACATTACTGCTAAGTGGTGCTCCGCTAACTTGAAATATACATCCTCTACGCGGCCTAAACGAGTTACTAACTTGAAACAAGGTACCCGGAGAGCCGAATGTTCGAAAGTATAAAGCATTGCTACGATATGTAGGAGAAAAAAAAAAACAGAAATGATAAT
The DNA here is from genome assembly GCA_902654985.2 of Oryctes borbonicus. Taxonomy (NCBI): domain Eukaryota; kingdom Metazoa; phylum Arthropoda; class Insecta; order Coleoptera; family Scarabaeidae; genus Oryctes; species Oryctes borbonicus. The sequence continues at coordinate 2,812,474 of LR736896.1, read as the reverse complement.
GACACAAATTTTAATAATACAGAAAGTTGATTTAGACTAGCGTGAAGGATACTTGTTCGTATTTATAAAAGAGAAGGCACAGACACCAGCCAGTGAGCAATACAGTCAAATACTTATCTCCCATTTGTTGATTTATTGCATTTTATTATTCCCTCTCTTTTTCTCTTTATTCTTCGGTGTAGAAGTTATTTTTTTTTAATCAAATATAATGCTAAAGAGCAGCAGAGCAGGCTCAGTGGCTTATATTTTTTGAAAATATTTTGAAAAATATCTCATCAGATTCATACTCGTACGGGAAATGTCGTAACTTGTTCGACAAGCATTGCTAATAATATTGGTAATGCTTCTTATACAAGTTAAAAGTCCTAAATGGGATACGAAATTAACAATTTAAAGGTAAATTTGAATTATTAATTAGGGAATATCAAACAAGGAAACTTGCGCTGGATAAAGTAAGTCGTACTTGTTAAAAGAACTACGTATTTCTGGACGAATACCTTATTGCGACCCATTCGTTTGCTCTTGTCCCAAGAATTGTCTGATATAGTATTTTGCATGATGGTGCGACATTTCCTAGATGGCAAATAGATGCACAAAATATTTTGATACTCCGAAAATGTTCTAAAATGAATTTACTACGGACTACTGTGTAAGAGTTAAGAGTTATGAAATGAAAATATGTATTGGCATAAATGTAGATTATAGTATAATAGTTAAGACAGTTTATTTTTATTATTTAGAACCAAGGTAACTATTGACGAAACAGTTTTTTTTAATTTCAGGTCTAAATTTGATAGTAACATTTGCCACAACATCCTAGTTCCTACATCTATGGCAGAAATCTGCTGAAATTTGGTGGATAAGTTTTTGTAGTCTCAATTAATAATTCATGCAAAATTTTTATTTATCTTGAATACTAATCATTCAGAGTTGAGAGTTAAAGATGAATACAGACCACCTGAATTTCGATCCATAAAATACATTCATGGATTTCTTAAAATAGCATTCATACGTTACCATATCTAACTAACATAACTCAATCAAAAACCATTACTTTACCAACAAAAAATGGTTAATAGGTATAATACCTACTGCTTAATAGACTTAATACAACACAACAACTGGAAATCAAAATTTGTATTGTTATGATTTTATAAAAATCAGTGTTCCTGTGCAATGTATCCATTTACTATGACTTGTAAATTTTAATTATTATTATAATTTATTCACTTTGCTAATATAAACATGAACAATTATAGCTTATTTAATGCAACTTAAGCCACCACTGTGCCTATACTTTTGCCGTAGAGTGTACGTCTTTTTCCACGTGACATCAATTAGGGAAATAACGTAATTGTGTCTTCTGACAAAAACCTGCGACGGGTTTATAATTAAGGATCGTTGCTTCACTGATAAATAATTCATTGGACGTTCGATTTAATGGGAAAATATACGCCCGAAAAAAGGAGAAGCACTGACTAGGTAATTTGCCGATATATTTAACAAATTAATCTCTTATCTAATGCATACTTAATGCGTTCAAAAGACATAATTGTCAGTTTGATGAGATGATTATATATAGCGTATAATAATATACTCGATAACGGGGGCTTTTAGTAAGCGCAACTCATTCATTCAAACAAGATTATGTTCATGTCATGAATCGCTGAAGTTTAGAGATATTGATAGTGGTATAGGTAGGAAAAGTCATTCAGTTAATATTTTTGGAACGGTTTTGCAAATAAGCGGTAAATCTCATATTTTTGCAAACCATCATATTAGTACAAAAAAATATTAGAGTCTTTATCATTTCTGGAATAGTTAGAGGGCTAAACATATCAATATTTAGGCCTCTGACATATTTAAGGAAATAGCAGTTTTTAAACAGCCTAAACGTTCTTAACACATTTATACTTGAGAAAAAATATTATTTTGAGCAAACATATCCTTAATATTAAGAAATTCATTCGCATTGCGGCACGCGGGCGTATACGTCTTTTCGAGTTAAAAGTACTAGGTACTTTTAATTTTTTATTTTTGTTTTACAGTAAGGGTGTGACGCACATTTCTCCACCAATTAGATAGAAGGCAGTAACAAAGAATCTATAATAGGAAGCCTTGCGAAGGTGTTTTAGAAACATGGAAATAGAAACGACATAGACTGTAGAATAACCACAAAAGAATGCCAAAATGAGATATTGAGTTGAAATTTTTTGTACTGACGGTACATGTAAATATCAAATGTTAAAATCATGGAAATTGTTTTATAACGATGTATAAAGTGTACCCTCATGTAAACAACCAACATTTCTACCTACGCCATCTTTTTCATGGCTAAGATATTTTGATAATACATTCCAATGAAATCTATCTACTATTTCGAGGGATTAAAGAGATAGGAGGATCACTGAGGTATGTGTATAGACTTATAAGGAGACTACATTGAAAAATAAAACTGAATTTGTAAAAAAAAAATACTTGTTTCCGTGCTAGGCTAGACTCTTTTCAGACTACCCTTATTTACGTACAAGCATCTAGACACTGTATAGAGACTTGTCATAAATTTTACATTTCAAGTATTAAAATAAAGTCTAAATAAAGAATGTAATTACAAAAAACGCCCTTTGTAACAAGTGTTCAACATTAAACAAAATTAATAACCTGCTCTTGTAATTTTATAACTGACATTGATAAGATAAGTCATTGTTATTCTCATTACATTTTGACTGATTTTCCAAGTTTATATTTTCCGTACAGCATAAAGTACTAATATGCGGTTTCACCATTGAGTTTTGTATAAATCCAAGTTCTTTTTATAGCTTTTCTCAATTCTTTATTCCATCTTTTATATGAATATGAAAACATTTCAGTTATTATAATCCAAATTAAAACGCTATAATTTAGCACATTTCGATACTGATTCTTTTTTAATGTAACGCTTTATTTATCCGCGGTAATTTGAAAATGCGTTTCTTTTGGCGTTTAAATCTTATTTATGAAATTAGAATCAGTTGGGAAATAACATAAATAAACGTTTATGAAGATACCTCTACAGAATCAATGTCGGATCTGCCAAATTATGCTATCTTCATTTTGGTTTCTATAGAAGGAATAACATATCCATAAAAGCCATAAATAAAACTTGGCTTTACCTAAAATTCAATGATGAAAAATATTTGCAAATTTATATTATTTTTCAATAGATTTTTCATTTTGATGACAATATTCAATGTCAGACAGTGCTTCACAAATTCCAGTATAAACTCACAAGCAAAATTTCTATTTCTGTAGAACTATCGCCCTAAATTTAACTTGTACAAATATACACCATATTGCAGATTCATCGAAACCAAGTTGTCAAACACAACAATGCCCGTAACGCGATAGCAACATCCTTACTCTAATACACGTTCAAATCAACCAAGCAAACCATTTGATAGTTAGATATATCGTAGCATGATATTTTCATGTACGGCGACTGGTCTTTCGACACCGGGCATTTATTATATTATTTTTCATGCTCCCTCCGCCCCGAGTTAGTTCGCCCATTGTAAGCTGTGTAAGAATTATGCGTACGTGTGGTGCGTCTGTTATGGTAGTAAAGGACCGATTTGTAAAGATAGTTCTCGAGCACAATGGCTAAATACCCGATCTAAACAACGTCACGAACGAGTTGTAATCCGAGAAGTTTTGCTATCGAGAGAAACAATCGCTGAACTTTGTTCACGGAATAAAGCATGCGATTCAAACGGAACAGCAGTACATAGGAGAAAAAAAAAAGAATATATAGAAAGGGAATGAAGCTTTATCGATGATTGCATCTTTAAAGGATTATGTTAGAAATGCTTTGGTGGTTTTCGTAAGTTCCCAAGAATATTTATTTTCATGTGGTGGTAAACAGGAAGACATCATAATTGGCAGAAAGAGAGGGCGATTCGTAAACTATTTTCGAAAAATAAAGTCGCCGTGAGTACTTTCTATGTAAAAAAAGTTAAGAACAAGCTGGTTTACCAAAATATTAAACAGAAAGGATCCCTGCACTATATGTAGCCCAAGAAAAGTGACCGTAACCCAAAATATCAAACACGTCACAGAAAGAAGATCCAAAATGATAGACATACCGAAGAACAAAAGTTTATTCATTGCCATTTTAAATTATTTTAAAATATAAATTAGACTATTGTCACCAAAAGCGTATATATCCGACGAAAACAGGTTTAATACTGAAGTAAATGATAGATAAGATGCGCTATAATTGGCAGTGCTTGTATGTGCAAACAACAATATCTAAGATTTTCGTTCATTAGTAATCTCAATGGTATTGTTGCTTATGTCAAGATTTGGAAAAGGTTAATTCTTCTTTGTAGCGCATGAGAAAGAAAAGCTTTACTCTTATCTAAGTTTGAAGCTAAAGTATGCTTTATCCTTTCAATCGAATAGCATTATCTTTGATGAAAATTTGCTGCACACATAGCTTCAGTATTGAAACAGCGATTAAACATCTTAAAATTGTTTTAGAAAACTACTTGGATAAAATGTTTTAGTACGAATTCCTAACGTTTAACTATGTTTTGGCTTGTTGTATTACTTGAAACAGAAGACCTATGCCAACTTGGTACAGTAACTAAGGCGCTTAGAAAACGGTTATTCCTTTCTCGTTTTCTCAAGGAAATAGATTAGCATCTTTGGCTGCATCCAATGACAAAAATATATGAACACACTGTGTACAATTATAATTAAACAAGTGAAATTCTCTCCGGGTTTTGTTAGGCGCAACTGCTGTAAACAATATGGTAAAAAAAATCTGCAACAATTCAGGTATTTTTTACCTAAATAAATAGTGCAAATATTGTTTCTCTTTATCATAATCAAAGAAAACCTTTTACCATTTGATAAAAATACAAATTATCGTTTCCGGGTACGTTCACAAGACGCCGAAACATTTAGATCTATATATTCTCATCAATACTTTTTAATTGACAGTATGTCGATATGTTGAAATAATTTGGGCAGGGGTCAAACTCACCATTTGTTCCCAACCGATACATGTTAACACAATACCAGGGAGTATAAATCATTTCATTTTACAAGTCGGATTCATGGTTCTTGACTAAATTATTGCTATTGCTTATAGAAGTGAAAATAAAAACAGTAAATCATTTACGCTGATGTAAATAATAGACCAAACACATAAACGGAAATCCAGTCCATGGTAACCGTTAAAAAAGATATAAATAACAAAAAGAAGGATTGTAAATGAATCTAGTTCATTTATAGGTTATTTATAGACCGATTGGAACCAGTTCTCAGAAGGTGTAGGAACGCATTGCAAAATTACAAGAAAAAATACGCATTTAAACAGAACTTGGACACAATAAAAGAACTATAACACAACGTAACATATACCTTGTAAGTTAGAGTTACAAACAAATGATATATGTGCCGTTTATATGCTATTAGCCATAATAAACCTATTATTCATAATGGTCCATGGGTGGTCTACCCCATACTGGAGAGCTTTCTCCCGTAGAGCAAACGACAACAATCATAATAGGAATATTTAGCACGTTCGGAAAACCACAATTACGCAGCCGACGGACACATTCTGCCTTAGTTGACACGTTAAAAGTGATTAATAAACATGCAACTAGGCCCAAAATTCATTTCACGCGCCACTAGAGCGATTCGTTGGAGAGTCTGGCGCGTTCTGCGTGTCATTCGAAAAATCCCTCACTTTAATCTACCCGAGATTTTCAACCCCTCGACAGCGGGAAGATCAATTCGCTTGAGTAACTTCTGATTACTTTCGTTTTATATCGTTATTATGCTGAAGTATGACGTATTATTATTAGAAGAGATGAGATTCAAAGCACTTTGTCTAGGGAAAAACTTGTGTATCCTATATATGGCGTTTCAATTATATTTCCGTGTTTTACAAATTTTCCACAAAATATATTGTATGTGTATTGTTGGTTGAGTAGTTTTCAATTCTGAAAGTTGCAATTTTCTATTATAAGCGATGTATGAACTAGAGCAATTCAAAGCATAAAAATTATTGCGTCTAAGAAAGCTTTCAACTGTAATTTTGTCTATGAAGCTTAGGCAATCGAAGTAAACTTTGAGAGAGTCTGGAGTTATGTAGAACATTGCAACCTGTAGCTCACTTGTAGCACCTGTAGCACACCTTACAATTTGTAGCTCACTTTTAGTTACAATTAGGAACAGGTTTATTGCTTATCAACTCTTGCTGTAGGAATCCCTGTTTATGCCTTCTTTGCGCTATGAAATGCCAAAAAAATAATTTCAATTTTAAACATATTAAAATTCGAATAAAATAAAACTGCGCGTGGGTCCATGTGATACTAACAATAACACCTAAAAAAATTACAACTAGAAAGTATATTTTTATTCCAAATTTATATTTATACATAATTATAGACATCAACATAACTAATAAATGATTTTATGGAACCCAATGTACAGGCTATTTTACGAAACCAATTAGTTAAAAATTTGTTGTTAAGACTTCTGAAATTTTGCGATTGGTAGTTATATCATCGGGCCCACTCATTTAAAGTCTTCGCGTATGAAACAATTTCGGTTGAACCGGAAACAGTGCCGACTTTCTTATTTTAAGTACAATGGGTATACCTTAATCGATTGTACATATCTCATGTAAATAATTTCAATTCGGGCACCTTCCCCCTAAAGTCAACTGTTTTAGCATTTGCACAGTTCTTACTGAAATTAAATATTTGAAAACGTAATGAAGATTAAGGTATTTACTTTGGCAGAACGAAATGGAATGTCATGCATACCACACCTTATCGTTATCGTTGCTAAACTTTATACAGACTCTCTTTACAATAATGAAATTAAGCCTGGCAGTAGGCGAAAATATTTTAAATTAACGCGTCCGATGGTATTACTATCTGTTCCAAAATTTCCAAAATAACGAGTTGCGAGAAATACTCTGTATAAAGTTCTACAATTAAATAGAAGTGCGATAAGCAACTATAAAAAACAGAATGTAGATAGTATTCAATTAGTATTATATTATATTATTATTCAATCAGTTCTTTCATAGAGAAAAACCTTTTACGTAAAATTTATTCAGAGACAAATCCGGCATATAAAACTATATGCGTATTTTATTCACCTTTTTTGAAAAAAAGTATCCTAAGTACGTCTAGGAAATGTCACAGAAAGTTGACATAAACGGAGAGAAGGGATTAGAATCGTAGATGTATTTAAAAGTACAACGAAAACTAAACGCCGGATCTACATTTTTATTACGCATAATAAAACAGGAGGAATTATTTATATTAACGGAACATCATGCTAGAAACAACTTTTCGTTTTACTCCTGTAAAAATAAATATAGAATTCTATTTCAAGCAACGGTATTCTTGAAAAGAAAAGAATTGATCAGCACAAATATGATGTTCCAATTGGCAGTGTTTGTACTGGTGTCCGCACATTGTATAAATTCAAGCCACAAAGGTGCCCTCGATTTCAGATATTGCACCAAACTACTAAAGGAATTTATCTGAAATGATCATTACAGAAGGTAAGAATAATAAGAATAAATGTGTGAATTTTTATAATATACTGTTTTCTATTTAGGGACCATCACCGGTAATGTTTTACGACGGGAAAATTTGAGAAAATTTTGAAACTAATGCTTTTTGGAAATTATATAGATGAAATTTATATTTACTATCTACTAAATTTGATAATAATATAGTATATTAAATATTACAACACAGCATAATAAATCATTTCCTGTTGGGAGTATATTTTCATTTACACCTTGTACTTTAAATTATGTATTAGTTAAATGTTGACAAGTTTTCAAGTGTTTTTTTTTTAGCTTGAGAAAAAGCGTGTTTATTAACAAAACGTTGAAATGTACAATTATGTATGAACAATGAATCGCTATCAAAGGATTACCCGAACATTTCCAAGTTTAGTAAACATTTTTTAATTGCTACTTATATTTTTAACGTACTAATTTGGAGGTATAATTCTATTAATTAACAACAATAAGGTTACCAAAGGTGAACTGTTGACTTTGGAGACAGTGTATTGTTTGAGCAAGTCTGCCACGTCAAAACAATTAATCGACACTTACGACACAAACAATAGAATAATGAAAAAATTTCAGAATTAAGTAGCTCCGGCACAAGGGTAAACATGTCAAAATGCATTACGGTCCTTGCGATATCGCGTAATTTTCTCAGAACCTTCTGCATAGTTTATGTTAATACGAGTTGATATATGGACAAGTCGAAGAATTATGAATCGATAAACACGATTACCCAAGGATATAAATTATTAATTGCGCGCTTGTATTTACGAATATCTTGCAGGAAGCAGTAAACTACCGACATCAAATTAACCCACGTTTAGAGAACGTTTTAAAGCTCGAACAGTTTCTACGGTTTCGGTTTTAATTCTTCTTAATGCGTTTCATCGGAATCGCAGGCGCTGAATGGTGTAGAATTATGTGCTGAGAATGTCTATTGGTATAACGCCGTTCGTCGCAATTAAACTGAAGTACGCAAATAAAATATATTTCAAATAGGTATAGAGAAAAGCAGATGTTGAGATGCAGGTGTAATGAAACGTATCCCAAGTAATATTGGTATATAAGAAATTTGTATTACATTGTAAAATAATAATGTCGCTAACAATCAAAATATTAAGTTTTCTTGGGCAACTATGTAATGGACTTTTGATACTTCACAAGAAGTAACATTGTTCTTCTTATTACCATGTGCATTTTCGTTGTTATTTTCGTCATTAAAAAGTAGCGGCGGCTGGTGCACTGTACCTACGGAGCTGCATTACATTTTCCCGAAAAAACTCAAACATGCAGTGGTAAAGTTGTTGCATAAAAAAGGAGACCCTGAATTAACAGAAAATTATAGACCCGAATATTCGAAAAAATTGTCCATAAACGTATTCACAGTTTCTTCATAGAAAATCACCTCTTTAGAGTAACTCAACACGGGTTCACTGCCCTTGATACCAATAGCGTCGCTTGAGGAATATTGCTAGATCTATCTAAAGCTTTTGATGTATCAGCCAGACTATTTCAATAACAAAATTGTAGCATCATAGTGTCCGAGATAGTGCTTTATGTTGGATACAATCACCGTAAAGCCGGCACCAATATAACTTCGAATGACTTGAAGATTGTCCTTATCGACGATTTGCATGTGAGTAACACTAACTGTCTTGCCGTAAATTTTGCAGATGACAATGAGAGCGAGTGCTTATCAGGGTTTAGCATTCACAGGCAATTTCGGTAATGATTCAAGTTGATGACTGGCTTATTAATAGTAAATTACTGGTAAATGCTAACAAAACAAAGCGTGTCTTATCTCGTACTTCACGGATTAGTGATCCACAATATATTACATTAAAAAACATAAATTACAATGTAGTCGACAATACTATTTTGGGAATAAACATTAAATGTTTTCCGATCATGCTGTAAATTGAAGTAAAAAAGCTTGACACTGTGAACTAAGGTTTAAGGATTTTAGCCAAAAAACACAAATAAGCACTTAGCAATGTTGTTATTTTTCAAATTTCTATAGCTTGCTCAGATATGGAATTATGTTTTGGGGTGGTTATGCAAGCAATTTAAAATAAATTTTTGTTATTTAAAAGCAGGCGCTGCGTATCTGAGAGCAAAAGATAGTTACAGGAGGAAATCGAAGCGTAGTAATTGACCTCCCATTTATGGCACCATCAGCTGCCACTGTTATCAAATATAGAGATTTATCTGCATTGTCAAAATTCTGCAGTCTTTGAGACTCCATTAAGAACAACTTAAAATATCGAACTACTCAAAAATTATTAGGAAAAGGATTGAAAATACCCAATTACAAAAGATATGAAAAAATGTTTCACATAAAAGTTATTTAGTTTAACTTTGTACATTTACAGCTGACAACAAAATGAAATTGAAAGATGGCAGTTTCCGAAATACTGGGAAAATTTAGAACATAGTATAAAGCTGTCTTCTTCAAGTAGAATCCTTCCTAATATCATACCCATAGCTTATCTGAATTAATAGTCGAAGGATAAGAATAAGGACGTTTATCAAAGTATGAGCATCGTTTCTGAACTTTTCGAATATGACGTAAAAAAAATTGTAAACATTACCGAAGAAAATTCGGAAAATAGTTTTATACTGTATTTTGTTTTTAATAGAACCACTGTATATACAGTACACATATATCAGTATCCGGCGTGAGGTGCGAGGAGAAACACGTGCAGCGTTTCGTTACGTTATTTACGAAAAATTATCTAGTGCTTGCTTATCTTACACTTGAGTATGTAATGTGAATTTATTGCTACAATTACAATTCATTTTATGTATACGTTTGTTTTTAATACATTAATATCAATATTATATTTTTATAGTTCATATTGCACTGCTCAAACTACAGGTAACTTTATAAACATTTATAAAATATTCATTTTTTTCATTTCCTACAAGAAATTCGAAGTGCAAGTAAATAGCGCATTTTAAAAACCATATAAATCCAGTTTCCTACATTATTATTGTTCCTAAGTGTTATGTTTTTGTCTAATTGTTATATGTACATTCCGCGGCCCTCTTGTGTGTTTTAGTAAGTCACCAAGATAGGCCCCTTGGTGTGAAAGGTGTCCTTGTTTGCATCCTTTTCCTTTGTTTTTACTTACCATTTGTTCACTGTTATTTTTTACTATGGATTCATTTTGTGGTATCTGTAGGAAAGATATTATTCCTGATAAGTAAATTGCCTGCGATTTATGCAGAAATTACTTACATACCACATGCGCTGGTCTCACGAGAATTGAAGTTCAATGTCTCAAGAGTAAAGATAGAAAATTGTCTTATTATTGCTCGGACTGCTCAGACTTCAAGTTGCAACTAAAAAATCTTCACTCGCTTAAATCCTTGGTTGAAGAACTTAAAACTGAGGTTGATGTGTTAAAAAGTAAGGTGTTACCTAAACAGTGTGCTGATGAGATCGAGATGGAGACGGTAGTTCAAGAAGTCATGGATCGGGAAAATAGGAAGAATAACATCATTCTTTTTAATATCCCTGAAGAAGTTGATGGTGATAGGGATAACCAGGTGGCGGCGGATAGGAATGCTGTGCGGAGTATATTGAGTGTTCTGGGTGTACCACTAGATGATCCTAAACCTATTAGATTAGGAAAATTCGATCCCTCCAAATCAGACAGAAAACGACCGATTAAATTATCACTCGCTGATAATACTCAAGTTAGTAAAGCCATGCGCAATTATAAAAAATTGAAGTCTTCAAATGAATTTAGAATGGTGGGTCTGTCTAAGGATAAGACTCCCTATCAGATAAATTTCTATCGTGGGGTGAGACAAGAATTTCTCAGACGTAAGGACGCTGGTGAGAAGAATATTATTATTAAATATGTAAATGATGTCCCGAAAATTATACAGTTGAGGAAATCTTTAAATTGATTACGTCCAACAGTAGTGATGTTATGCGTATCCGCTATCAAAACGTGCGTGGTTTACGCTCTAAAATTAATAGCATTTATTCTACTCAGTGTAATATTGACGCGGATATTGTGCTGTTTACAGAAACTTGGCTTAGTGGGGATATTAGCAGCAGTGAACTCTTTGACTCTTCATATGTGGTGCATAGAAGTGATAGAAGATTTGGTTTGGTTGGCCGGTCTGTTGGTGGCGGTGTTCTCTCAGCCTTTACTGACACAATCGATGTAACTGCGGTTGATGTTTCTGCCCTTTCAAGATTGGCCCCTTTAATTGACTTAGTGCTATGCAGGTGTCAGATTGCTCATCTCTCGGTGTACATCGCTAACCTTTACATACCGCCAGATGTTGATCTTGATCTTGGTTACTACGAAACATTTCTCGATGCCCTAGGAATTATGCTATTGGGCAAGTTATGTATTATAATTGGTGATTTTAACGCTCCTAACTTTAGTTTGGATATCTCTGGCGATGGAAAAACTGCCGCGATTACTTATTTTGTGGAAGCATTAGACCTGCGACAAGTAAATTCAGTACTAAATTCCAATGGTAAAATGCTTGATCTTGTTTTTACGAACATGCCTGTATTGCTGCAAACTATCCGTGACGTAGTCCCGTTTGTTTCTGAAGATTTACATCATCCTGCTCTAGAAATAATGATGCATTATGATACTGTGCAAAGACCTATCAATTTTCCATCTAACAATAATGTACGCTACAATTTTCGTCGTGTGGATATGGCGAAGCTGAATTCGGAAATAGCAGCTATTGAGTGGAATTTCTTATCCTGTTATAGCGATGTGGATCTAGCGGTACATGCGTTTTATAGCACTTTATATAAAGTCTTCGATCGGTGTGTGCCTAGGGTCAGGTCGGGTGGACGTAAATATCCTGTGTGGTTTGATAACAGCATCAGGCAATTACTTGGAATAAAAGAATTATATTTTAAGAGATGGAAATCAACCAAATCTGAGTACTATCTCAATGAATTTAAAAGATTGCGTAGGGTTCTTAAAACCAAAATTGAAAGTGCATACATTATTTATCAGGAACGCATTCAATCAGAAATTGTCAGCAATCCTAAGACTTTTTGGGCATTTGTAAATAATAAGAGATCGACATCTAGAATTCCGGGTCACATGTACTACAATCAGGAGGAGTTGTTACAGCCTGCGCATGTAGTTGAGGCATTTGCCCTGCATTTCTCTGGAGTTTTTCACACTACAACAACCACTAGTTTGGTTGCACCTTCCTTCTATCCGTCTTTCAACATTCACTCGGTTACGGAAAGTGATGTATTGTGCAGTGCTGTAAGGATCAAAGCTGACTTAACGTCTGGTGACGATGGTATACCGGGAGTTGTCGTAAGGAACTGTGATTCACTACTTGCTCGTCCACTTACAGTGCTGTTTAACTTATGTATTAAGTCGTCAACGTTTCCCAATATCTGGAAGATCACCAAAGTAATCCCTGTTTTCAAGAGAAAAGGGGACTGTAAAAACATATGTGACTATAGACCGATAAGTATATTATCAAATTTTGCAAAAGTATTTGAACAAATATTATATAATGGAATCTATGTTAATGTAAGACCATACTTGTCGGTTCACCAGCATGGATTTATGTCAGGTCGATCAACTACAACGAATCTTCTCAACATTACTCAGTATATTTCTTCAGCACTGGACCAACGCAAACAAGTTGACGTCATTTATACTGATTTTACTAAAGCTTTTGATACTATAGATCATAATCTTCTTCTAACAAAGCTAGATGCCATTGGATTTTCTCCGGCGCTCCTCAGAATCATATCTTCCTATCTCACTAATAGAGTGGGTTACGTGTTTTACAACGGATTTACATCGGCTACATTCAATATATCCTCTGGTGTGCCACAAGGTTCTAATCTTGGGCCACTGCTTTTTAATATATTTGTAAATGATCTGCAGACTGCATTGTGAACTTTTGGCGTATGCAGATGACTTAAAAATTTATAACGTAATTACCAATACTGTTGATTGTATTAACTTACAAACCAACATTAATATTATTGATGAGTGGTGTACTCTAAACAAGATATCTTTAAACATAAACAAATGTTCAGTTGTTTCCTACACTAAATCCACTAATCCTGCTTTGTTTCAATATACGGTTAGATCTCAAATAATCTCCAGAAGGGATGGGGTGAATGATCTGGGTGTGCGTTTTGATTCTCGTCTAAACTTTTCTGACCATATTTCTGAAATATGTTTATCAGCTTCTCGATCGCTTGGGTTTGTTATAAGATCTTGTCGCAACTTTAATAATCTCCTAGCAATTAAAACTCTTTATTTCTCTTTGGTTCAGAGCAAACTGGAATATGCCTCTTTGGTTTGGTATCCTCATTACACGTATCAACAACTTAAGATCGAGAAGGTTCAAAAAAGATTTCTAAAATATTTAACATTTAGAGTATCTGGCACTTATCCTGAGCGAGGTTCTGACTATGTAACTCTCTTGTCGCAACATGATTTTATGTCACTTTCTGATAGACGTAAGAGATATAGTGCTATGTTTTTGCTAAAGTTACTTAATAGTAGAATCGATACACCATGCCTACTCTCGCAATTTAATTTCAATGTACCTTCACGTAACACTCGCTCATGTACTTTGTTAAGTGTTCCTAGAGCCCGGACAAACATGTTACTTGGATCGCCTGTGTATCACATGTCGAGAAATTTTAATGATTGCTGCAATGATTTTTTAAACACCTAGCTAATCACCGTTTTTGGTATTAATGTAATCCTTAAGCTATGTTTATATTTAGTTTATTCTATCTGGACTAGTTGTTTAACCTAATTAGCACCTTATCTTGTTTTTTTTTTTTTTTTTGTTTTGTTGTATTTATTTTGTCCTGTAAATGGTATTAACTGTTGGACAGTAAAGACTATTATTATTATTATTATTATTATTATATATTTTCTTAGTCTGGGTTTTGCTTTAATTTATTTTGTATTTTACAAATTGTGAACTTCTTCAGGAGTTTTTGGTAATATGTGGAATTATTTGACAAGTTATACCTGTTATATGATATCTTTTCATAATAATTCTCTGATTTTTAATTCCAGTAAAATGGTTTTTAGAATAGCATTCTACTTCCGCCTATTTTTCAAATACCAGATAAAAACGGAAATTGCAACATTTCAAACGAATTCTCCATGTAATAAGAGAGTAGAAATTAGTGTCCACTTTTCCTGTGATTGGCAATATAATTTTATAGCAGCTGTACTCAGGGATCCATACAGTAAAGTGCTATTAATTATGAATTTATCCAGATGTCACTCACATCCTCTCATGTGAAAATAAATGTAATAACTGCAAATGTCAAGGTTTCTAATCTAAGAATGTAGTTCTGATAAAAATATTAAGGAAAAAAAATTTTTTTTCCATTATTAAATAAATGTAGTGTATAATATCTAACCTAACAACTTAATGGTATTACATCATTATTTCCGCTTCTTGTAACAATTCCATAGATTTTTTTTCATTATGTATTGTTTATTTTGACGTCCACGTCTATTATTATTTCCAATTATGCTTCAGTTGTCAGCATTCAGTTAGTACTATAAAATCTGTACATGTAAGATTTTTCTGCTTGCCTTACCCCTAGCATTATTCTATAAATCACCGTCGTAACTACGATTTTATGGGCCATGTAACGCGTCTCGTATAACAAATTAAATGACATGCATGCACGAGATCGCAGCTATGACTAATCAGTTTGATGCCTTTTATAACTTAATCAGAGGAGTCAGTCACACGATTACAGCCGAATATACTGAACGATGAAAAGATGTATAAGAGTATAAGAGTAATAATTGATAAACGAATTAGACTTAGTATCGCTGTTCAAGTCCAAGCAAGAGTTTAACTGACTAACTAACTAACTCTGTTGGTTGTAAATTTTTTAAATAAGAAGAAAAGAATTATTGGGGATCGATCAGTAGATACCTATAGAAATAAGGAATGTAGAATTGCAAAATGTAACATCATTAAAAGAATTATTAAAAAATATTAAAAGTATAATAGGAAAAAAAATCTAGAGAAGACAAGACTACCCATGGATAAATGAAGACATTGTAATACAAATGAAAAGCGAAATAAACTACAGAAAAACGTGTTTTGTTAGAAGTATAAAGACCTTCAAATATTAATAAAAAAAATACCGTACAGATTCAAGGAAAACATAGAGAATCATAAATAATCAACTAAACAATATTCAAAAATCAAATAGTGACATTACAAAAATGATGAAGGAAGATCGAACAACAACAACGGACCCCAAAGAAATATTGGACGAACCTACTAAATACTTTGTTACTGTGGTGAAAAAGACAGCACAACGGCAAAAGAACACCCGAAACCACAGTTACAAATTAAAATAGAGCGTCAATTCATTTTGAGGACGCAACAGAAGGAGAAATTATAAAAATAATAAGTAATAAATATTCTAAAGGATCATAAGGCACCAGGCATTGATAAAATCACAAATAACATAATAAAACAAAATAAAAGCAAATTAGCCTCAATAATAAGCACATACATTAATAAAATCTTACAGGATGGTACATATCCGATGCATAAGAAACACGAAACAAGTAATCCAAAAACGATAGACCAATCTCCATGTATTCGACAGGAAAAGATACTAGAAAAGGTCATCTATCAAAGAATAATGATACATATATAAAATGATATAACAAATTACAATCAATATATTTTCCAACCACAAATCAGTAACGACATCCGCGGTGTATCTGAATGATGTAAAAAAAAATCTGGATTATAAAAAATCTGCAATACTATTTACTGTACACTTTTCGTAGGTACATCACATACACGTTGAAAAATATATTATTACTATTATTAAAGAATTATAAAGTATATAGAAAACCATTAGAAAAACTCAAATACTGCGGATTTAAAGAAAAAAAAATAATTGTAGTGTTAATATCCATAATTTTTGGATTGATAAATCATCCTTATATTCAGGAAAGACTACATGATTTGCAGGTTGTGATATGATCTTATACTCTTTCATTATAGATCCACATTTTTCTTGAAAAAGAATCAGTTTTATAATACAAAATTTTGAAAATTGTCATACAAAATCCTTTCTAGAATTGATAAACTATTCAATCGTCCATTAATGTGTCCTTTATATAAAGTTAGTTGCTTTGGGGCGAAGTCATTATGTGTGGCGGAGTATTATTAATTTGAATTATCGGTGTAAAGCCAATTCGTGCAGGGCCCAGACGGAGGATGTATTCAGGAAGGAAGAATACTTGCTGTAATAATTGCTCGTACCCCCAACGGTTTCCAATAAATGGGTCTACTTTAGTCATCATAGTAAATAGATACCATTTCGGAAACTTTAGTCTTGTACACTTTTGCAACTAACCTATATGTATACAAATTCAACAAAATCTATTGCTTGGGGTGGTTTTATGTTGTTTATTCTTGAATTTTCGGCATTTTCGGAATTTTCAAACTATAAACTCGTTATGAATAATAAGGTTCTCAAAGTATTCCTAAAGTTGGCTACCAGTAGTTATTGCTTGTATTGTTAACTTAGTAATTTATTATCACTAAAAGTTGTTAACCACAATGCACCACAATATTATGCTTTGGCTTTAAATTCAAACTAATTCTTTACAGATCCCCAAATGACACCACCAATCTTAAAAAATACTAGTTCATCATTTCAATTCCACTTAAAATCAACTGGTTGTTTGATATAAACGTTAAACATTTGAAGACATTGTTGCAATTGTCTATTCTATTATATTATCAAACAATAGGCATACAACTAGCTGTGAAAATAAAAATTATACATTCGTTATAATCGCCGCAGAAAAAAAAGATACTTATTATTTATTAATGCCGGCAACACAGCAAGTATCTATTACTAGTACTCATACATGAAGCTATAATAATACCGTTATGTACATATAAATCAACTTAATTGCATTGCTATTTCTTAAGTAAGCAGCGTTCAGATGTATAAATTGGTGTTTTTATATAAAGAAAACTGTCTATTAAGAGGTTCATTCTCCAGCTGTTTTTGAAATATTTTCCAAGTCGTAGCTTCATTACGTACAATACATTGTACAATTAAATAACTACCTTAAACTACTTTTAGGTCGAACTGATACCACGAAACCATTCAAGTTATACAAATTTAATAGCAATGACGGTATGCCTTAGAAGATAAGTAGGTCCAGAAAAAGTTTTTCGCAAGTATAGATACGTGATTAAATAGGAAAGAAACTGCTGATCTACACCGACCCGACGTTTCAATTATGAAAGGAACAAGAAACTTTCCCGCCGTTCTAAATGTAAATGCAACGTCCATATGCATTATGCGAACTGAAATTGACATATCGATTTTACAAGCACAATTTATCTTTCAAAGTTGAGCACACATTGACAGCGTATCATTATTTTTAACCAATCAGGCTGTCATGCAGTTGATTTGCAAGTCAAGCAGTAATTAATACGAAATTAAATTAAGCTTAGTTTTATTATTGACTGAGTTATCGGATATATAATGAGTGATAACAAATTTTACATTAAAAGGATCAATAGATGGAAAAAACTATGATTCTAGAATTTCATTTTTTCGCCTGTAAAATCAATAAGTTAAATTCTTGCTAAGTATAAAGAATAAATTGTAATAGACTTACCACCACTGTGGTTGCAATGTTGATTGTATTTGAAGAACTTACCTGGAACAATAAAAGGAAAAAATTAAAGTTACTAACATTATATCGTTGTTAAGTCGTGATAAAATCGAAGCTAAAAAGGATCTGAAGAATCCTTACCAATTATCGAACACAATTTCAATCGATTAGCTACCTAAATTTGGCATTCCTTGCACACCAATCTTCATAAAATGTAATTTTACTGACATGCGCAATTCCTTTCAACAAAGGAATTCGCAATTAACAAATATTTGGTCCAAGTAATGGATAACAATCGTATGGCATCTGCTGCTAATGAACCAAGTAAAAACTTCAGGACAAATTGCTATTCAAAAATTGTTCAACTTTAAAATTATGGATATAGTTTTCTGTAACTATGAACGTACACAATTATTAGCAATACTTTTCTTTTTATTTATATAAAGTAGAAAATCATTAAATGGTACAACTTTAGTGACAAATGATGTTTGTTGGAGCATCTATTATAATAATAGGTTCTTACGTATACAAATGTTTATTTATTTATTTTGAATAAAGTTCCATAAATCATATTGAGAAAACATATTCTGTTGCGTTGGAATTAAATGTACAACTATAAATTTAGGGTTTTGGCATTACTTACTATTATTATATTAACATTTAATACATTGGATATTTGGAAATTAAAAAATGTAATTTAGTTATTGAGATATCCTATGTATTTCTAAAATTCACAATTTTTCTTTGCCTGTTGTTTTTCCTCTCGCAATAATGTTTTTCCTGCTGAGAACCGCCAACATAGCAAAAATCGATTTACCAGTTCACACAATGTCGGTAAAGAAATTTCCATTTTCATCATTTGTTGCCAAAACTTTCGCCTTTTTTGTTTGTTTTTAGCCAATTCCTGAACCAGTAAAGTGTTATAAAATGCATAATCACGCGGTTTGAATAATTGTGAATTATGTAGTAACTTACGAGAAACTTTCTTTTACAAGTTTCCGAATTTTGTACAATAAAAAAACAATTAACAAGCATTTATATTGTACATGCATTCACAATAAGGGAAATAGGGCTGTAAGGCGTCCCATTAAAAAAGTTCTAGTTGTGACCCATGTGCGCAACTGTATTTTCACGTTCACGTTCTGTAAATATTTGGGTACAGTCATGCAACTTACAGTCCTTACTTCAGAGTTTTCAAAAATATAGTCAATAGCCATGTAGAACGTTCAAAAAACAATCAATACTCAAGAATACTCAATCCAAAATTTGATTTATCAGATGTTTACGCGCGCCTCAAATAAGTTCTGAAGAAAGTTTTGCTCTTTTTAATAAAGACAATAGTTTTATATTTCATGGAACAAGTGTATTCAATGGAATTACTCAACCACAAAAGTAAGTACTTCCAGTTTTCTCACGTAATGGAGTTGCAAAAGATCACCACCGCAAAGATATGGCACTAGTATTATTGATATTTCAGAAACGCCATTCTTTTGAATGCATCTTCACATTTCTTATCCGGTCAAGTAGGAACAATGGGCCGTATTTACAAAACAAAGCCGACCGCGATCGCCGCAGTAAAACAAACAAAACGACGCGCGGTTGCCTCAAAACAAAAACTAAAACAAAAGGAAAACGAGAAGAAGCATAGGGAAGAAATAAGAATGAACGAAAGAAAAAAACGAACGAAGAACGAGAGACGAAAAACAAAAGACGACGCGCAAGGGAAGAAGAAGAAGAGTGGAGAACAAGCGAAGATCGGACGAAAGACGTGCGACATAAATTACAGCGGGAAAGTTGAAAAACGGGTCCGCGGACAAAAGACGATCGGTTTGGTGGCACGGAGTCCGTTATTAACACCGACGCAACGGACACTTTGATTTAATTGTCCTGTTTCAGGCCGGCACGGAATTTCGTCAGGTGCAATGCGAAACGTTCAGGCATTTTGACCGCATTGCGATTGTTTTACCGCGAGCGGCTACCGTGACAGTTTTATTACAGTGCAAGCATCCGAATGGTTTTTTGCGCCGAACGTAGCAAACTACTTTTAATTGGATAAATCCTTGAGGTATTCCATTTCTGATATTTATTAAGATCTATGCGAGATCGATAAGTTTTCAATTTATGTTGTATGTAACCCTTTTCCCCACAAATGGCATAAGTTATGCGCTTCTGTTAAACGAATGTAAAACAAGACGATAACTGCTAGAAGTTACATATATAAAGCTATAAGCATAGGTACGACAATATTACTGTTGTATCTATAGGTTTTGTATGGCATAATGAAATCTCACTTGTATTGAAGTGAAAATAGCATGGGTTTCTGCATAATGTTATATTTTGATACCATGTTTGATATTTGAAACTTAATTGTTGATTAAATAATTCATCGTAAGTAGCCTTGTAGCTTTGATAATAATTATTATAATCAATATTTATTTTATGCATTGCACAATAAAAATAATTGTATATAAATAACTGAGTTTTATTGTTTACAATAATAACAAAATAAAATATGCAGTGAAGATGTACTAACGCTTCCAGTTCAAGTCAAAGTTCCTTAAATTTCCACAGATTTTGATCTTTCCGAAAATTAGAAACTATGATTTGGATCGATTCATTTTCAATGAGTGATCAGTCGAAATGGTATGTAGGCTACTTTAGCCGGAGTTCAACACCGGCCCTCCAGTCAGAAGGTCGAAAGACACATTACAACTAAACGTAGGCGTATAAGTGGATTTTGGATTATTTTATCACTAACGGAAGAACAGAATAGTAGTAGTCATTTTAGTTGCCTATGTACGTCCTACTTTACTGACAGTGCTTTGGAGAAGTTATTCAGCAAACGAGGCCACTGCTCTGCGATTGACTAGAATTTAATATTTGTTTGGTAATTAATGGTGTCAAATGCTTTTGAGTAGTCCAAAAGAACGAGAATTGTAATAAGACCTTGATCTGTTGTTATACAGGGTGTAACAAACAGCTTTACCACGAGAAATTTGTATTCGACAACAACAAACATATGCACAAATATGTTCTGAAATGTCACTGTTTACACTCATAGAGATGTAAAATATTACCATCTAACTTAAAACTGTTTTAGTAGAGCGTTTTGTTAAATTTAAATTGTTGAATAAAACAGTCAACTTGAAACTAAATACATCTGAAGATGCTTGTAAAATACTCTGATAACATGTAGAGAGACCAAAAATCGCATATTTTCAAAAAATATTTGCTTTATCATGATATAAATTCACAAATTTTATATTTCGAAAAGTTGGGCCATCTTCACAGAGACAGGGATTGTATCTACAACATATTCACTTAGTTAATTTTCCAAAACTCTTCCATACTTTATTAAGGGCCAGTAGGATGCTATTTGGTCTTAAATTGCTTAAATTTTTACGAGAGGTTTTCTTTATTGATATTTATACTACGTATATTTCTCATATACCTTATTAATACAAACATCTTTAAGCAATTTCATGTTGGCAATTCTAAAACAGATATTTTTAAAGTATTAAATTTATAGTAGATTAAAGATTTGTTGTTTCGAGAGATGTACTGTACAATTTACCGCCAACTGAGTGTAGTTTTAAAGACAGCCACGTCAGTTCCAATGCAAGAAAATACGTTCGTCAGCAGAGATTTTTCATTTGGAAGTAATGGATAATTTTCCTGATTCTACCATTATTTCTATTAATGCTTCACAATTAAATGGCTATGGTTGTGTGTATTTCGATGCAAATGATAAATCATAAAATGTAAATCATTTTGGGTAGCATGTTGAATATCTCTTCAGCGTAGACTAAAGCAATTGGGTAAGAGGGTAAGTATGTAAAGAAAAATGGGTATGACAAAAGTGGCGATTATATTAAATGTTCACTTAAAACTTCATTGTGTCATCGTAAAACTGTTTTGGATTAAGGGTAATGTAGGAAATTCCGTTAACCACAAGACAAACATTCTATAAATATCAGATCTGCCATTCACGTTGTCAGATCAACACTAGCGTTTGAGGCGGCATCTTACTATTGCTAGGACGACTTTGAACACGGTATGTAGACTTATGTTACATGGATGGCAGGAACTACAACATTTATTGCTACTGAAAGCAATTGCAAAGGTGGGAAGTAGGTATCTGTATTTTAAAGCACATGTATATACAAAATCCTTATGATTTAAATCGCCTTTGCCATTGAAAATGAAACTCAGTATATCAACAATCAAAAGAAACAGAACTAGCGTTACCAATCATTTAGAAGGAATCGTTTTCGAAGATGAAACCCTCAAGAAAGGAAAAAAAAGGAAAATGAAAGTTGATCGCTTGTATAATTCGTTGTTACAGTTTCGAAAATATGCTCGTATTTGCTCGCCCATATTTGGTAACCGTCTATATAGTTGTGCGCACAGGTAACAAAGATATGTACAAATATTCCGGACCATTATTTCTTACAAAGGACAGACACCGCGCTTCCATTTTCCAGTCAGATGCACTAAAAGGATGATCTTCTCTTAGAGAGGCCAGGTTTTTTTTGGGCATTGTTCGGCCGAGACGAGTCTCCTCCGAGAGATATCAGTTAGATAATTCAACAAAGAAATGACGGGGTGCGCAACTCTCGTTTTCCAAAATAAGAACCTTCGTATTTGCTTTTTTTTTTGTGATAGATATTTATTCTTCGTATTAAATATGTATTGACGAGCGATACAAAAGAATAACATATGAATATATCCATCTGGAAGAGGGCAGATGTAAGGTTATTTATTTTTGCTTTCGGATGCATTAAAGTTTAATTTCTGCCGTAGCTAATTACATGTGCACATATATGTATGTAATTGCAGCATTTTTTGGGGTAGCAATTACAAGTGTATCTATAAACATAAATCAATAAATTACAATTTGAAAGGGTTACATTTTACATATTATAAATAAACATATCTTGATATAAGTACATTTAATGATCATTCAAAATGTCGGGCGTAATACCTTTAATAATGTCTAATCCTATATAATTAACTTCATAAGTCAGCGATTTTATACGCAAATCACTTTGAGAACTAAAGTTTCTGAGACAGTAGTAAGTAGCGTTTTTGATATTCGTTGATGTATAAAGTTTTACTTAAAAGAAAATCAAGATTAAATTAAAAGAGCCATTGCTTAGAACATAACTACTAATATTCTAATCAAATATAGAGATTTACAAAATAGTTTTATGATGCCGGAGCAAAATAAGCCGAATTCAATTCCTCATAAGTCATTGAGGAATTTGCTAAATTCGAAAATATGTTACAGTAAATTAACGCTGAAACTAAAATTATTAAAAGGATCATTGGAGACGAAAACCACTTATGACGTGGCGCTGTTGAAGAAATTGCCAGAAATGAGATGAAACTTAAATATAAAGAGGTTATTACGAGTTTCAGCACCTGCATACAACAGAGGGAGGAAAACAGAATCAAATGAAATAGCTTCACCGCTAAACAAACATATCCCAATTCTTTCAATAAATTTTGAGTTTTTCTATTTTTTAATAATATATTTAAAAAGTATGTAGTGTTGTTTAGTTTTCCTTGAAAATATGTATAATGCTTGCTATCATACAAGTTTTGCCATTTATTGTGGCTTTGCTCAATTACTTTAACATTGCTTCAGTAATCCGAATTTGTGGGGCTTTGCTATACCTTGTAATATCTTTCAAATATGGTAAATGCTCTTCGAGGGTCTGAAAAATTTCCAGCCTAGCACTGAAACAAGTATCCGTCCTTGTCTCCTTGTAAGTCTATACACCTTTACCAACTATGCTATCTATCTAGTATTTCTTCAATTCGTTCAAATAGTATTTGGCATCTTGTTCTAAAAAATAGGCGTTTATGAATATGATGGCTTCTACGTTCGATGAAAATCGGTGTCCTTCTAGCGAAACTTTGAGCTTAGAACTCAGAGAAGAAGTCAACGGGGGCCACATCTGGTAATTAGAGTCGGTAATCTATCAATTGGAACTGCAATTCCCGAATTTATTGTATTTGCTTTTTCAACACAGTCGATTAAAGCAACTCCATGGCTAAAACAGATGCGTTTGCTTTTCCGACCGATGGATCTGTTTTCGCCTTTTTCGGAGACGACTCGCCCTTTGTAGTAAGAATAAATAATTCTTAGCTACAAGATAACATAATAATACTAAGAAATTGAAAAATGCATAAGGTTTTCTGTAAATCTACAACTTTAAAGTAAGAATTGTAATATTACATGATTTATTGTTGGTCAAGAAATATGAACGACGGTTGTATAATCTTACACTGTGTTTTCTTACTGTCTATATTGTAAGTCTTTTAGTTTTAATATAAATGCTACCATCAAATGAAAGAAACGTCACACATAAAAGACCGTTGCTAAAAAATGTTAAAAGCCTTCCTACCTATAGAAAAAAAAATATATTTGAAAAGTGTTTTCAAATTTGCAACTCACAACATGCTGTTTGGAGCATTATAATAACTTTCCTATAACTATAAAAGCAACAAGTTAGGGCATAATTATAGTCTCGCATTCTAGTAGAATGTTAAAATTTGTATATACTTCTTAACTGTACATAAAACAGTTAGCCAACGTCAACTTTGACCCCAACAGCACTCGTTATTCATCGGCCTTTTCAATACTTGTGTAACCGTTTCGAAAGTTAAAAAAATGTTTACACAATCGACTTTTTCGTCGAAAAATTAGGTATTTCCGTACGCGAACGCCGTACAAGGCATACGCGATTCAATAGCAACAATTTGCCATTTTCAATCGCCGCGCTCAAACAACCAAACGCGGAGAGAGTATCACGCAAAGGCTATCGCTACGGTACGCGGTACCTTTTGCAGACGATTGCCAACCGTGTGATTTATACTTTCCGTCTAAATAATAGCCTGAAATTACTTTATGTGGGATGAGGCGGTTTCACGTGTTCAACATTCGAATACGGATCTCCATTGGTTTGCTGATTCGAAGATAGTTCGTGTATATGTATATGTACCTACGTATGTATGTATATATTTGTTTTTGTTTGATAGCGTCCTGTTAGAGTACCTTCTATTTGCGTAATAAACACCGTGATAAAGCGCGTACGATAAATTATGTCCCTCGAATGCCTTAGGGGGTTACTATACGTACAATGGTTCTGTGCGATCTTTTTCGCGTTCTTTTATGGAAGATTGTATTCCGTATGGTGATTATAGTAAACAGCGTTGCTTGCTTCTTAGGTGAAATATGGAGATTTGACGATATTTCTGCTATAAAATTATTCCTTAAGTAAAGTGTTGTTGCATTATTAGAAAAGAGCAACAAAAATTATATCACGCTTACAATCTTATAAGAATGCTCGGATTAAGATATCCAATTCAAAGTACCGCTGAAAAACGAAAAGTATATGATTTTTATTGTATTTTAGCCTGGGTAATCGTTTACCTTATGGCGTTTACCCATAAAACCCTGCAGCTTCACTACCTAAGCTCTGGTTGGCACAGAGCAACGGGTGTGGCGAGGGCAAGCGTTGAGGGAGCTCTTGCATAGGCCCTAAAACCCGGAGATAATCGTTGTGGTTTGACTCAATCCCAGGTTTCTGGGTAACGAAGGTTCCATCTGGCACCATTTGGGTAGGACTTTGCCGTTTTATAGGCTAAAGTCGCGGGTGGTTCGATTGTACCTCACGGTCGGTTCTGTTTCCGTCGCTGGTCGATAGTTGCCCGTGCTTGGCAACCTGAGCCCCGAGGGGCAGATAGTTGTCGCACTTGGGCGGCCTAGGGTGCGATGGGTCGATAGTTGTGGCTTTGTGTGGCATAGACACCGGCGGGCAAAATATGAGGTAGGTTCCGAGAGATTAGTACCGACTGTTATTCATCATAGGTTGGAAAGGGAATCTCTAATATGGGAAGCACGGGGGAAGGAGGGCCCAACCGTTCTCCTTTTAGTGAGTGTCGAACTCGTGCGAGCAGTTCCTAGTTGGTCGGTAGCAACTGGCTGTATGAGAAAGCGCGTCATCGGCTTTTTCCTATGTGGGGTTGGCACCACGGTTTTAGCCAAGAGCTGTATATCATATATATGTATGTATACTTATATGTATAGGAAAGTTTAGATTGCATACGTTTAATTGAGATGGTTACCATTTCAGCAATCTCTAAAATGTTCACCCATCGGTCTGTTAA
The DNA here is from genome assembly GCA_902654985.2 of Oryctes borbonicus. Taxonomy (NCBI): domain Eukaryota; kingdom Metazoa; phylum Arthropoda; class Insecta; order Coleoptera; family Scarabaeidae; genus Oryctes; species Oryctes borbonicus. Next base: position 2,786,032 of record LR736896.1, on the reverse strand, counting down.
CATAATATGAACTTTATCCTCATCAAACACGCGTAAGTTCATTAAACCAGTATCTGATGATAGTCATCCTTATAAATTGCACCTAACTTCTCTTAGATTTCTGCAAACGTTTTCCTATCCACAAAAGAAATCGAATTACTGACCAGTGTATTACTCCACAAATGCCTGAGTTTGTTGACCTTCAGCAGCTTCCAAAACAACATTACCGAATGAATTTCCCCGAAATCTTTGCCAACTGCTTGATGCGTACTAACTAATTCATTTCTTCAATAGTTAGTAAAACACGATGTATAAAGGAAAAATAGCTTTCCCAAGTTAATCAATTTAATCAATTCTGAAGAGTTCACAAAATTTTGGGTATTTTATAGATTTTTGATTAAAAATGTGATAATACATGTCTTTATTTTAAAGTCAAGGGAGGGACACAATTGTCAAAACATATTCCAGGCTTCCGCAAACTCTACATGAAATGTTTAACCCCCTAGCTTTAGGTTTGCAATGGAATGAGTTGGGTAGTTTACTTCTAGTTCAAAGATCCTAGATGTGGTCAACGGGATAGTCTAGATATTAAAAATAATAGAAGCACAATTTAAAAACGCTGCAAATAATACGATAAAGCGCAACAATTTTTAATATCGCATGCGTTCCTGTGACATTCAGCGTGTGCTATAATCTTTTACAGACGGTTAGCTACAAACGGCGTTTTATAATGAAAATGTATCAGTTTTTGCATTAATATAAGAGGCATGTGCAGCGGACAATATCGCAGATAAAAAACTAAATGAGTAGGTACGTATCGTGTAACATATTACTACTGCAACACGCAAATAAATCCACTTTCGTTATTACCTGCATATAACACCAAGCTACGAGCTTCGCTACAGGTAAATAATAATTTGAGTAATGAATAGGTTTGTTTGCAGCGGTGCAATGCCAATCTAATTTATATCTTCATAACGATCTCGCTTATTATGGTAAGCGTTGCGTAAAATGGTGTTAACTTTGATACAAAATTAGACTGTCAGTCTGTGAAATTACGAACACGGAGTTGTTTCAACGATAAACATTGTATATTCTAACTGCTGAACTAGGAATAATTTGCAGAATTAATTGCGGTTATAACATCATCTGGTTGTACTTATAAGACTCAGCTTAAGCAGATTAATAAACTGCAAAAAGTACACAATTCCAAATACCTATTTTGGTATTTAAGGATTTTGGAAATCTTGTAAATTGGTATTATGAATAATAATAGAGGTTTAAACGATTCTAAAAATGTATCGCAAGGATATGTTCTGTACCGGCCTCGATATTCCAGAAGGGTAGTACTGATTGAAATACACTCAGGTGCATAAAAAACGGGTCATTGTATTATCTTTTATTTTTATGTTGTGTTTTATAATGAAAGAGGCCGTCAGGGTGTAGAAAGAAACAATGTACGGTGCTTAGTAGATTATTTAAAGATATGCGTTCTTCGCTACCAACTGCCCATTAGGCATGGAACTTCAAGGTGCTTACAGTATTCATTATTCTGTTTTAGATTTGCTGTCACTCCCAATAGAGATTAGTATGATCATCATGAGAAGCGTGCTAGGAGATGTGCAGTTGCACCAACCATAATAAATTATCTTCGTTTGATACTTTAGGAATAATGGCAGAATATTCAGCAAAATGATATTCGTGAGCTCGTTAGTGGCATGTGCCACCGTATCCAGACAATAGTTAGGCCTAGAAGAGACGATACAAAGTGTTGAACTCTATTCGTTTGTATGTAATTCAAATAAAAAACGCCTGTGTACTACTCTAAATCATATTCACAAAGCTTCATTCAATCAACAATGATTGATCCATTATCCCCCTACAACATTTTCCATAGTAATCCTGACTTATTTTCGCGATTGAAGGAACTATTCGAAGATTTTGAGATATTCAGGATAATGTTATCCAAGCAGTAGAGGGAAGATAATAATTTCGTATACAAGTTCAATAAAATCGCTTCACCGCCTAGATTGGAACCATTTTATTCATTTATTTATTAACCTTTTTAAGATACTATTAATAAGAAATTGTCACAAATGAAAAATAGAAGAAAGAGCAAGCAATTAGGCTTGACCCTAGATAGGATTATTTTGAAATGTCACCTCTTCTAGGTGTGGAACTGTTGGTTTTCATAAATTTCACATTTTGCTAGTCATCCTATTAGCTCCTTTCAAAAATTCACACCTTCCATCTGCATGCTTCCATTTTAGACTAAAGCTGCGAAAATCCATATTAACTTGAATCAAAATATATGGTTAAATTTTTTAAAACAAAGTTCATAGAAACTACCGTTGTTATAAAAGCTTCGAAGTAACTGTTGCGTTTGCCACATCTACAGAATACAAAATGTAAATTATAGAAAACCGAATAACAATAAAACAGTAGATGTGTACGACACAATAATTTGCAAAACTTTGCTTTGATCAAATAACCATTCACTTCGAAAGCAAAACCATCCTTAAATACATACTTAAATACTCGATAAGTGCCAAAACGACGCAAACGCCCATAAAATTTATTGATATGCAGATGCGATAAAACAGTTTGAGTAATTCCACTTAAATACCCAGCACACTTACATAAATTTTAGAAAACCAGTTAGCCGCAGCATACAGCATTATACTAGTATAGTAGGATGCTCAAATGTATAGGCATTAACGCAACGGTTTCCTCCAACCGACACGACGCACGCGAGTACCCGATGGCCTAGATGCTGTGGGTTCTTAAAACCGGAGGGACCGGAGAAGCGGAAGACCCATCAGTATATCACCAAAAGTAAACAACAGGTGCCGCAATAAAATAACATTGCGTCAACTTTCAATTGCCGTCGCGCATAATAATAATAAAGATGGTTTATGAGTGGCGTTGGTTCGGGAACCTCTTGACGGACGCACAATGATCTCCGACGGGGCGACATCGGACCCCCGCCGCGAAGCCCTTATACGCTCCTCCTAACTAGGTATAATTTACGTGAATTCTTACTGTAATACAGCAGAAACTGTTCACTTCGAATGTGAATAGAATCGCCGTTGTTGACGTGCAGGTATTATTCTCGGAAAGTTTGATAAATTCGTTAGTAAAAGAACATGCTACGCGTTTCAGTTAAATAAAACGATATGCAATGTAACAGGTTTCAAGCTTCCAAATTATACGAACTCTATCTTACAAAATTATCGAATTAGATTTTTGAAAATAATCACACTGGCAAAATTAAGTAAACTTAGTTTGTTTTTTAATTTTATTTGAATATCTACACTAAATTCAAAATTTCAAACCTATGTGTTGTGTCTCACGTATTATCTGTAGGTAACAAAACAAAAAAATTGTTGCTAAGTAACCACTTTCATTTCTTCATGTTTATTGAAATGTGTTTCTTTTAATGTTAATGTTGTTGTCAGTTTGTTTGTACTTTAAAGACCAGGTAATAATGGGTGACTTACAATGGACGATCCCGAACCCGAAAACTTACGAAATTATGAAACTTTGGGAACATGTAGATTACGTATAGGTATATACTACGCATTTTTTTTCTGCGGAAAATAATTTTGAAAATTAGAAATTCTCCATTCTGCCTATGCGCATAACTTGCTAACGGTAAAAGGTAGAGAAAAAGTTTTAAGACAAAAGTTGCTTGCTTGAATGAGTTTTCTTAAACGGACAAGAACGAAGTTAAGTATATCAACATTTTACATATATCTTTTTCGACAGTTAAACATATTTGGGATTAGTAATAAATAATAGGGGTTGGTTGATTGTGTAAAGGAGCCGTAGTTGCAGTGTTGAAATTAATTTTAAAAACTAACAATCTTTGTTTATTGCTTTTTCCAATTAGGTAGTACTAATCATACAAATAGCAACAAAATCGTTACTGTCACAATATTACTCCACCATTTACCCGTACAATTGCTGCATAGATGAAGCTTTAAACTTTTGCTGAACGGTATTCAACGCAAGTCGTCTTTTCTTCCCAATTTTCCTGGGTACGCAACAGCGTTGATTTTGTATTTTAAAGTTACAATACCTCCTTCTTCTGGTACACATTCTTCTTCTTCAGCTTCTAATGCGTTGAGCACTAAGGACATTTTTGTGTTGTTTAAATCACCTTTATTAGTATTCGTGGATTCCCTATTATTGTTAGTGGCAACTTCGAACATTACCACCAGCAAATGCATTACATTTATAATAGTCATGGCGACCATTTTCAACACTACAGACCTGCTACACAACCAATCAGTATCTATTATTAATCCCAAGTGTGATGAATCAAAATCAACCATCCATCGTTCTGTACGATAAGTCGTTAAAGGCAAACCTACAGTATTGCCGCAGCAATATTGACCTCCGGTTGGACGCACGTTAACTTACCTGCAACTGAGCCAGTTTGTCCAAACTTTTGAATTAAACGATAAAGATATGGTTCGGTTGGTCGATTATCTTGACCATAAACTTCATCACACAACATTACGATGCCCGAAATGATCGCCGAGCCGAACATGCATTTTGATGATAAATACTAATAATTTCTAAACACTATTGAATCAGTCCGGATTAACTTACATAACATAATCTACTGCACTCGTTTGTTATCGATATTTGGCGATTACGTTCCAAAGCATCTTGTTTCTGTCATTAAAGTTCTGACGCGCTAATTGGAAAATTCTTACAATATGATATTGGATATTACGCATATGTCCAAACTTAATGGAAACGTCTAAATTTATTAATTAACCACATTTGACCAAAATCGCCGAGAATATCTTTTTGCATGTTATGTTCAATTTACACCAAACTCTTGTATTTCCAATCCATATAACCGGATGCTAACTTTATAAGTACGTTTAAACTCTGAAGACGTAGTACTTGAATCACATCCCCTTGTAATATTATAAATTCATAATCCTCATAATGATACCTGGATGGAATTATAATGCAAACAAAGTTCTCGTCCGCATTAAACATTAACACGGCCGGCAATGTTGAACGCGAACGTTACCTATGGGAAAGAGTTGGAAGCCGTTGCGAAAAGTAGCCACGAGCTCAAAAAATAAATAGCGAACAACCTGTTGCCGCGCAGCTGAAACGGTAATTACCGTTTAAATGACGAGTGTCAAACCGGCAAACCCACTACACGAACCCCGAGCTGACAGCTCCGGTACGACCCAGCCAACATGATAATGATACCTTTAATTAGGTGCGTTTTGATGAGTTGATGTTTACTCAAAAATGCATCATGCGCTCTCTACCTTCAAGCTTGATGAACTTTGGTGAGTGAGGCGCGGTTCACATGACGTATGTAGGTATACGATGTAGAGGGTACCACGATGTACTATAGCAGCAACAACGCTTTTCAGATTAACTTCCTTGCGGGTACGTTCTCATGCGATAATTAAACTACCGCTGGTCGACGGCGAAGGTTTGTAGCCAGACTTATACAGGGTGATTCGCTGAATGACTGAATTAGACATTGCGAACAATAAGTCAGTTTTAAATCCCCTACTTTTTAAGGTTTCTACATGATACAATCTTTATTTTTATTGGAATTTCTGGTCTAAACTCTGTAAGATTTCTCACCCTCTCGTTGTCCATAACTATACTGTCACTTATCAGCCAAAGGAATAGCAAATAAAAGTTTTTATTTTTGAGTAATACAATCTCAATTTTATAGTGTACTTCTTTGTCTTTCAAATTTCAAAACGCGCTATTTTGTGAATGTTTACTTTGAGGTCATAGGATTATGATGTGTAACTTCTAATATGCTTCACATTAAATGCAAGCTGCATTTATTGGATTTATTCTAACGTAACATCACTTCATTTGTGTATTTTTCTTATTTTTTCTTGTAATTACATACTCTTCAATATTGAAAGAGTCGATTTAGCAACATCCAAAACAACTGGTAATGAGTGCATTGAAAGAACTACATTGTAAATTTTCAATTGGTTACTTTTATTATTTTACACCAATTTAAAGAATCATCCTGTATGTCAATGAGCCAAGTAGATTTTCGCTACGCCGGATGATTGATTAAATATTAAATTGACGGCTTAGTCGGCACCAGCAGACGTCTTTTTTACACACGCGATCATCTTATAGCCGTGTATTTGGTTACTTGCCAGGTTCTACTTCGATTTTTCCATGGCGTGGCAGAGCAGAAGATCACATTAAAAATTTCCATGCAACTGAGAACGTTACGCTTGGTATTAAGAATGTTGTTATACTTCAATGATTGCGAGTATGAATTTACATGTCATTAATAATTAGTATGGCGTTTTAGTTAAATTATTCTGGCGGGTAAATTGAGAAAAATAGTGAATATGCTTATTTATGCATGCATAAAGTTTATATTACAATTTTTTTTGATTATACATGTAACATATCTGATTAACAGTAGTTCCAACTAGCAATTCGTGTTACCGTTAAGTTACATGCAAATTCAAAATATGTAAAGACTAGTCTCGAAAGCTTCAAACCACAATATTATCCGTCAAAAATATTCTGGTAATATAGTAAGGCATGCGCTGAAACATACTTTTGATAATTTCAGCCATGTTGGACGTCAGTTGTTGTTGAACAGTGGTCTATGTAAGTAAAAGTCGTTAGTGTTTCTGTAAAAATGGAAAAAACAAATATCGAACAGTCACTAAATTCTTGAATTTAAAAGGTAACAACTCTACACAAATTAAAGTTGAGATGGACGCTATTTACGGCCGCTCTGCACCATCATTTGCCTTAATTAAATTTTGGGCACCTGAATTTGAACGCGGTCGTACCAGTTTAAGTGACAATGAACGTTTGGGGCGGCTAAAAACTGCAATCACTACCGATAATATCAGAAAAGGTCACCAAATGATGGTAGACGATCGTTGAATTAAGGTTAAAAAAACAGCAGTGGCTGAGGGCATTTAGAAAAGAACATATTTGCCGTATATTGCCTGCAGATGGGTATAAAAAGCTAATGGCGCTGGTTGAAACAATTTAGGCAAATTAATTGATAGCTGTAGATGAAACTTGAATATATCAGTACATTCCTGAAGTTAAGGCGCTGTGCGAAGGGTGAATCGGCTTCAAAACAATCAAAGACTATTCCGTTGGCCAGGAAAGTGATGTCGACTGTTTTTGGGATAGTTATGGAGTTGTGTTAATCGACTCTCTTGAAAAAGAAAACGATAACGGAAGCATACTACGCAACATTATTTGCCATGCTGAAGACAGAAATTGCGGAAAATGCATTTGAAGAAAGTTTTGTTGTTATTTTAGGTTTGAATTGATAAACCACCTAGTCTTAAAGAAGAGAAAAGTGCAAAATTAAGCTAAATACTTCCAGATTGTTCCATAATTTATTCCCTCTTTCTCGAGTAACAAATCTACGTAATTAAGCTATCAGATCGTCCCTGTCATATTGATATACAAAAGTCATACATTATCTAACCTAATAAAGGTAACCTGTATCGATTTTTATGTTTGTACGTAGTATTGGATATTTAGAAAGTTAACATGGCTACTAACGATATGGAACTATCCAGACAATGATAAATGAAATACGTAATGTAAATATTTTAATGCGGTTAGTAGAGACTGAAAATTCTTTTTCTTTTTATTTCAAATACTCATATGTATGCATACGTAATCGGTGGTATACGCAAGTTAAGTACTATTATGCGTCCATCGCTTATACAACAGGTAAAAATTATAATTAATAATCTTATACAAACAACATTTCATATACGACGTACGAACATAATCACATCTCTCCAGGAACAAAAATCTCGAAAGGGAACGTACAGTAAGTATCTACAGGATGATTTGTTGACATGACGTTTTAGTGCTTTTCAATCTCCAATAATATTATGACAAAAAATTTACAGCAAACACATTTGATTAAAATCAATTAACAATTATTTTGAACAAACTATCCATTTAGAGCCACTGTTTTCGTGGTGATGTATTAAACAAAACGTGGTCCTTAAAATTTGGAATTTGTTTTGTTTCAAAATCTAGTTTCTCGTAACGATTTTTTAAACATATACGAGTGTTAAGCTACATTTACAACCAATCAATAAGAAATTACACAAAAAAAATTAAATGGACTCCATTTATGTACTAATATAAGAAAGTCAACCACTTGTCGGTATTAAACATTATAGATTATGTGAAAGTGCCTTAGCTGCGATTTAAAAATAGCGTTTTGTAATCTTATGGAGTCTTAAATGTGCGTTTTCAAAGCTTTATAAAATGGAACTTATTTTATTTTCCAAAATTAAGAGTGCATTATACGTAACACAAGTGTTCAGGCCTCATGAATGCTCCAACAATAGTATTAACATCCTAAACCAGAAATGGTTCCTGTCTTAGTCAGTGCCATTATTTACAAAAATTCATCGACGTTGACATATCAACACTCCTCACTCCCCGTCTCTCCCTTTCTTTTGTCTTTAAAATTCAACAGAAATGTAAATAGTAAGTCTCTTCAAATAAGTTATTCAATTGATTCAAAGTATCACCCAGTATAGCAAACTAGTCGATATTGATTGGATAATCATCAATTCTTTCGTAGCCCGTCGTAATAGATTCTTCCATGCATATTTCTGACATAAATTGTATTGAATTTTTGATTAGGCGTAATTTTATCAATCTAGCGCCGATGCTCTTTTCGTAAGGTTTAGAATGACCGTGACGGAGACGGAACGCACAACAGCGCCGAGAGGCTAACTACCTAGCCGGACTTCGTACGTTCATAATCATTAAGAAACGGTGCGCCCCCGGCCGCATAACCAGACCGGACGGGTCCCTACTATATCAGGCGAATATTGAAATAAATGGTAATCAGCCCATAATGAATTCGTATTACAACTTTCTGTGATATACGGCAACGGTGCTCCCTTCCAGTCGGCATCGGCCGTGCTTTTCGGATCGGACCGCATACGCATCCTTTTCTATCGGAAGGTTGACGTATTTATGGTCACGCGTGATTTGTTTTCAGGGGACACGATAAAAATGTAGTCGAAAAAGCATTTATTGAACTGCGTGTTTTGCTTCGAAAAGTACTAAAGTAGAATACAGAAAAACATAAAATCTCCAAGCAAAAAGCAACTAACAAAAAAAACTAATGATTATTCATCATCGTAAAGCCACGTGAATTAAAAATATGTAATCTAATTCATTCAGGTGACCGAAGGCTAATATCAAGAGAAAGCTCGTACAAGATACAGGTGGATTTCAAGGTGAAAACGAGGCTTAAATCAAAGAAAATCTACAACGATTACAGTTTCAGAAAACTTCCAGAAAGGTTGGGGGAGATTTGGTCTTCAGGTGTTTTACTTTGTATTTATGTATTTAACGATTTATACACTGAACATGTTTCGGCTTACAGTAATCATCAGCACTGATTCTAGAATTTAAAACGTCGTTAAACTAAAATTTTGTAAATTGAGTGCTGATGATAGCTGTAAGTCGAAGCACATCCACTGTACTAATCTCGAAATATATAAATACAAAGTAGAACACAACTTATTTTATCATACATATTCAGTAGAATATATTGTTTTATTACTAATAATTCGCGAGTTATTAAATGAAAACCAATGATGAGGTTGAGAGTAGACTGTGAACGAGATCATCAGGTTACTGGAAATCGGGTAGTTAAAAATATTCAAAAAGTAAACAGGTCATTAATGAAAATTGGGAAAGATCCAACACAGACCCTTAATTTGATCGTTAACAATTGTTTCCGACGATTTTTGTAAAGATGTTCTATAATATGACATTGACGCCACATCTCTGCATTTTATAAAGAAGAATATCACTTTTCATGAGATAAATCAATTAATATTGCAGGACAACACTTAATATAAGAAATTCGCAGACTGACTCGCAGCAATTCTACCTAAACCACTGGAAAGTAAGAAGAAACTCATGTTAGAAAACCCCACATTAAGAGCTTATTTGGAATTAATCCTTTATGCCATCGCATTCGATAGTGAAAGAGACACCAGCACGTAAAAGATCATCTGACGGTCGCATTCGTTCGGCGGTAGGGTCTCGTACCAGCCGTACTCCAGCGTTTGGCGCCAGCGACCTCCCGTCGGACACCCAGACGAACACGCACACCCATCACCGCCCGCCGTGTTTTATTGTTTTACCGTTACAGATATCAAATCGTCCGGTCCGGTCCCGTCCCGTCCCGTCGTCCCGATGAAATACGACCGTATGTTGTACGTTGTCCGAGTGCGCAGAAGAAGGCTGTGGTCCACCTATGCAGTCAATCCTGTCCTATCCTTACCGAGGGTTTCGTCTACTAGTTTACGAGTGGACCGTCGGTAAATCAAGTTGACAACTGACGACCGAAGATTGTTATCGAGCTATTCTCGTTTCATACCCTCAAAGTCCGGGACTGCTGTATCGAGGAGATTCCTTGCATGTGCGGGAAAATAAGGCAAATGTGTCAATCGTTGATTGTTAACTTTGGTAGTATTATTAAAAAAATGGCGAAGAGCGTAGATACCGAAATATTTATAGTTTAAGGTAATTTCCTAATGTTGCTTAATAAAATTAGACTTAAGCTATATATTGTCCAATGCTTTCTTAGATTTAGATGCTTATTAATTCAATCAAAGCTTTTATTGACGTCACTTGAATAAAAATGCGGAAATAATTAAACTCAATTTTTTTTATAATCTTGCTAATCTACTAGTCATGATAAATACCAGTTCGTTTCAAAATTATTCAAGTGCATTTTACAATATGAAACCGATAGTCAAGTTTCTAACACAGGTATTTGGATAACTGTATTGTTGGAAATCAATGCTATTATCCATATTAAATAATACATTATTATTTATTATAACAATGAACAAGTTTTCTATTTATCTAGTACCGATTATTCCAGCATGGAACTGCTGATTAGCCCTACCGTCACAATATGGCGATCTTTAGAACTCCTATGCAAACATTATAATGAAAAGGAAGGAATAGCTTCTAATATTATTTTCGAGTACACTGCATTAAGTTAACGCAAATATATCCGCTAAACACAATTTTTTTTTAACTAAGAAGGGAACACCTGCAATCCTTACAAGATCTGAACCAAATGCAAAATTTAGGCAATAAGCCTTATAGGCCGCTGTGTTAGCGATGTAAAAGACCTCTTTATTATCTGCTACATGAATCATACTGTCCCAATTGGAGCGACGATCATGAATTAATTATTTCGGTTGCCCTTTTTGACAGTGGGATGTAATGGAATTTTACATCCCAAGAGATGTAAAATAATTATACATTAGTATAGCAAAAGCTACCGATACATAACAGAAATTGACAACTTTGACAACAAATAAGCAAATGTCGAATATTTTCGTGAAGTGCGGATTTTTTCGAAATTTTGGGCCGGTATATACAGTATAAGTAGGAAAAATAATGTATGCCTCTCGTACTACTACATATACATTTGTTGGAAAATAGTGGTATTTCTTGAAAAACAATGCTTGTTTTGATTCCATCTTAAATCAGATAGAATTTCAAAGTTCATAAAGTAGCACATATTAATATTGGTCAAAAAGTACCAGATATTGCGAGTTTTTCACAGCAGTAATTGGTAACAGACATTTTATACGAATATCGGCTAAAAATATTCGTCTAATATCACCCCGTACGATTTAGAATATCATATCTCACTTATACAACTAATATATATTAATTCATCTTTTTATCTAATTTCAAATTCCTCTTTCGCTAGTATTACCGCATAAACTAGCAATATAGACACTAGCCGGCAATTAATTCATTGATTAAGCATGCTACAACATCGCGTAGCATTTCTAATGCGAAGTGTATCTTTAGACGAACATAAAACACTTATACGCTTTTATCCGGAAACATAGCATATAGCGATACATATATAAATATTGTGTAACTTGAGATTTACGAGCGTACAATTGATATAGTAGTTTTCCACATCATACAAGAAGCGTCGTTTGTAAATTCGTTTTTATGTGAATCTAATGGCTTTCATATACTAATTCGAGTTATATCCGTTAATTACGTCGTTTTTTCTTTTTCTTTTTTCCGAACACATAACGTCCGATGTAAATCCGCTAAGTGCATGTTTTTCCAAACGGAAAAACGAAACGGTAATAAATTCCGTTCGGATGTGATTTGCTTTTTCTTCGGTCTATAAATTGCTATGCTGTTTCGGTTGTGGATGTTTGGATAGATAGCAATGGGCCTGTGGTCGTTGATAGGCATTTTGTTAGACTCACAGTCGTGATATATCCCATATAATCAAGGAAATTTAAATGTATAATAATAGTCTTTGCTTCGGTCCATTTGTGCCTTTTCTAATTAAAATATTTCGAATTCCTTTTGGTGTCATGAATTAACGTGAAACAGGAGGAAGGTTTCTGGACTTAATTAACTAGCACTACCATTTAGTTATTTAAGGCGTTAAAGTAGTTGAAATCGTTTTGATTTGAACTTCCAATTTCAGAATTGCATTAGAGTTTGAGAGTATTTTCAGATCCTGCCACGGTGGTGAATTATATTTAAGTTTAATAAATTTGAAGAAATTAGCAAACACAATGTGATTCAATGATATTGTCTTTATTAATTAATAATAAATAAGATTAATTAAATTTGAAGAATAAAGTCGGTATCTTAGAGAGTTCTATGTTTGTATTATTTTTAGTCAGTGGCTTAGGAGGGAACACGGACAACCCAACAGAAGCCCCCTGTAATAGATATAAATTTTCTTTTGGAACATAATTTGATGTATATTACATATGATTATGCAAATTATTTTCAAAAATAATATATAACCGGGTACGCTCATTGTCCCACAGAAAATAAAAGCGAGATGGATTTACTTACTAACGGCAAGACGCAAAATGGGGAGCGTGCAACATGCAATAACGTTTAGCTCTTGCTTTGGAAAATAACGATATTTCAAGAAAACTATCAGGGGTCACCCATTCTGCGGATTCAAGATGTTTCAAAGAATTTTAGAGAGAGGACTAAGGTACGCTGGGGTAGCTTCACCCTCAAATTGGCTTAGTTGTTTTTCAGTAATAAAAAAGGTCAAAATCATTTCAAGTCTTCATAACAAAATCCGTCGATCTAAATGCTCTGCATTGAAAATGCTGGTACGGTCTCAGCTGTCCATTGTTATGGTCGATAATGAAGGTACAGAGTTCCCATGAACTTTACTTCCACTTTTATTTCATCATTCGTTTTCTTTTTTAAAAACAAATATTTGATCACTGCTCTATATTCGTTTTCAATTGTTATTAAATCACAAAAGTTGGTCACTTTAAATAGCTGTCATTCACAAACTAACTGACGTATCTGTTTGAAAACTGAACTCAAATGTTACTTTTACGAAAAATAGGGTTATTTCAATTCACTTGGCTGACTGGGAATGCACTTACCCCAACTTGTCTTAGTGCTCAACCAATACACTCAATCTTAAAATTGACCGTTACGTAAATTTTATTTCATGGGTAATCATAGTAACGATAATTCAAGAATCCAAAAAAATATGTTGATATCAACTTTCCAAAGACCGTTTACAGTTACACGACGTAACGCGTGCAATTCAAATGTAATGAACATTAGAACAAGTCTATAATTGCCGTTTTAGATTCATAAAGTCTATATATCCCTACAAAAAAAAAAACGTACATTTATGAAAGTAAAACAATACATAATCATGTACTTGCAGTATTTTACCCGCCGTTTTTTATTATTTAAAACAATTACTTCTATTGTTTATATAATACAGCTTCAAGATAGATAAATCACTAGTCCGCCTGCAATACCAAGAATTATCAAAGAACGCAAACCATAAACACGTCGGGTATGATTTGCGCAGAACACTGCTCGAGATAGCCTTACAAGGGGACAACAACCAGGCGTATGCCTAGATATCAATTTCGTATTGGTTAGTATTTCACTTGGTGGATTTTGAGCAGGTGATGAGGAATCCTTTCTTTTAAATATTCCTTTAACAATATATAACACTAGTGATAATTTCGGAATTAAGCCGGACAGCCCTGGCCATGTGGGAGAGGAATGTTAACGCAAAGATCCTACCTGAATGATGGATCTTTTCTCCAGGAACATTTTGTGAATCATAATGTATACGGGGCTCTTAAAACAAAGAGCGTAGTGCACGGATGTTGTCCCCCCAGCGGGGCGCGTGATTGAGTGCGTAGGTCTGGACATCCCGCGGAATCAATTATAAAAATATTCCTATCCGGTACTCGAGAGGTGATTGATGGATCCTAACTTTTATATCATTTGTAGAAGGAGGCTATCTCGCATTTCGTAGATAACCCCTTCGGGGCTCTCTCCCGAGAGAACTCATTCAATTCCGTTCGATGTCGAAGGTAGAGGTGAGCGGAGCATAAATGAAAAATAAGCGAATACTGCGGTGACTATAATTAAAGTTTTAATCAAAATCAACAATGATCACCGCGCTCGTGCTTATTATCGGGCCGCGCGGCAATTTTTTAGACCGTTCGACGGGTGAAGCGAAGAATAATGGCCCGAATGAGAATCGAAAATTTAAGGAGGTAAGGCAAAAATTGCGCGAAATTCCTATACGATTTTCAACGGACAGACAATTTAACATAAAATTAACCAGCTTATTGGATGGTGTACTTAATGAAAATTTAAAATTGTGGGGTTCCAAAATTTCAAGGCGTAACTTCTTCAATTATTGCAAGATATTTTTTCCAAAATCCAGATTTGAGCTTGTCTGAAATTACTTTGTTTCTAATTAATGTGACTAAAAACGTCCAGTTTCTTATTTCATTGAGATACGGAAAAATCTAAATACAAGAAAATTGGTATGCCTAATCATATTGAGTATTATAAAGAGTTCAGAAAATTTACTAAACAACGTATTGCTAAGGAAAAAACGCATTTTCCACGCAACAATTTAACTTTCCATCCAACTTTTTATCGTCGAAAACGAAGGCGATGATTCCTTTAAAGTGGAATCTAACCAATTTTTATGTCTGTTTGAGTTAAACCCTTTAAAACAAGTTATTTTATAAGAACTCTGTTTTTTCCATTTTTCTCAAAACGACAAAACTTGTTCACTTTATTCGATCACTACACGGAAACAGTTAAAGGCACACATTTGAAACCTTATAGCACGTCTCACTAAATATCATATTTGACAGATCTTATAGTCATTTGATCATACTTGCACCTTCTCTGTATTAGGCGGTGAAATTTCCGAACTCCCCTTGTATTGCCTTTCATTAGAACTTTCGTTTATAAAAAAAAAAAACATATTTACAATAACTGAAAGAATATGATAAATAGTGTGTATGCTATTCTATAAATATATCTATCGCTGCAGAGCTTGTATATCAAAAGTTGTGTACCGATTTTTAAAGCAAGCGATAACGACGAAAGTAGTACAAAACATAAAATTCGCATTTTCGTCAGCGTCCTCCGTCCTGGATGAATGCCCTTTCGTGAACTGTTTTGGCAGTGGACCACCGATTAAAGTCCTCCCACCAATTCTTAGGTTAACGAGCGGATAATGAGCCAGGTAGACCTGTCAGGCGGATCTCGACGGGTGGCCTATAACCTCGGCACTATCTACGTCAGTGTATCATTTTTCGGCGTTACCGAGTTTGTGTAAATATTTGTCAGATTATATGAATAATGAGAAAGCTCCCGTTTCAATTTTCTGCTCTGTTATAACCAATTAACCTTACTTTTCCTTTTACGAAATGCAATCTATTATGGTTCTGCGAGTACTAGTGCTTGTCCGAAAGCAATTTCCTTACTGGTTCTTCTCGCTTCGCCTTATCAGAGAGAAAGCCTCGTTAATTACAGAAAAGCAACTTCGTTGTATGCTAAAATTTGCTCGGGTCATGTATTCCGTCTAATGCCTGAGCAAGAGTTGCTTCACATTCCTTTCGCTGATTTGAAATTCATTAGTGGTCACGTTCGTAGCGCCAGTCTGATAGACATAACAGTTCTGTCCACCTCATAAATAAAAAGCCAAATCATGTCAAACGAATATCAACTATCGCGATCTTATAATAGCTACTACACTTGCCATGTTGTAAAACCTTAGATCTGCATAAACAGTGTGCTTTTTGAATATCGATTATTTTCTATTGTAATCGCAGCGCTGTCGGTAATACAAGATTTGGTAGTTGTTCTATTCTAATTCACTACTTTTTTTCTTAACTATTACACGCAATAAAAGTTTATTGGGACTTAAATAATAATCAATCAAGCTCATCGATATGAAATTAGCATTAAACTTGTTTTTTACACTTTTAAGCTTCCTGAATGTTTCTTTCACTACCAACGTTGAAGTGGCTTAAATCACACAATTACATGTAATGGATGATAGCATTGAACAAAAGGAAAACATCGAATATAACTTCGTTATAGATTCCAATCAGTTGAACAAGAAAGCCAAAGGAGAATACTTTAAAATCTGTATTTATTGCACTGAAAAATTTAGGCTTGCGATTATTACTGGTAGATTATAAGCGATCCTATGACTCGAAGACATGGGTATTCCCTATTTACGATCCTATCCAACTTTGTACTTGAAAGAGTTCCAAGGGAATGTGAAATACAAAGAAATGGTCTAATTATTAACAATAAACAGCGGTGTGTAGCCTATAACATAGTATTGGTAACAAAAACGAGAAATGAATGGGATAAAATATTTAAAAAAATTGAGAAAACAGCCAGCATGTGAATTAATAATAAACCGAAAGAAAACAAAGTATGGTAATAACAGGCGGAATAAGGAAAGGAGGAAGTGTGGAGGAAAATTTAATAATCTCCGAGTATCTAGAGTGGCGATATCAAATACTAATGAGGAAGAAAAAGAAACAAACAGAAGGTTTATAAGGAGTAGTAGTATTGCAGGAACCTTTTAAAACAATAATGATAGCAAGGACTGTGGCGTAGTATGGTAAACAACACATAATTGTCCGCAACCTTTGCATCACACAAGTTTAATAAACTAATCCGGGACGGCCGTTTCGAGGACACGAATGGTCCTCGAAACAGCCGTCCCGGATTATTTATTATATTACTATATAATAAATTATTTAAATTGTGTGGTGCGGACCTTGCCGATACTTATGTGTTCTTTTAAAACAATGTTTAAATCTAAGAAACGATAATTAAACCAGCAGTACTATATGGGTGTGAGGCGTGGATCCTTCATAGACAAATGGTGACGAAAATGAAAAAGAGAATTATGAGAAAGAATCTGGAAGGAATAAAAGTCCCTGGAGCAGGTTGGAGAAAGCAAAGATATCAAGAAGTAATTAACTTATATGGAAAACCGAAGATATCACAAGTGCAAAACGAGTACACTAAAGTGGAATGAAATGAATAGGGAGGCCGAAAGAAAGTGGTTGACAGTAGCGAAGAAAGAGCTAGCACACGCAAGTGTTGGCAAGAAGTAGCATGTGATAGAAAAAATTGCCGTAGGTACTTAATTTCAATGCCTTAACTTCTTTTAGAAAGCCTTATTGTCAATTTTATATAAATTACAGTTAAGAAATTGTCTTAAACTGTCCAGTGAGTTAATTAATTAGTTTAAGAATTTTAAATACAGCGTCTCTAGAAAAAGTTGTAATATCGAAAACTATTGCAATATTGTATGCAATGGCAGGGTGATTTTTAAGAGGAACTGGTATTTCTTTAATAATCTAAAAGAATGCGATAAATTCTTTTTTAGAATATAAAATAATTTTCTTAGTCCAAAATATAATAACATGTCTGAGCTTATATATGTTATTGTATACCACGATCTCTTCGCGCAATATATTTTATATTGTATTGATCAGAATATTGCCTGATTTCTGATCAACTTCTATCTTATCTTCAATGTTTTCAAAACGATTACTTCAAAATTTGTCCCTTTCTAAAAAGAAAGATGAATTATCTCGATAAATTTAAGGTACTGGAGTTTTACACTGACTAAACAATGACTCTAAGTTGGCCAAATAGAATTTGTTCACAACTCTGTTTTGTAGGAAATGAAAAATAAAATTATTACAGAAAACATTACAAATATCATTTACTTAATTAAATGCAGTGAAAAGAATCCAATGTACCTAAAAAAATGAGAGTTATTCGATATCACGATGGTCGGATCCTATCGCGCCACCGAAAGTATCAACTCTACTTATCGCTCTTCATTTATAAATGAATTATGCAAATGAGAGTTGAACCATAACCATTTTTCTTCGAAAGCTATTATTAAATTACACTACTACAGATTTCTCTATATTGGCTTGCTTTCAGTATAAATCAAATTCTATGTTATTATTGTAATAACTAACTTATCAGAAAATGAAACTTCATCAGTAAGATCCCTGTATATTTTAGCGTGCTACAAACGAATGTGCGAAGAAATCAGACAAAAGTCGATGGCTAGCCAGACATTTAAACGTTGTACACAAGATGTGTAATTACAGGATATGAAAGCATCCATCCTGCTTGGTTCCCCGCGTGTCCACCATGCCCGTGCAGCCGTACCTGCGTCTAGCAACGTTTATACGGGGTCGGCTGGAATTACGATCGTCGTATACTCATCGTCATCGCCCACGTATCGAGATACTATAACTCAGGATCGCTAAACGGCGCCTAATAACTGTTATCCACGTTTAACTATTGTTTGTTTAACCACCTGTGATGAGTTATGGACTGTTGACGTCACGGGCCTGCCCATGGGCCGAACTACATGTTCGCTTGCACTG
Source organism: Oryctes borbonicus (assembly GCA_902654985.2). Classification (NCBI taxonomy): domain Eukaryota; kingdom Metazoa; phylum Arthropoda; class Insecta; order Coleoptera; family Scarabaeidae; genus Oryctes; species Oryctes borbonicus. Next base: position 2,767,241 of record LR736896.1, on the reverse strand, counting down.
ACCAAATCCGCTTCACTTGGGAGAATTATTTATGGCGTTCAAATTTTAATATACGATGCGAATTGCGAACCTAATAGCTGAGATATATTCGTAAACCTAGAATTACATATTACTAAACTACTAACATAGTAAAGCAAAGTAAAAAAACAGCTAACCAGAGCATATTGTGCAAAAATATCAAGGAAATCAACCGGCTTTTTATTAACGGCTAGTTGAACCAACACGAATTAAAGTTTAATCTTAAGTTAAAGCGATAAGCAGACTGTGACAGTCTTTCTACTAAATTGACTGAAATTATTACATTCCACCTGTCATCTTGCAATGTCAGTTGCATTTTAAGGCCTGATACGTTGACAATTTTTCTTTATCAAATCTGATACAAACTGAAACGATTGTAAGAGTTTATTTGATTTTCGTGGTCGTTCTTATTTCATAACAAATTTTTCATCAAGAATGTTGCTGTATCAGAAGACCTTTACATGTTTAATAGTGTAAATGTGTCGAAATATGTTATTATATTTACCACAAACAAATCTACTCTTATTTTTATTTAGATGTTGGACAAGAATCAGGCAATGAATCTAATGAGTATAGCAGCGACGATAATGATGATTTTTCTAATTGATCAGATACACACCAAGTATTTCCCTTTAGGATATTTATTTTTTAAAGAAGTTGGAAAGTACTTATTTAGAATTGCTATTCCCATACATCGAACAAACAACGTTGCCGCCTGTGTTAGGCCTCAGTTTCCCTAGTCAATCCCACGCACTTATGAATTACAATCAATCGAATATTGTGCGTGCTCGGTAACAGTGTGGATTTTGGGAAATTCGTAATACATTTTACTTGATAATTTTTATCCTATTGACGTAAATGATCGTTCTTAATTTAACACGAAAAAATAATGAACGCCAAAAATAAATAGAGCCTCATTATGTTCTTCCATATATAAATATGGCGCATATACTAATTTCAAATCATCTAAACCTTCTCGCTGCTTCACAGTTAATAAACATCATTCATCAGGTTCTGAACCCAATAATTGCATAACATACTGCGGATAGAATAGAAATCAATCTAATCCTTCTGAAGAATATCATTCATTCATCGGAAATATCCACTTCCAATTTTTTTTTTATTCAGCATTGTATGCAAGATATGTAATTTCGATACAGATCTTCAATTCCGTACATCCTGGACGATAAATAATATCAATCATAAATAATGCTAGACGTTAAACCGTTCGTTTCAAGCAGGAAAAGAAATGTACGTGGATTACCATGCCAGTGCGTCAGATGTTACACGTTTAAATCGGAAACAAGATACTCACTGCTAGAAGAGGAGCAAAAAGTCGCGATAGTTATGTGTGCACTACGAGTCGCGGTCGATTGGAATCTAGAATCCAATAAACTAGAAACTCGAGAATCGCGTGCACCGCCTTAGAAGCAGCCGTTTACGTATCGTTTATTTTTATAAATATTCAATTTTCTGCGTATTGATTATACCTCGTCCATGTTCAGCCATGCGATCTTCGCAAAAACATGTTATTCGTGTCTTAATACTAACCTTGTTGCTTGTCTCCGACTTTTGAGTGATTTATAATTTTCTTTCTGTTCAAAACGCATACGTAATATTCGTCTTAACAGGAAGAAGTAAGAAGAATGATAAGAAAGAATAGCAGAATGGTATTGGATCACGTTTTGAAACGTTTCTTTACGTTTAACGCAATTAGTTGCACCTACAAACAGAGGATATATCTTCGGGAAAATATCGAATAGGATGATGGATTCTTAAGCAATATTATAACTTGTACTTATACAAATCTAATCTAATTATCAAGAGACAAAGTAACTAGAAAGGCCAACACGGCAAGAAGATTTTTAATGAAATTGAATTATAACTCTGGTAAGATTTAAGCTTGCATTTAGAATATTTTTCAAGGCCTATTTCTTGGAGCGTTTTGTATTCTGGAAAACAATGTAAAGAATTTAATTCGCCAGGTAAATTTTTGTTTCCTCCATCTAAAGCCAAAAGTGTGCATTCTTAGAAATTCTAACAAACTAGATGTATACGTGAAGTGTTTACCATCAATTAGAAATAGACAATGATAAAATAGAGAAAAATTACATTCGGTAAACACAACTAAGTTTTTTATCACTTACTTTGGTCCTTGATGCACCCCTACGAATAATATTCAAATAACCGGATCCAGAATACTGTAAAAATATCTTTCCACCCGTAAGTTAATTAGTGCAATATTAATTAATGCAATCAATTCCTTCAGATGTTACAGCAAGATTTTATTTACCTCTTATTTAAAAGAAATACTGCACAAAAACGTGTCTATTCTGTCTTCTCAGCTTAACACTAAAAAGATGCAGAAGTAAATTGTTTACCATTTCAATAGAAAAAAAAGGAATCCCCCAACTTAATTGGACGTATAGCTTGGATTTCTTTTTGAAACCTTGTGCTGCACGCATCACTTTTCTTAGAAGCTCAGCAATATTATTGGCAAAACATCAATTCCTATATAAAGACTACATAATTTCGCAGATTGGCGTGTTTCAGTAAGCCAATAAGCTCACGCAACATCTAAAAACTGCGAAATTACCATCAACCGGGGTGAAGTCAACGATTTTTTCAGGCAACTGGGAAAAATTACGATATTTTAATACAATTAAAAATATACCTTGTTAAGATTTAGGCGATCGATTGATTACTGGATCAAGGCCGTAGGGTGAGCATTTTTTTTAATTTCTTGGTTAAAATGTTTCCCACGATTTCCCATTTTAAAATAGATAACTCTCACTTCAGAACGATAGGGTGAAGTCAATTAATCAAGAATACATCGTATTTAACAATTACAGCAAGATTTGCAATATAACGCTTATTGCCAAAAAAGAAGCATTTATTTTTTGAGCGCGCTTTTGTGTTGCCTTTTTAAGTTTCTTGTACCGCTTTATCTGCATAATTTTATTCGAAAAATAAATTTATCTGTCGAAGTAGAAAGTGACCTATTGTGGTAAAAGGGTTTTCCTCTTCATCTGTACTATACGGCGGTGTTTGACCAAGGAGAAATTTAATCTTGTTTTTGAATGTTGAAAAGGTAGACGGTTGATATTGTTCGGATCATTTTGCACTTTAGAATGTTTTATTTGAGGTAGTTGCACCTGGAGTCTCTTTAGTATTAGACGCGTGGATGAGATCGTACTTTTTAAAGAGTTCTTCGTAGTGGCACCTTCAGTCCTAAGTTCTAACAAGAAAAATAATCTGTTCGACGGTTCATCCTCCCATCCAAAGTAGCTTGGTTAGACTAATTCAATCAGACATCATTAAACACGCACATTAATTACACAAAGAATTATTCATAGGACGTCATGACGGTTTTCGAATTACAATTACTTGGAATTAATATGTGGCATCAGAATGATGGAGCCGACAATGTGGCAGTAAAGTGGATACTGCACAAAATGTATAGAAACAGTTGGATTGGAAGAGGAGGACGAATAGCATTGCCTCACCTAACACCTCAAATTTTTTTTTGGTTACGTGGTCACAGAATTTCTTTTGTTTTTACGAAATAACACGCGAAAAATTTTTGTGTGTAAAGGATTCGGCTTAGCAAAGCAGTTGTTTTGAAAAACTGTTGTATTAATTATTCATTTAATTTTCTTTTAACCTGTATTTACTCCTTTTCACCATGAATTGTTTACGGCATTACACTTTTTCCAATGCAGATGTCTTTCTCCGACTCTGCCCATTACATTTATTTTGAAACTAACCAAAATGCAACAAATAGCCTGTTTCTAGCCTAATAAGTCTCATATGATTATTGCTTTATTTTGTCAATCGTAGTTTATGGTGTAAAATGTCACTGTTTTACACAAAAGAACTCAACAAGTATTAGCTTTAGGTATAGCAAGTGAATGGTAGAAATCAAAGAGATTTTAAATATAGTAAAAATATACAAGGTGTTCTATTTGAAAAAATCGAGATTCAACTGTTTGAAGATTCTGTAATTCTTACCTCCCAGGATGCCCTGATAAAATAAAGATATTTGATATTGACTAGTAAACTTGAACATAGCGACAGTAAAAAATTCGTGGAATGTCATTTCTTTACGAGCAAATGTCTCAAAAACTGTCCATTTGAAACATATGGTGTATCACACAAATTAGTTGTACTTTTAATTAACGAATCTAATGTTCCATTTCAAATAACAAACTTAAACAACGCACTAGAAAAATGAAACACCCTTTACACTAAGTTTTGGCTATAGATGACTTGATTTTGAATAACGTTTATTTCGAAGATTTTCCATCAAATGGATAGATAAGGGGTAATTTACCGCATACAGATTGCTGCTGCGACTTCACATAACTATTACATTTAATTCGAACAGCATTAGTTCCATCTAAAAATATATTTTCGAGCGTAATTCGAGCATTTGAATTTGGGTGTATTAATATTCTTCAACCACGGATACACTTCAATGTTCCACATACATACGTGCAGTTAATATTTTTCCTTTTTTCTTGTGCTGACAAGCAATTACCCCAAATGCCGATCATGTTGTCTTTCCTACATCGTTAACGATGAGAAAAAATCGTAGCCGAAACAATAATTACGGTAAAATTTAAAACAATTAATTCGCTTTTCATATGAATGTCATTAAATTACAGCCTGTCGCAACGAGAATGGCCAATTAAATCATTTATTTCCTTGGAACAAGATATGCGATCGTCCAACATAAAATACCGTAAAACATCCGATAATTCAAAATCCGGGAAGCTGGATACCCGACGCGTCTTCCAGCGCAAACTAATGGCTTCTAACACACGAAGCGCGAACCATACGGGCTCTAATGTAGAAACGAAAATTTCGTCCGAACGACTCCGTCAATTTCAATTAACGGTCGCGAGAATCATCCATTACGTGAAACCAACAGCCCGCGGCCCAAACACGGCGCTCCGACCCAGATGATCGACATAATTTATAACATAATTATAGAGCGATTGTGACAGGGTGTGATGGTCTGCGTGGGATTACGGTAGTCCGGACTCGATGGACCACCGAGAACGTCCGGGACTAATTCCAGTGATTATCGGGTACTCGATTACCATAGTACCGCCCGGACCTCGTGATGTACGTCCGCGGTTATCACTAGCGTTATTTATGGGTCTGCGTCGTGTAACCTCCTGTAATAACCGTCATAACCCTGCGTGTAATGCACCGGTCATTACCGTATTGTATGAAAGTTTCTACGTCTCCCCGTTTAGCGCCGTGATGTATGGATATGTGCGAAACGGGCAGAAGATTTCAATGATCGTACAAGCGTCGTATATCTTTGCCGCGCAGCGATGCGATGTGTGTAGATTAATTTCAGGAAACAATAAGTTACCGAGAATATCTGCGCTATTTTGCATAGATAATCATATGGTAATAATAGCGTATACGCTTGCAAATTTCACTTTACGTATAACGATAACTTTATCGATTACACAGGTTTTAATTACTACGTCAGATATAATTATATATTAAGATTTCACAAGAACTAACAATCCAATGGTAACAATCATTGGTGATAAATTAACTCTGCAATTTTATACCATAATCTGAAAATTTTAGTTAGATAGCTAACAAGTATTTCAGGAATCTAAATCAATTTTCAATAACCGCGACAATTACTGTTACATCTAGATAAAACTTTTTAATTGTGGTTAAGAAGAGTTTCCTCCAATGCTTACATACAATATTGGCATTATTTGTTAACTATACTTTATTTAAAAGGTTTGCATAAAAAATAAATTACAGAAAATCATTTTTCAATCCGATAAAAATCAGTTAGCCTTATTAAAGAAGATGGTGGATTCTAACTCATCATAACAAAATCATGAAAAAAATTCACTGCACATCGTAGCAAACACCATGAAAGGCAATTTTATGCCTTTTCCGTCTAAAGCCAGGAAAAGGACGGGATTGCTGTATTTTTGCATATTCTTTTACGATAGCAAAGTGCTCTAAAAGCTTTACATGATATTTACACTTCTAGATACTTTCATATCATCAAAACTCAACAATATCTTAGATTTTGCAAACAACTTCGGAGATATTCAAGTGCTGCAAGAACTTTTGTCCGATCCTACTTTAAATAGGTACTTTAGAAATCCTTCGCTAAATTGCATAACAGTATACTGAAAGCTTCTCGCTGTTTTGAATCAATATCCTTCTTCTAATTCCTTCTATGAACTGTCAAATAAGTTCTCATCATATCCATGTATGCTCATCTTCGAAGTTCCCTCCAATTAGAAAAAATACAATTTCACACTATTGCGTATTCTACATGATGAAAAATTATACTCGCTTGCTTTTTGTAAGTAGATTTCAGTGTACCTTCACCGCGATTGTTATATATAATTCAATGCAACGCATAATGAAGGTTGTCGTGTACGCAAACGGAATACTATGTACTATGTACCCTTATGGCGATCTGATATATGCTAAAGATACGTATACGGCTCAAATATTTATTACCAACGTACGAAGTGCAATATTTTCGCTCTAATTGTAAGTACGGACGCATAATTTAATGCGGAGTCACGTCCATGCCGTGCGGAAAAAATACATTTGAGATAAAATTAATTAAGGATATGAACATGGATCGTTGTTAACCGGACTGTTGGTTTTCCGAACCGAGGCGACGATACGGCCGAACAAATGTTATTATAATGTAAAACGCTTTGCGCTCCGACGTAAGTAAAACGTTATTTACAATACAATACGCCCAGGCTGAACGCTAGTGATAAATACCGTACATCTATAATCTTATAATCAGTACTTATACCTACAAGTACCATGTGATTTACCATGTTCCTTTCGTATGCAGCAAGTTATCCGCGGGGGTTTATCATACCTCGCCACCTTCTTTTTTTCCTCTTCCACCGTCATCTTTTCTCTCTCTTCGCGTTTCGTCTTCTTCTCTTCTTCCTTCTTGCGAAACTCCCACGTAAATCCCATTCGATCGGTTTTCTACGCCGTTACCTCCATATTCATTAGGATACGAAAGAAGTTGATAACAGATTTTGACTTTAAAAAACTCGGAATCTGCTTAAATGTACATGCGGCGAATGTGACAGAATTTTTTTTTTATTTTCGGCCGAAACCGAGGATCTACCTGTCTGCGGTTAACCAACAAAAATGTTCATTGGTATTTAAGTTCCTAAGCAAGAAGTTTACGGATTCTCATATTTCTAACGAAGTAATTTTATTTTTTGCGATGTGTTCTGGGTGCATCTGCTTTTAATATCCCAACTACGGTCAATTATTACACTCCCTTTTTTTAATATGCCTGCGGAATCAAAAACCATATGTCAGTAATAATTTTTACATATAGTGTTAGATGCAATAGTTTGCACAAACCGAGGTCTATGGAAACAAAACTTTTGTTTGAAGATGACCCTTCAATGTGGTTTGCACTACATTTCACATAAGACCAGTACTTATTTCAAACCTGGGGAGACTTGTAGTGAATGAAATCTCAATGGGCTCTTTGCTGTTCTCCTTAATTGAAACTTTGTTTTAATGAAGACGAGTTTTTGGAATACGGCACTTAGTGTTCTTGATATTAGTTTCTGTTCTCATGTTTTTTTGTCGAAAATTCTGTTTTGAAATCACATCACCTTATTTGTATGAGGAGAGTGGTCCTCGCGAAGTTTCCAATTTTCTCCAGTGTTCCCCTCAACGACAAGACTCTTGTATAATTGGGTGTTTCTAACGAAAGTGAGTACCACGACCACTGGTTTCAGTGTCCTATTCTGCGATACCTTCAGCTACTGAAGATGACAGCGTGGCTGTGGACCATATCCAAGCTCCACACGTTATACATCGGTCTTAGGTACATTTTGTAGATATAAGTTTCGTTTTAAGGGCAAGGGCACTGTCATTGGAAAGCAAAACCATCGACTTGTTTCTTACTCCAAAGAATTTTCTCCGGACATATTCAACGTACTCTTTGCAGGTCAAGAGTCTCATGTATCTCACAGACAAACTTCAGAGCAATCTTGTACGGTAAATTTCCTAATTCCCCCTAATACTTCAACTTCTTTGGTTTCCATACACGCCCTTGATTTAACAACATCCACATCTAATTACTCAATAGAGAAGTTGAGAATGTTCATTTCTCCTTCAATAATGACGAATACTATTAACATAACATGTGTTTAAAACTGAACAGTTTCAAACACATCTATATATCATAAAGTTATAAATCTCTATCGTATGTATATGTGTTTGAAACTTCTGTTCCGTCGACGACTACTTTTGGAAGGCAACAAAAAATGCTTACGAGCTAAATGTTATTGACTAGAAACAATGCGGTTCTCTCGGAAGAAAAACTGACCGCAGACGTTGTGAAGCCATAATAGGAGATCAGATATAGAAGAAGGTGTTACAAACGCAACAATTAATTGCTTTACAGTGACGAGAATTTCAATCAGAGTAATTCTTCTTTAGGTGTTTTCTATGTGTTAAAAAAGTACCGATCATGTATGAACAAAAAAAAACATTAAAGAAGACGGGCAGCGCATACAAATTGTTGCAGATTTTGCTTTCCGCTGTGAGGAATTCAAATTGTCTTTTTGAAGTAATTTTGTATATGATTTTAGATGGATATGAAATTAATTAAATATTGATCATTTTAAGATCGTTATGGTTAGATTTATTGAATTGAACTTCAATCAATATAAATGGTTGAATTTGGGTGTCGATGAATAAATTCCGATTACACGACTGCGCAAGAAAACATTTAATAATCATTATTTAGTACCCACAAGTGGAACTAATACTTAGTTATTCCTTCTTAAACTTCCAAAAAGATCTTTGGCTTCTTACAAATATTAATCTTCTAGAATTTAGTATCTATCTTTGTTGCAATACAATTTACAAATACACTATAAGTATGCATATATTATTGTCTAAGCGCGTGACACCTATTATCTATAAAAGAAAACGGACTATCCCAAAGCAACATGAGCAAATCAAAGTTTGAAGAAATTATAAGAGAAATATAGAGTCCACCCGAGAACAAGAAAACAAAACCCTTCTCAAATAACGAAGAAAGAAAATACGAAACGATAAATAGATTAAAACGAAAGAAACAAATCTGTGCACGCAGCAAGCGGTCGGAAGCTTCTTGGTATTCTGGGTATTTGTTTAGCTCAATGGAATTTTAATTGGTAAATAATTATTTGATTGTAAGGCTTGTGCACTAATGCTCTCGCGTAATTATGAAAAGATAAAACAGGCTGAAAATGATAGCCGCACACGTTCATTAAAAACCAATTGATGGGATAAGGAATTAAAAAAATACAAAGAAACGGTACCTCTCCGGTTTAGCAACTGGAATTAAAACTAATTATATTACGTAGGACGTAAAGGAATGTAGCAAAACTTCTATGTGAAATTGCTGAAAAATAGAGATGGGCAATTGTTCTAGAGTTGTAACTGCCTTTATCAAAAATAGGGCTATTTCAATTAAAAAGAGAGATTGTTGTGGCGTCTCCTGATAATTTATTAGTGAATATGATTCGTCTGATAAGTAGCTTAATGCGACATTTGCGAAAACCCTCAAATTGTTAAATATAGAGATACAATCATCCCTAATACATAAGTTCATATCAGAAGGCGGAATTTTTGGAAGATACTGCTACAGAGCGTATTCTTAATCGTCTATTATAAACAGACGAAAAATACAAATTTTAAGCAGACTAACAGATCATAAAATGGGGCCCATCGATGTTACCGACACAAGGCAGTACATAGTATCGAGGCAACATAAAAACCTCTGATAACGCACTTTCCAAAAATATACCCAACTATTTTGTTCCTTGTTTTACTTGTGAAAGTAAAGAACTACAAAAGTAGATAATTTTAAACTTATAAAAGTATCAAATTCAATAACTAATAAAAAATATTCCAACAGGACTTATACGATTTTGTGAGGGAAGCGACAAAAGTTTTGCCTAAAGCGATATTAAAACTTTATAAAAATCAACATACTCCAAAACGACGGAGCTAAATAAGAAAACAAATATGTCGCCTTATTTTTACAAATTTTCATGAAAACAGCTAACGAACCCCCAGATTTTTAAGCCTACTGTTAATTTTCATAACCAATTACAGTCACAGTACTACAAACACTGATCCTTAAAGGATTATGAGGAAACATTAGAATTTAAATTGCATTAACATCGTATATTTCGATTTCTTGCAGTTAATTGTGTCGTGTGCTGTAATAGGACGTATTTTGTTAACGCTCGGTTGGGACGCTTACGATTTATACATCTCTCCGTGAATAATTGAATATTAAAGAGTGCTTTGCATGCGATAATGCGGTATTTATGCGCCACTGACCAGTGTTCACGCAATCAATCCTGTCGGTGAGTATTTTCGTTATGCATTTTTTGAGTAACATAATCGTAAATAGCAGAAAAAAAATAGTTGAGGGGTTGATTACTGCATGCTTTACTAGTGTTTTTAGATATTTCTACAGGTGGTACACCAAGATTCATGTAATTTTTGTCTAGTTCTCTTAACAGCCTAATGGCGCTGTAATTATTGTCAAAATTACATTAGTGAATTTCCGAAGATTTTTGGCAACAAATATTTCATATGTCCAAAATAGCTCTGTATCGTCGCAATTCACCTTTTTAAGCTGTATTTAAAGAATACCTCGAAGTATATGTAAGTTTATTATTATTGGCTCTGATCTAAACGATAATTCATTTCGCACTATTGTTATGACATCGGTAAAGTAAAGTCTGCACTGATGTGTGTTCGTTAAGCACTTACAGGCTTTCAGGCTTACTGCTGAAGAACGAAACGTGCATTCAATGTTAGTGAAGTGTTGCGGTGAAGGTTCTAGTGAAGTGTTGCGGTAAAGGTTCTGGTGAAGTGTTTTTTTATTATACATATATACAATTTAATCAATCAACAGAACTTGAATTTAATGTCTCTATGTTAAATCTTGTTTGCATAAAACAAGGATAGAAAAAACTGTTTGCTTTACCGTATTCTATCGCATCATAGAGCAATAGTGAAATAAATTTAAAAAAAAAGCTTTCAATAAATTTCAGCAAAAATTCAAATAGAGCAGTTTTCCATAACGTAGGAGATAAATATATAAATGAGAACATATTTGTGTTTAATGTAAATTAAATTATACGGATTAGAAGAGTTACTCAAAAACAAAGCAGACGGAAGAATTCTTTTAAACAATAAGCAGCATATAAATGAAAAATTGCGATCATAATTAATACAAATTGTGGTAGACTATCTACTAGATAAATACGAAAACAAAAACTAATGTATAACAGCTCAGCAGTCCTGAAGAAGCTGCCAGAATGACTAATAAAATGTGGAACGCAAATTTTGACAGCGAATCCTGCAAGAAATGACCAGCAATAAACGCACGGCCTTGAAAGTGTAGGTAATGTTCACTAAGTTGGCATATGGCGTATCAAAAGAATGTAAAAACAATTGTTAAATTCATACATATGGCGTATTTCAAATAAATAAAAATTATGGCTAATTTACACAAAATGTTTAAAATAAATAAATATTATTGTAAAATTGATCTCTTATTTGATTCAATTCAATACAAATTTATATGCGATCTAAATAAATTTTGTTCTTGCCCCTTATTTAAATAGAAAATATATTTAAACTTAATATTTAAATTTAATTTCACAAAAAATGTTTCTCAGTGTAGAGACGTTTAAAAAAAAAATAACTAATTTGGATTCTTATAAATGGCTTTTAAATATTTCTTCCTACTCATACTGATGAAATTAAGTAACTACTCCACGTCACCACTTTCAATGATACAACTATATTGATAATGACATATATCTTTTCAGTAAAGAAAAAAGCTTATTAAACTGTAAAACAAAGTGACTAAGCGCTTATTCTTCCAGTACTAACATCTTCATTCTTCACGTGTCTTGACATATCGACAAGGAAAAAATGTACCACGAAAACGTTTTAGTTATCTGTCAAAGGCCATTAAATAATGATGTCCAAAAAATATCTTATGGGACCATACCTGATAGTTGCGAAGTTAAGAAGTTAAAAATAAAAATGGAGTTGATGTAAATAAAAAAATATTTAATAGTTTGGCGGTATAAAATAATACGTTCAATTGTTTAGTGTACTACTGCTGCCACGAACGGTGGATAACGCGACAGGAATTTACGAAACCGCCGTTCGGTATCGCATCGGCCGTTCGGTCTGACCATCGTCCCTTCTTCGTAACTAATTGATTAGCTCGGGTGGTGGTAAAACAAACAGTGCGGGCGCCCCCCGGGCAGGTGCTCCTTTAGGGATGGCCAATTATCCGGCTACCCGCGGAGTCAGACTCCGAGTCGGCGTGGAATGCGCGCAGGGCCACCGCCGTACAACCGAACCGTACCTATGTTGAGCGCTCACAGTGATTTCATCTGATGAAATGATTTAATACCGCTCGAAATACGTTTAGATTTATACATCGAGTATATAATGGTAGAAGTCTATAAATGTACCAAAGCATCTAATAATCGAAATCATGAAGTATTCTTACACATGGTTACATGTGGTAAACAGGCATTTGCTAACTTAGCTTCCGTCAACGATACGAGGAGTAATCTGAAAAGTTTCAAGCCTCAACATGAAGATGGCATTACTCGTCAAAAATATTCTGGTAATATTTTTCCGCGAGTTAAACGATACTTTCGAAAAGTTCAGCCATGTTCGACCTTCAGTTGTTTAATAGTCGTAAGTGTCAATCGATGTTCACTTGAGCTTGAGCTGAAGGCAGAAACTGGAGAAAAAGTAAGTTTTCTTGCACCAAGACAACACGCTGCCTCATACTCCAGTAGTCGCCATGGCAAAAATTTTCCAGAGCTATTCCCCAGCGACATTTTGAATTCTGAATTCCAAGATGATAGTTCGTAGTTTTGTTGTGGATATAACTACCATTAAATGTCATTATACCTACTTACTTTTGTATCTGCCATGTTAGATTGACAAAATAAATATTGCCAGTATTTCAGTTATTTTAAACCTACTACTCTAACAAATTAGTTTTTTTTTCTTTAGGATTTTACCAAAAAAATTAAACTAAAATACTATACAGCTCCATTCAAAGAACCCCATAAACTCATACGTTAAGTAATTTTATACTTATTCTAAGAACTAAAACTCACATCTGTTTAACGCGAACTTGTGGAGAAATTATGGTTTTTGTAAATGTCGACATTTTCAAAAAATCACAATATCAATTTCAAAAGTCCGTTTAAAAGCACAACTTGGTAGCTACGAACTTACCAGACTCCTGCGAATTTCAATATATTTATAAACCATGTCTACAATCGGACCTGATAACAAGAAAAAAACCGTTTCGAAAAAATCTGCGAAGCCATAAACTTTCAAGCTGGCAAACACCTGCACAACACAAATGTATTGTATGCCAAAAATTGCTACATGGTGCTAAAATAAAAACAAACAATTTTCAAGTGAAAAGATAAAAAACGGTAATTGCACAGTTTGCTCATAGGAATATCGTAGGTATTTAGAATTTTAACCACGTTCTATAAATAATTCTTTTTTAATAATGCATTCATTGGGCAATGTGCGCAAATATCTCTCAGGTTTTGAATCACATCTTTCCTTCCTCGGATAATGTGTAGACCAGAGTAAACACATCTTTGCGAGGTCTACAGTGAGAGCAGTATAGTATACTAAGAATCTAGCACATACACTGTAATGTTCCTCAGGGCTGTCTATTGAGTCCCTTGTTGTATTCTTTGTGATCTTCATTAGAAAACTTAACTAAATCTCGACAATAGCAAAGTCATAGAAAAACGCAATTATTTTTAAATAAAAGAGGATTTAAAGATTCTTAGACGACAATCTGACGTATAACCAAACTGAAAAACTCACATTAATCACTTAACACATAAACTGTCTTCAGTCATACGTGTATATTGCTAGTTTTAATGCAACACGTTCTGCAGCTGTCAAAAGTTATTGAACGTGCAAAAATCTTGTGTTCGTAGCGCTTTTGTGTTAGAAAGTAAAGATTTGTAAACCCCTACGTTGGTAAATTCTAGCATTGCTTAAAGAGTTATGTTCAACAAACAAAACCACGGAGTGTTTAAAGCTACTTTGTTCCTATTTACAATACATTTTAAAGAAGAAAACCTTGCACAAATTGTCTTCTGAATATTCGTCGTGTCTTTAGTTACAATGAGTATCCTTCTAGCCTAATAACACAATATTTATAAAAATTATTAAACGTGTTCCGGGTTTGGACCGTGTCATGTGGGTTTTAACTGACTGGCCGGGCAAGCCTAAGTTTTTATTTATTCTAAGTAAACTTACGTGATTACTTGACATTCATTAAGAATTTTACGTAGAATTTCGTCACTATATTCTCAATAACTAGGCGATGTTGATTGTGTAAAACAAAAAATTCCAAGTGTAGGATAGAATAATGCAAAATGTATTTACAATACCAAGTGGTTTATTCTAAAAATAGCTGTAGATTTCGACAAAAAAATGTCATCCTCCGGCCAATAGTCGTTGAAATTATTGAAAAACAATGATCATATTATCGTCAGTAATATAGAAAATTTTAAAATTAATAATAACGAATTATGTTTATAATATCTAAATTAAATTAACTTTTAAATTTTTTATATCACTTACGATAATGTGATTAGACTTTCTCAACGACTTCAAAGACTTTTGGCCTAAGGGTGATATTTTTTTGTCGAAACCGATAGCCATCTTTAAAATATACCACTGGGTATTGAAAAAATATTTTGTATTATTTCATCCTACACATTATGGATACTAATTCAAGTAATTTCATCAATTTCAAGAAATTACAACTAAAACAAAAAGAAAACATCACTAGAATTAATTGGCAGAAACTGGAGATCTATAAAAAAAAATATTTTCAATAGCATTCCTCTTCAACTTCTCAGAAACAAGATAATTAGCGTTACATTAGTTACAGGAAACCTGTTATTTTCGGAATCTTTCGATTCAATCACAATTAAAACGTAATGACAGAAAATTGCCGCTACGTATTACTAACATTTATATCTTAGTCTTAAAACGAGAAATCTCAGGAAATTGTAGTAATGCAAGTAAAGTAGTAATGTAAACGGAAATTTATTAACATTGCACAGCACCGACATATCCTATACTGTGCGCCGAGTTAAATAGGTCTTGCCTTGTCCTGCAGTTAAAAAATGAACAACAGTGAAAATATTCATGAAATGCGACACCTTAATAGTGAATCAAGCAAGAGCTTACTTACGTGTCAGCGTGTTACAAGTGTAGTAATTTAAACGGTCTTCATTTATAAATTGTAAAGAAAACATCACAGAAAATTCAAAATATTTATTCAAAGCACTTCTATCTACAAAAAGGGATTTTTCAGCTTAAGTTAATCTTCACATAAAATCAATGATGATAGTATATTATAGATACATAGGACATAGACTGTCCCTATCTTTACACCTGGTATCAATTTCCTTTGTTTATCTTTGTCCTTTCGCTATTACACCTTGCCGTTGTGCTATGCGATGCTGTTTTTCAATTCAGCCGCAAGTCGTCGTACGTAAATACCATATGTATCAACACCATTTGTAAGAGCGCTTAATTGCATATCAGGCATATCTACGTTTGAATGTCTTCTCTCGGCTATCTTTATTTTCGAAGACGCTAATAGTGTCGTAAAACATCTGAAATTCGAACCAACCCTGCATTTAAGATTCCCGCGCGCACGTGAAATAAAATAAAATTATAGGCAATTCTGATAAAGCGCCAGCGAGACGAGATAAGTCCATGAACGGATATCAGTCTTGTTCCCATAACAGGATAGACCGTTTACGAGCTGGATATTACTAATACACCTCCAGTTTTATGTGCATTCACACCACGGTTTTATATTTAATTGAAACAACGATAGCGATTTACATATTTATATATTGAAATCAATCAATGACGCAATACAGAGTAACAAAGTGCAAGATGACTGAAGATTACATTTCGTGGTTTCTTTAGAACTATGGTTAATTTCATTTAATTGTGGCGGCGATAAAACTGAACATTTCGATGTTAGTTCAACAGATATACCGAAGGAATGGATAGGAGAAGGTGTGCTCGTAAATGCATTTAGATTATTTGCTTGGAACAGTATTTTTAAGGCTTTCTAAGGTTTTTTAATGGATCGCTAGGATCAAATTTTCTTCACCGTTTACCACGAGGGGTGATAGTAACAAGACTATGGAACACTTTACGCTCTAATAGACTCCTGAGCTTATGATAAGCTTAAAATAAAAGAAAAATGTTCTGACAGGGCATGTACACAGGATGTTTGACAGCTTCACGGATATACCAAGAAGTAATGCAGTCGTTGCGAACTAACACGTTGCTAATAATGTAGGAATAACGACTAAAGTTTAAAAAAAAAATCTTTTTTAAATTTCACCAATATTGTATTTTAAAGCTTCAATTAAAAGAAATAATGATAGTTACATTTAACTTACAATGAGTTTAAAGTAGATGTCCAAACGTGTGAATATAATGTTTTAGAGATGCACATCTTAGGAGCTTTGGCTGATAGATGAGGAAACTAATACATGTACCCGTAAAAAACAAGGCGATCGCACTAGTTGAGGACTCGTGCCCGCCAAGTACAAAAGGAAATATACAGGTTTATCCTAATAATTTGAAACAAGTCAAATTGTTATTGAAAGTATTAGCATACATCCATATGAATAACAATTAGAAGTGATTAGATTAAAAACAAATATTACAATTTTAAAAAAGTTATAGCAATAGTGGAAAACATGAAAGTATTTATTTTTTATTTTTAAATAACTTTAAGCCACTGAATCTGGAAATCAAAATCAATCTTTACTATATGAGTTATATAATCGATTTTGTGAAAAAATGGAAATTTGATGTAAAGATTTTCGTTGGATGATTTTTTGAGATTCTAGTAACGGCCTAACACAACAACAATGCCTCAAATCGCTTCATTCGACTCTTCATAATGAAGCACCACTAGAAAAGACTGTTTGCATCTGGTTTGTTGAATTTCGTCGTGATCGTGCTTCCGTCAGTGATAAGTTTCGTGAAGGTCAACCAAAATCGGTTGTTCCAAAAAGCATCGATGCTATGATTGAGGATCGACATGTGACTGCCGTGAGATGAAGCCATCCTCAGGCATACCGTAAACTTTATGTACATTTGACTTTGCATGAACATTTAGGTGTAAAAAGAATCTATAGAAACTGCTTGGGTGCTCCCAGATGAACCGAATCCAATAAAAGTTGTTCGTTCACGATGCATTTTCAAAGAAAATGGTTGCTTTCGTTGCATTGGAATTGTCGAAAAGAATGCTTTGGAGGTTCGAAGAGCAATTAATACTGAATCAGTTACAACAATCTGTTTGCTAGAAATAACCGATGAAATCAAGAAAAACAATCGACAACGTCGCATCATAACAATGTCAGTTCTCACATAGTATGCCAAACCATAGGAGGAAAACATCGAATTAATGTTTCATTGCCCGATTCCTGATTTATCGCCTAACAACTTCCTTTTCTTCCTGAATACTATACAAAAAATGTGCAGACAGCGATTTTTATCTCCTCAAAAGGCTGTGAAAGCGCTCAAATGCTACGTTTTGACGATACCACCTTCAGAGTGGAAAAAATGTTTCAAGCCATATCTTAATGGCGAAGATTCCCACAGAATAAGATAATATGTACCTAACTTGTTTTTCTTTCTTTATTTTTGTAGAAGCTTAAAAGTTATCCCTTGTATAACCGATTTTTATTTATTTTTATTTATTTTATTATTTAATCACTTAAGGAGTTACAAAAGAATTACTAATTCTTTTCTAAAACAACATAGATATTCGTAACATCCACCAAAAGTGTTCGAAACCATAATAACAGGACCAAAGATACTTCTAAAATAATCTTAATCTTACTACGTGCTATACGTAGTATACCGAAAGCCAAAGAAATAATCGTTATTTTTTAATACATAAAATATCTATGGATTCATGTTAATGGTAGTACAATACGTATTCAATCCATGTTCATGCTTTCACTTCCATAGCAATACTTAAACAGCAGTCTGTGAAGTGGAGCCTTGTAATAGTTTTTCACTGTAGGTGTCCGGTGAGCGTAGCTTGTACCGTTTGTTCCTGTATAAGTTATTATTAAAAAATTATATTATCCAAGCATGTGCTCCAAACAATAAATAACGTGTTCATTTTTTTTTTGTCTTGTAAATGTATCGTCTAATTTCCATGAGAAACTTCATTCCTTATGTAATGCAAACATAAAATATAAATAATGGAACAATAATCGAATTCCAAAAGAAAAACCGACGATAACATCAGCAATTTTTATGTTGCTTGCTTAAAGTAGGCAAATAGCATGAATGCTCCATTCGAAAGCGCTCAATTTAAAAATATACGTACACACATTATAAATATGCAGACAGGAACATCGATGGATTAACATAAGATCGCAATTATTAATAAACATAAATTAGCCACTATTCCATAATTTATACCAGGCTACACCCATACGGTAACCAATAAATCAAAATCGTGTCGGTGACAGTTTTTTTTTTGACGTGCGAATAAATTAATGATTCTGAACCGGCAAGATCTGCGAATTGTTAATGTTTTTTGGAGATAATTTATGCTTCACGACAGAATAGTTGTGTTGCTTCATAGCACACATTAGTTTGGAAAAAAAAAGTTGGTTAAAAACGAATGACATTGGACGGAACAAGACGTTGGGATTTCGGCAACCTTTATTAATAGTCTGTTGTAGTCAAATATGTTTCGATAAATTAATAAGCTGTGAGACACCGAAATCTATGTTATCAAATGGATTGATCGATTGTAAGGTGGACTTTGACGGATTACTTGATCAAACCATTCGATTACAACAATAAGTAGCTCGTATAGATGCTGCGCCTTTGAATTTATTTTTATTTAGGTAATTTTCATTCATTCGATTGATTTTTTTTTGAGTGCCAAACAGAGAAAAGCAAACGTATATTTGTAGTATTACTAAGTAAGAATCAAGGATCTTAATGGCTGGTATTTTTACATCTTTAAAATATTAAATTTAAATTCTTCAAAAGTAATAAATTTTACTTGTAATTAATTTTTAGCGGCAAAAAATATATTCCACAAAATATCCTTCGTCTTATTTTTGGAGGCTTTTAATAAACTTTAGTGCCACTTTAGGATTTTCTTCTTTCAGTTCAGTAGTTGCAATGGCCTACTGAAATGTTGGTGTCGTGTGCGACTAACGACAACACATTTGCTTAGAATGTGCTCTGCCGTCTCCAGATCTTCTTGACAGATTTGATCTTCAGCTTTTCCTAATTTAAGTAAGTGATATTTTAGGGCTATATGGCCTGTCAATAATCCTGCCAGAAGGTCTTTGCTGAACGGTGGCACTATTTTTGCTGTCTTTCGCGATATTAATGCTTAAGCCTGCTTTTGTCCTGAAACACTTTCCCAGTATGAGGCTTTTTGATTATCCTCCCCTGTTTTTATTGCTTTTAAGACTACAAAAAGGGTTAGGAATCAATGAGAGGCATGTTCCCTGTTTCTTTGGCCAGCTTATCTTCCTTCGATTCCTTAGTAGATTGGAACCCAACGCAAAGTAATGTTGTAATTGCGTCCCAATTGTCTTAGATTGCGTACACATTCATGTATCAGATCAGATTCGTATATATGTAGATCCTTATAGCCGTTAGGTATGCCTGACTGAAGCTGAATATATTTACAGTTGCGCCTCGTATCCCTTTCCCGAGGTTCTTTGTGGAGCACAGGTTTAAAGCAGAAATTTCCGCTTGAAATATGTTAGTAAAGAGCCTCATGGGCATTTTTAGGTGGTAGTTAAGCTCACTAATGCCTGTATACCTGTTCCAACACCTTCAACCTTTCAATTCTCGAGCCGTCCACGTACTATGTGAGGGTATCTCTTATGCATTGAGGCTTAACGATTTCCCACTCAGTATGGCTTTCAATTAATCACCTGATCAAAATTGTATTGCCTAGAAATCTGACAGATGCCCTCTAAAATCACTAGGCTATTCTACTAAGAGTGATGACACTTGATATAGCCCCAATAGAAAAATTTTTTGAGATCAGACGACATACCGCAAGGAATCCAAAACATATAATTGTCTTAATACATATAACAAAACCATTTAGTACCTCTTTATGCATATGCTACCGAACATAATCTTTCATTTTTGTGTGAATTATATGCTACTCCAGAAAAAAGAAATGAAAATCAACAGTATTTCTAGTTATTACGTTTCCAAGAGAAAATAGGATCGTTTTAGATAAAACAGAAAAGCCAATTTCAAAGATTTAAAAAAAATCAAGTTGGGAGACGTTAGCTTCTACAGAATACTGAACTGAAGCATGCGAAATTCTTAAATAGCATGCTATTTTATGGGTATAATACCTGGTGGTTTATATAAAATAGGCAGTGTTACACGAGAAGAAAATGAACACAGGTAATATTTTTCAACAAAACATTGCGTTAAAAAGCTTGTTTTTAAATTATTACTTATTGAAAATTTACTTCCTTGAGAAGCTAATATTAGATTAAAGAAGCAATTGAGAAACAACTAGAACTGAACACAAAATCCACACGCAGAAGATTTTAGTCGAGTCAACCATAACGGATATTAAACATAAAAAATTGTGAATTTTCAAGTATTGGAAGAAACATATTTCAATAACTACTTACAAAGGAACTATGATCACAATTATATCCAAAATCAAACTACAAAAATTCGACCACTCACTGAAAATAATTGCGTGTGGTTCTGGTAATGTGAAAAAATTAACAAATAAAAGGATTTCTATTTTACCAAACGAATTCCACGAAAGCATTCGATACAATTTTGGTTTCCTGCGTGAACTAGGTCTGACATGAATACCAACAGTATATTTAGCAAGTTACTACGTTGAGGAATTTGATGGATACGTTTAGATAAAGCAAAGAAGTCAACTTCAACGAATTACACAACACATTTGAGGAGAAGTTTTCATAGAAAATACCTCAAGACATAATTAAGTAATTAGTAAGTATTTAATTGCTGATGGTGAATGTTTTACATGCGCTTTAGTACTCGACAAAACTCTTCTCTGCGAGCTTCTGTTTAAAATTCTAAAACTGCAAAAAAATTCCAAGTTAACCGTATTCCACGAAAGCCAAAACGAAAACAAAACAAAAATGACAGCTTTAAAGAATGTATCATAATGAATTTTTTTATTACTATTATATTATGCATGCTGAACGGGCGCCTATCTACTAAAGGTAAAAGATCATAACTTCTCGGATGTTTACATAAGGTTGTCAGTCGGACCCGCCCTCCCAGCCGATGATTTATGGTTTTACTGATGAATATGCAATGGGCATAACAAATTTCAATAAACCAGACGTGATTAATGCATTATTATTACTTAAAGAAAACAGAACGAGAACAGCGAGAGAAAACGTAATGGAAACCATCTTAATTATAGTTGATTTTTATAGGGGCGGTTGATAGAGAATACACATTAACTTTATTATATGGGAATATGTAATTACCTTTGAGGTATCGATTTAATGCAACCACCGTACTACATGTTTATTAAAATTTGTATGGTTATTTAATTGCTTGTTCGAAGGTATCATATTACATGTGTTATATAGGGCGAACTTTTTTATTCATCTCCCATACCTTTTCTTTTTCTCGATGAGCGGTACCAGTTCAATTAATCACACGCGCTATAACTTAAGAAGTTTCAAATTACACCACATATTTCTCGTTTATCTGGAATGTCAATCTGCTTTTGTACGTTTAAATACGTAATTTACTCCTTACTAGAGCGTCTGGAAGAATACGAATTACGTTACGAAGACATTATTTGGAATCAATTTGAACCGATAACTTGCGATGTGTTCGTACAATAAATTCATTCGGAAATGTGGATGTCGCGTTGCTAATGCAATTAGTTATAGCAATACGTTGAGTTACCAACTCTTTTAAGGTTAATTGATCCACCTACGGCTACGATTGAATATAGAATGTATATTGAGCAACACATTTTGCAAGAGAATAGACATGTTTCATCAATTCGCTAAGAATTAACAAAGTTTAAATGGTACCAAATTACTTTTAATGCTTTGATATTATCACTAACGAGGCACAAAAGTTAAATAGTGTTCGCTATATAGCCTTCACTAAAATTCCATACGTTTTAGATAGAAGAAATATCAAGTGATTAGTGCAAAGACCTATTTACAAGAAACGGATAATACATTCTCTCGGCCTACAATAGGTCTTCTTTTAAATATTTACAAAATCACAAAAGCTTACTCAGAACTACAACTGATAGGTTTATTTTCTACCTTCTAGGATATCAGTTACTAAAAATAATATTACGAGTTCTCGGATAAATACTAACATTAACAAGTTGTCAGCATATTCATGGTAAACCGCACTTTCTTTGTCGAAAAAAAAAAACAGTAAGGAACCATCTAGATATACCAGTTTCTAGCGCACTTCCTTCTTCCGCTGTGAAGAAAAATATCCAAACTTTTAGCAAAATGTATCGCAGACCTGCACGTTCTATCATCTTAAAATCCAATATACATCAAATTCGATGTTTCCCATTAACTACACTATTATTCTTGGTGGTGTTGTCTAAATGTTTGCAACCGATTTGCATCTATGGCACAGCGAGGTGCAAAAATCTGTAGCACGAACTTGGAACGAAAATTTGGAATCAAAATATCCGAACAAAGAATTTGAACAAAATTTGACACACTTGCTAAGTAGAGCAGTATCAAGTTATATCTCTACTAATCACATAATTTGTTTTGCCGTGAAAAGCGCATCTGGTGATTAGGCGGTAGTCTTAATTTCATTAATTCTCTGGCTAATTAAGCTGTTGGTCCATCCTTGCAGCCGTCACATATTGTGATACCAAGAACCCCTACTTGCAATTGCAGAGATGTTTGCAAATATTTCGACAAATTATGTGATTAAGGTATCATTAATTAGAAACTCTTATCCATATATGTTTCTAAATAACATAAATAATAAGAGAAATGACTTTATTGACAGCACCTATCACTAGATTGAAATTTAATTCGATTTGAGAGTAATTTTTATATATTTTCATTTTGAAGAGAAATTGGCTTTCAAACACTTGTTACACAAGAAACCTGGAGGTGTTACCTCTGACGTATTGGCTAAGTACAATATGGTTTCTCTTGATGGAAACCTTGCTAGACTTCGCCGGAACTCCGTAATTCCCGCGTAACACAGTTTGAGAATCGCTTGTCTAGACTTTCTGCCATGATCATTTTGTTATTTTAAATATACAGATTCAAGTAATATAATACTGCAATAATCAGAGCAAATGTAATGCGGTTGTAATTATTGCTAGCCAAAGGAGTCCATCCACATTTCAATAAGCGTCGTATATATCAACAATAATTTTCAGGAAGAATAAAATCACTTACCTCTGTGTCTATCTTCTTAAATTCCTCGTCTTCTTCATCCACCTCAAAATACAACTCAGACGACGTAATGGACACCATTCCGGGTGCAACAATACCAGGTGCTATCAATTTCGCTTTGGTGCTTATATTTACAGGCCCTGTAATCGAAACCTTAAGAAATAGGCTCCTTCCTTGAAATAAATTAATTTCTTTACCTGTTGCGTCACTGTCTAATTCCCTGTCATCAGTCAGCAATTCCGTATCGTCCATCAGATCAGTGGATTGCATTTGCTGCTGATTTCTGGTGGCTGCAAGTTGAGCATGAATTTCTTCCTTCGCCTACAGTGAAGAAAATTCTCAATATTTTGTATGAAATTGGAATAAAAATAGTTTTACTTGTAGGATGGCGTCCTCGGGCCCTCCATGTTCGAGTGCTGCTTTCAGGGTGGCTTCTGGATGACTTGAGCCCAGAGGATTGTGCACGAAACGCTTTCTTCTTCTTGCGTCGTCTTCCCATGCGTCTAACTTCCAAAACTCGTTTAATCTAATATTTTAAAAGAACAAACAATGAATTTACTAGTTTAATGTGGCTTGATTTCTTTTCAAAAGATTATTTGAAGGACTATTAAGGTACCTACCTAGCAGCTTGTTGATCCATGTATCCCCAAGCCCCATGCTTGTTCGACATGATATTCCTAATCTTCTCCAAAAGCCTGCTAGCTATGACATTATCCCTTCTTCGAGCGGCCGTTATCAAATGATCACACATTCTTTCTTCTTCTTTCCTATCCAAGAGAGTTTGAGCACACTGCGATTCGAAATCAGCATGTTTTAGCACATCATCAGCTCGCATTCTATTAAGGATAAATTCAGCTTCGTTAGCTACGCGAACTATGTGATCTTTCATGGCATGGGATAACAAACGACCTTCGTTAATTAGCTCTATAAAAGCCAATCCGGCGTGTTTTTGCAGGGAATTTTGCCACTCTTGCGAGCATAGAAGCATAACAAGTTCGACAACAGAATTACTGTTTTTGAATGTCGTTAATCCTTTGCCTTCCATCAGCAATTCTTGGCCGTGCGAACCGACTAAGGTTTTCGATAAAAACGGTGCGAAATCTATCATAATCTCACGTAACAAAGGGCAAACGGATCCTAAAGCCATTTCTAGCTTCTGTGTTAGAGATGCTTCCCTAGATGGGGTTGGTAGCGATATGTGCTCAACGAGATTGTTAACTGGAAGGTCATCAGGTCTAATTTGTGTTGGTGTCTGTATCATACTGTCAGGCACTCTGACTACTGATATTTCGGAGTGTTGCTTTTCTCCCCGTTCTTGTATATTGCCTTCCATATCCATCAAGCCACCGTGGGATCTATTTTGGATGTTCCTATTGTCTTCTTTCGTCGCAGTATCGCCATCTTCATTCAGGTTGATATCGGTCCAATTTTCTTCGCCGCTTATAATTTTATTGTCTTCAATCATAATGTCGCTATTTTCTATATTATTTGCTTCCGTAGAGTGAACTGAATTTATTTCCTCGATCGAGTCGATACTCTATAAGATTTACATTAAATAAGCCATTAAATTTACTTAAAAAAATAGGCATTTCAAATAAATATCAAAATATTTACAGTTTGTTATTTAATAGGACGCATACCTTATCTGTACAACATCCCTACAAATTAATTAATTTGCTTAATTGCACAGTTTCGACAATTTACAGGCTCTCACCTTCAACTACATCGGAAACTTTAAGTTAATTAATTTGTGTAGCGTGCATCTTTACAAACATTAAATTATCATTTAGGAGACAGAACGAGAGATAAAAACCAGATCAATATTCTCGCTAAAATTCTAAATACTTGCATGCAACTAATCTCAACGACCACAAGATTATCTAATTCGGAATTACACACCAAAGGCAAAATGCAAAATGTGAAGAACACTTGGAAATAATGGATCGTTCAAATCTACTGGTTAAATTATTGTGACATTTGAATGCAAGTACGTTGCTTTTTGAAAATTACAATGTTACGTGGTAAAAAATAATAGTTGTGATTTATATGAACAGATGTCGTTTTGTTTTAAGACATTTAACAGATTAAGAAAAGTAAAAAATGTTGTAAATAAAGTGTCCTGATATGTGTAAGGTTTTAAGCAAAGGCTTTAATTATCTGAAAGCCAAATATAAGCTAAATTGGTTGTTGATTAATTTCGTAAGCATTATCAAGCATGTATCTAAGGTATCTAGCTAAAGGATAGGGGTATTTCAAGACAGTCGATTGGGAAAGAGAAATAATTTCGGATAATTAAAACCTTATATACACCAAACAAAATGCCTTCACTCAGTCTTACAATCAATAAATTAAGGAACTAGTTAGTTATTAACGTTAGAAAGAACGAATTATTTAGTGTGTCAATTTCATTACAGTTTAGTAAAATTATATTTAAAGTCTACGGTTGTCTAAGAAATGTAAACGAACTATTTGCTTCTTATAGCTATAACTAATAACACTGGTCAACAATATTTTTGTGCATAGATACCAAGTGAATTTTTTTGTTAATCTTGTATTTATACAATTTGCAAGAAATAATAAAAAAATACCCTTCGGCTTCTCTGCAAAATACCTTTCTACAGCCGCTATAAATTCGTCAGCGGCTATAAATTTTATTCCCCTACTTTTGAGATTTGGAAACCAAAAATAGTCACAGGAGCTAGATCTGGACTATAAGGTGGATGATCAATTTCTATGAAGCCTCATTCAGTACCGACAGCTTTTGAAAGTCTTGACTTGTGGACTGGTGCATTGTCGTGGAGCAATAGGTCATCTTGCGTTGCCCTTTCATTTTAATAGGATCTCTGAGGCGATGCGTTAAGCTTGCATAATACTCTCTTCCTGTTACCGTACTACCCTTATTTAGATAATCAATCATTAAAATTCCTTAACACTTCCAAAAAATAGTTGCCATTATCTTCCCTGCAGAAGGGGTGACTTTAAACTTAATACGAGAGCTGGAGCCCTTAATATACCATTGCGTTGTTTTTCGTTTTCACTCAGGTTCAAAATGATGGGCACAGCTTTCATCTTCGATGACAAGTCAATTGGTAATTGAATCTTATTCGACTCCACAAAGCGCCAAAGATTGTTCTCACGTCTGCATCAGGGCGCGCATTTGGGATGATAATAACATTCGTCGAACCCATCTTGTCATTCAAGGTGTAGAACTCTGAAAATGGTGGTTCTGAAGCTTCTAATAAAACTGCTAATTGTAGCTTCTTTAATCTAGCATCCTCCAGTATCAAACATTTGGTTTCTTCAATAACATCAATCACTTCCGATGTCAACAGGCCGAAGTGGGTACGTCATGCGGTGATTCTCGACCATGTTTAAACAATTTTGGCCATTCGCAAATAGTCGACTTTGAAGGACAATCATTCCCATATACAACCAACATTTCTTCACGAATAATTGTTAGAGATTTTCTTTGTTTTGTTAAAAATTTTTGTAACTGCTCAATATTCACGTATTGACAGATATTAGAATTAATCATGCTACAACTGTTTTGTAAACCGTCAAACACGTTATCAGGAACTATGTAATAAAGAAACAATACAATCAATAATTACATTAAAATTGAAAACAGTCCAGTCCAGGAATATAAAAACGACCCCTCGTAGATTCTTGACATAGCTGGTAATTATTGAGGAAGGCAGGCGGATAATTTCTTCTACGAGTGGAAAATATAATATATCTAGGTTACAATTATTCGCTATTATTTCATCAATGTTGTTGTTGAAGTTGACTAGTTACTAAAGCATTTTGATGAATTGAGACTAGAGCAGTAATATCGGCGTATACGGCATAATGTTGTTACACGAAAATAGATCTAAAATGTAAATAAGATATAAGACTGGTCCAAGAATGCTGCTTTGTGGATCTTCTACACCAACTGAATTCGTGTACGCCCATTTTGGTTATTGCACTAGAAAATTGACTTGAAGATGAGGAAGTAGTTGGTGAGGGGATTTTTCTTAACTCGAACATGCGACCGTTGGGGCATTGAATTATAAATTACTTGATCAAGAACATGGTATTTATTGATAAATAAACTTCATGCTGTTTCAAAGTTGATATAAGTTATTTCGTAAAATTCGTTAATCAGTGTCATTAGTATTGACTAAATAGTCAAGTTCTTCATTTTAAATCAAAATGTTTTTTCCAAGTAGCACTTAGTTTTAGTGATTTCGGTTGCCATAGAATACCGATGAAAATTGAAATTCCTGTTTCTGAAAGCATTTTATTTAATTTGCTAGCTATTAATGAGTAATAGATTATACGATATGTGAAGTGTACGGGGTAGGTTTCAAGTTCATCATAGTGTATTACCTTCTTATTAACACGAACACCATCACGATTACGTGCATGCTTGATCCCATCCACTGAGTAATCTACATTGAAACCCCCGTGTCCAATTGTCGGGCGCTGTCGTGCGCTTACCTATTCAAGGTGCGCCACAGCAAAAGCAGAGTTAGTATGAAAAATATGAGTAGTAGAGCATTCACAAGTTGCAATTAAAAAATCATGCAAAAAAACGAAAAGAAATATTCCGTTAACGTTTTAGTCATAAATCAAATAATTTAACGGATAATCAAAAAAAATAATAATAAACAAAATCAAGATGTTATTTAGGAAAGAAATTAAAACTGAATGAAAGGTGGGTATGTAATATCTAGTTTATTTATAAAGCACAATATATGCGCTAATATATACAGACCATAAATAATTTTATTTTCTGTAATATTGTGCTAAATAAATAAAGCAGAATGATGAAAACAATCCTTGATGAGTAACCAGAGAAAACAAATTAAAGTGTGAGTATCTAATTTTATGCATTAAATATGTATATGCAAGAAAAATAAAGCATTCATCAAAAAATATGTACAAATTTC
Source organism: Oryctes borbonicus (assembly GCA_902654985.2). NCBI lineage: Eukaryota > Metazoa > Arthropoda > Insecta > Coleoptera > Scarabaeidae > Oryctes > Oryctes borbonicus. Next base: position 2,738,683 of record LR736896.1, on the reverse strand, counting down.
CTGGATTCTAAATAATCTCAAGTCTCACCTTGATCGAAGGTGGTCCTGAATGTAAGTCGTGATCTCGAACTGATCCGTTATCTTCCATAACATATGCCGTGATCACGTCATAATCTCCATCATCCTGGCTTGTCTGGCTATGAATTGCCCGCGATGCTATAAGAATAAATCACGTACAGTACAAGTTGTATATCCTTCCATAGTATACCAAAAGCAAAATCTCATGCATTCAAGGATTTTTAAATTTGAAGTAAAAGCTTTCAAATGTAAAAGCCGTCATGCTGGAATTTTTTTAAATCTTGGACTATAATGTCACTCAATGAGATAAATAATGTAGATTGCGGTATGGCGGAGTGGTTTACACAAAACTGTCTTTATTATTCTGATATTTTCTTAGATCCATTTGTTGTTTATATGATAGGTAATACTTTCAATTAAGAAACTTGATGCCTGGTCATGGCAAAAACTGGAAGAGCAATATTATGCAAGACTTTTCTTTAAAAGACGCAACAATTTACCGCAAAGGCGGTATAATTAGACAATTTTAATTCTGTGCAAGTTGGATTTTTATCATTTAATTTTGAAATATAGAAATCCACTTCTAAAGTAGCCAATAAACAAGTTTTCTTTGTATATTATTTTATTACATGCCCATTCGCTGCATGTTTACCAATGCTTGCTTATGTATACGTTCAAGTACATCCTTGGCCATATATATTAGAGACTCCGCGAAAACGAACGCAGTACGTGAGTTTCAGCGCGTTAATGAGATTTTCGTACATAATCAAACCCATCGTGACCAACTAACCAACAAAGTGTCGCTTCCTGTAGATCGGTTGAGTAATAGAGTTAGATAGACGTTGGGACATCAAGCATCACGCCATAAACAACTGAAACTGCTTCCAAGTATTTTAACATTTTTTTTAACCTAGCATCTATGCTTATTTTTTATGTTTAATATATAACGTGTTCATGCATGAGCAGAAACTAACAAATTTTGTTGCGACTGGGTTTCCTAACTTCATTTACTTTTTGGAATTGGTTTGCTATTAAACGAGGAAAATTTTTGGCAAAGAGTGGTCTGTAGTGAAGAAAAGTTCTTCAGTTTTTTCGCTCTGAAAGAGTGCGGGTTCATAGAGCCAACAACGGAAAACAAAATGAAAAACATATGAAAAAGGTTAACACCAGCGCTAGATTTTCTATTAACCTATGGGCATGAATTTCTGTAATTCTGGAAAATGTGCCGTTGCTCCCCGTGAGACAACTTCGTTTTCCAACGAGACAACTATCCAATTCATACAGTTCATAGGGTGCCAAGACAGTAATGTAAATATGCTTAACTGGCCGAGCTATAGCCCTGATCTTAATCCCATTGAAAATATGTGGGGCTGCTTAGTTAAAAATATCGAAAAACGTCCAATAAGGCCTCGAACTAATTCTATAGTAGATCACTCCAAGCATTGCATTATTTATTAGTGGCTGCAATAAATAGTGCTTGGAATCGTCTATTATAGAATTATTTCCGAAATCTATGCCCCAGTATACCTTATAGATTAGCCAAAGTTTTCAAGGCGAATGAAGAGGCAACAAAACATTGAATTTCTGTTCTGACAATGCGAGAAAAATAAATTATTCCGCAATTGAAACTGATATTTCTAACTAGTCAACGTCTTATAATTCGTTGCAGAACATGCTGTAAACCACAGGTGTGCCAAAAGTCATCCAAAAACCATTAACACGAGATGAAGGCTTTTCCTATGAAGCATCTATAAATGTACTGAATATAGAAATGTTGTCAATAGTCTGACAATTTGTTCAGTATAGTTTATATTTGTACAGTATAGTTTATTGCTAAATAAATATTTTTAGGATCAATAAAACCCCATTTGGCGCTAATATAAATATTTATGACATCTAATACATACGGGCCAAGAATAGACAGACGTGAGTAATTAAAACACCACTAAAGAATCAAAAATATCGCATGCTGATAATCATAAAATTGCTACCAAAGTCAATAACAATAAAACAAAGAATCGGCTAAAATAAATGTGACAGGTACAATTTTATCAAAATGTAAAGATGCAAAACAAAATTAAATGCCAAATTACAAAGAAACAAAGTAGTGTTTGCTCTACCAACGAAACAAATCTCCTGTACAAAAAGGGTGAAAACGCTGTGCAAGACATCGACTCTACCTTTCTCGCAACCACTGATATTTGTTTACCTGGATGGTTACCGGCCGAATTTCTATGATACCTGTGGTCAATCTTATGGTTGTGATGATGGGAATGATGGTTGTTATTAAGGTTATGGTTATAGTGATGCTTAATGTAAGAATGCCGATGACGACTGTAATTATAGTGGGGGGCGGCGTTCGGATGCGAGCCGGGAAGGAATTGGGGATAAACGTGATGAGACCATTGCGGAAATAGAGGCCTCGCACTGCCTTCTGTTAATTTCACAGAAAAATTTCGAATTACTCGATTTTTACAAGATCGGATGGTTAGTATTGTTATATAAATGGTAAGCTATGAATAGTCGAAATAGTGATGTTTTTTAAATGTAAGTAACTATTATCCAAACACATAAATACGCATTGATTAATCACTAGATTGCGAACCGATGACTTACCTAACACATAATACGTTTCTAAATAGAGGCATATGGGCATTACATCCATGCTTAACTGCAACCCGAAGTAAATATAGTTATTTGCACGTAATTAATATGAATTATTGTTTCTTCTTATTTCTTTTTTATTTTAATTTGTTTTTATTTCTATTAATAGTTTAGTTTCTTACACGTTATGTTGAAATTTATTTGAATTTATTTAAAGACAACTTACAAATCTTTATCAATCAATTAATAGTATCAAAAAGGTAATTGAAAAAACATTGCGTTAAGTATGTCTAAACACTGCCACGCGATTCTACTAACACGATATCGTGAACGTCCGTAGTCACGTCAATGGGACGACCTGGTCGTTTGTCATCGAAGACGGTCACACTTAAATTCATTAATAGATCAGATCAGATATTGATCTGATGGTAGTCATCCAAGGTGCATAGTACGAAAATATGTTTCACCACGATTACGGCATTTCATAGGTCGCATCTGCAATAACAGAATATTTCTCGTTCACCCTGTGCAAATAAATTGAACGAAACTGAACCACTTACTAATGCGATGATGGGCCATCAATCCGCAGTGTAGTACATAATCGAATTAAATTTCGAATTCGAATACAAGAAATGGGTTTCGAAGTAAGGAATTCTGCCGTTTCATTCATCAAACAGAATAAAATATGTTACATTAATTTGGAAACCTCATTACTTAGAAATAAAATATGAAATAAACACCAAAGAATATGTTTGGATAATCGTTAGAAAGTAATTATTTGGATATTGGCGTTTTGATGTAATATTTTAGCCACTATTACTAGTGCTTAGTGTGAAGCGTGTTAGTGAATGCCAAGTGAACACGTTCTTATCTGCTTTTGTCATCGAATACCGCAAATACTCTAAATAAAAGAGTATTACGTTCGCTTAAATAAGAACGTTTGTGTTAGAAATCAATAAATGTATGAAATGGTTAATTAGCAAATTGACCTCGATCACAAACGAAAATTTACCTTGGGGACTGCCGGAATGATGGGAACTCGTGCTGTTCCTTATCGTTGGTATTGGACTGGGGGCTCGCATTGATACGGGCGGTTCCAAAATGTCCCTGTATTTCGAAACCATCAAAACAGATATAAAGTAGACTATGGCGAGGGAGAGGAATTGAGCTTGCTTTGTCTCCTCCTGAAATATAAATTATTAGACGGTTTAAAGTTGTGTGATCTCGAATTAAGTGCCTGTATAAACGTTCTCACCACGTCTCTGTAGATGACCGCCCTTAGACGGTTAACGTCCATATCCTGCAGGAGCTTTTCGGGATCCTTCACCGGACTCGCTTGATTCGACATGTTGTCCGTTATGTTCTAGAAGAATTTAGGGGTTTAACGAGAGAGGGGGTGCTAATCGCGATTTACAAACCTTAGGCGATGCTTGAACACCGCGTATGAAAGATTGCAAGTGCGCAGACTTATGGGATGCGTTCAAGGGTGGTGGTGCAAGTGTATGATGGGGACGACTTCGCTCTTTACACTCCAGACAGTTGCGTACTGCACAAGTGCAAACCTAACGCACAAAATAATAAGATAAAAAACTTAAAAGTACGAATAAAGCAATACATTGACGTGTAAAATCTCAATCTTTTGGGGAAATTAATGAGAACTAAGGGAATCACTTTTAATGAATGAGAATACATATTTGAAATAATTTAGGAGCACAATACTGCGCATATGTTGTTGGCCATCTACTTCATTTATAAGCATTAGAAGTGAATTACTTGTAGCAGAAGTCTTGTTTACCACGAATGACTTTTATTACCGAATATAGCAGGTACACAAAAAGTGTGAATTCTATTATTTTGACAAATACAAATTAAAGGATGTTGCCATTAACTTCCTGACTTGAAATGGAAGGGCAGCATTACGGGACAACACATCGTGGATTGTAATGTGGCTTTCAAAAAAAAAACCGCTACTCCGACTATTGCATAACTCTCGTGGGTCTACTGGAGAAAGCGTTGTAGCAAATGGAATAATCACAACCCGTGTCTGCCCACAACGGAGTGAAATTTTGTACCTGCTTGTTAATGAAAATAGCGCCCAATGGGACGTAAAAAATATCGTTGTTACACTCAATTAGGCGCATATAATTTGGAAAGTAAATCTTTACGATTAAGCATAACAGGGATAACTCTGATAGCGTTCGATTACATGATAGCGGCAATTAAAGGGACAAAAATAACGGCCAAAAGAGAAAGGTTTTGAGGATTTACACGCTAAATTGAAGCTGATCATCAGAAATATGAAATTCTTTACTTATTCCGCATACATCATCGTTGGTACGGTTTTATGTTTTATAATTTCTAATAATCTCTAAACACAATTGGTGAACTCAAACCATAATATATTATAGCACCCCATAGCACTATCCCGGGTAAATGCGTAATTCTTATCAGAAAAGATGGCGTTCTTCAAATCATTTGCGATACTGTTTCGTTCATTCTCTTCGTATTACCGTCGTTGCTGCAGGTCTCCTACGTCCAGCTATCCTAATCCTTTGAACTTAACACAATTTGCAACAAAGGAGAAACAGTTTTGTAGACTTTAAATTGAACCCTAACTGTAGTATTATCGAACATATAAATTGTGCAACTTATGTTGATTTGTCCTTTCAGTAGTGGCCAACGACGTACTCGCAGAATATAATACATCAAACAATTTAAGGCTTATTAAAAAGAAGTTTTTGAGTTTTTTTGTACTAATTCTTATTTGATACATCTATATTTAAGTGCTTTAGAAAAAATGGTTACAAACAAATCATCACTCAAGTGAAAGCATGTATTCAAAGCAGCACATAAGTGATCCTCACCAATCTCAAGCACTGACGAAGTATACCGCCGCTCGACATATTCTTTTCAGCTTCTAGTTCTCCAAAATTCAATGAGCTAGCGAATATAAGTACGTCGGCCATATTGACTAGTCTTTGTAGAAATGACACAGCGACTTCTATTGGCATTCCCTGAGTTGGTTCTATGACATCCAGCTCACTCTGCAATCAAATAAAGGTAAATCATCTATAGAATCCTTTGATATTCCAAAAATTCCTTTAAAGCGTACAATAAAAGTGGGCGTTTACTTACATTTGGGGACGTTGCTGAAGCTAATAATGGTAGCAAGCCACCGCAAGCAATTATCAGATTGTCAGCGAGTTGCGAAATCAGATGTACAGTGTTAACGACGAATATAGCATTCTCGCTGCTGTTTACGAAGTCTAGCACCGATTTTGTGGAATGACTCCTCCAGACCTGAATATCAGTTTCCAACGAGAATAGAACGTCGGACAACAGTCGCTGGTGAATGTAAGACCACTTAAACTCTGGTATCCTAAATGGTGGCCTAGTTGGACCCGGGCTGAACATCGGTCTTGTGGAGGATGATCCGGATTTTGAGCGTTTGGATTCTACAGAAAGACAGGTGTAATGTAAATGAATATTTATAAACAGTATTTATGAATTGTGCACTTGCTAATGATTGGTAAATTTGCATGTCATCACTGGCCATGAAGCATTTCGTGTATGCTGATATTGAAATCCAAGATGCACTATATCAACATTGGAAATAGATTTGAATTCTATATTTACCTTTAAAAAATAATTTCTATCAACCCCGAGACTCGCACTCTGGTAAAAATAAATATATATTACTAATTTATTCTGTAAAAGACGTAAGTTTTCCCAAAATACCTATTCACATGAATTGCGTGCTGAACAAAAACCTTTTATTGTTTGATAAAGTGCGATATGCATGAATTGGATTCAAAACACAACTTGGTGCAAAAATTTAAAGTGTTATGGCGTCTCTCAATTTTAGAAACAGGAGCATTTTCATTTCTTTATGGAAGACAAACACAATTTCTTTGCTACAGAAATTGAATGATATACAATCCAAAATCGGATACAATGCGTCAAAGTGTATCATCAAAACAATGATTACTATTGACTAAGCTTAAGCCCTAGAACTCTTAAAAACATTTATCTATTAAAATGTTCAAGGGAATAAGAAACGTTATTTAAGAGAAAAGTCTTTAGTTTTTTTAAAATGTTATTTATTTAATGTTATTAGGTAAGTGATTAAAGCATGTAAAACCCATACAAAAATGTTACAACAATACTCCTGCTCAATGCTCCGAGAGCTTTTCCGTCTTATACTGCTTTTTGCTTCTCGGCTTATATCACTACTCTTCGAAACAACAACCAATATATCTCCTAGCGTCACCTAGTGCTAAGAGATAGACAGCTGCCGCCTAAAGAGCAGCAACAGTTTCTAAACCAACTCCTCACCAGCTCAACAAATATTATTCTCAAAAATATTGTCGAAATGAAATTAGAGAGATTAACAGTGTTAAAAGCAATGTTTTTAATAACTGAAATAATTGATCAGAAATGCATAAAAATTATTATGTTTAGATGGGAAATTTTCTTTTACTTCTTATTCCTAAGAGCGCTGATCTTACCGAAATGATGAGGATCCACTTGTGTCGAAGTGGAAGCACTTCTTGGTCTCTTCTGAGGTGAAGGGATAGTGGCAGCATTTTTAGCGATATCTTGTGATCCTTCTAACGCAGTATTAGACGGCAAACTAACCCTTCTCTTGACGTCTTCGTTACCTTTACCGGGCGATGCTTCGTCCGATTTTATCACAACCTCCGTTGTTGTAACGGCGGCTGGCCCGCTTGCGGCGTCGCCACCCTGAAAATGACTAGGATCACAGATTTGTGAAATTGTTGGTATGTTCTCGACCGCATCCACCAGCTGTTCCTTTTTCTCTTCTACTTCCGGTTCCGGTTTTTCCGCATCTTGCGTCGAAGCGATCGATTTCGCTTCTTTGTCACTAGCATTATTTATAACCGTACTTTCTAGACTAGAATCGACATTGGACGGCTCTAATTCTACTGACACAGCACTATTATCAATTGGCACATCTTGCGGTACTTCCCCTGCGATTTCTTCGCTACGCTCCTCTGTTGTTTTACTACAGTTCGCATGGCGTTCATCGTTTTCGGAAGTTACGTCACTATCACTAATATTTACAGATTCTTTTTCTTTAGAATTTAAAATAGTTGAGGTATTTTCATCACTTGAGCACAATTTGTTATTTGTTTCTTGTTCTTTCTCCGAGTTGTCCGGTTTACTTTCGTTTAATTCACTTGTTATTATATCTTCGCCTTTTTCTTGTTTGTCCTCAACATCGTCATCTCTTTTATCGGCTTCGCTCATTTCGGTGGGAGTCAAATAGCGTTCGGATAAATCGCTTTCCTTTTCGGGGCTTGTTGGGGTGGTATCTGTGTCTACAATATCGGTTGATTTTTGCGATGAAAGATCAATTGATCCTTCGACATTAACCTCATGCTTAGGGCTGCTTTCTTCGGATGAAAGCTTAGATTCGACAGGGTCTTCTTTACCTTCACTAACCGTACTGACAACTTCATTAACAGCTTGAATTATCTCCTCATCCTGTAACACAGGAGACGAGGATGTTTCTACAACTCGAACATCTACGGTGGAATTCTCTTCAAGTAACTTCTCTGATTTTATAATTATCTCCTGCACAATATCACTTATGAAATCCGTTTTAACTTCTTCGTCTATCAATTCGGGTTTACTCGGACTGCCGAAGCTTGAACTGCTTTCCGTGTGTATCCCATTACATATTGGTGAATCCGTATTATCTTCGATTATCTGCGACTTCAGCGGTGAATCTTGGGAATACGGAGATTCCTTGCCGATTTTTACGTCACTGTATAAATCACTAGTCCTTGAATCTAGTGAGACACCTTCACTATCGTCGCGTTTTGTGATAAATGAGGCAGGACTACCGTCCGATATCGGCGAATTGAAATCGCAATTGCAGACTTGTTCTGATTTTTCTACAACGCGCAGGGGGACGTTGGATCCTTGCCATTGATCCGCGTGATCTTGATGGTAGCCATTCGGCACGTGTTCCGCTTGTTGTTCCCAGCCAGATATCGTGCTGATGGGACGTTGCTGACGTACCAACGGATCCGTAATGTTGTCTGTTCTTTGTCTCTCGTAGTGCTCGTACATTTGGGCAAATTGAAGTTTGAATTCTTCGTATGACACCTGAAGAATAAAGACATTATTAAAGATAAAAGAGTCAGCAATTTATCTTTAGATTTACAGAACTAAAACATATTTCCAAGCCTATAAACATTCTTTAATAAATACTGACCACACTGCATTTCACAGAATGATAAACATTAATTATAAAATAAATTTTGGCAAAAAATTGAATTTCAATTTATATTTATGTTTATTATACGCTTACTCTCTAAAAATACTTGGATTTCTTACGAGAAACACAAGATATTTGAGCAATCATGCAATCATAAGTTTTTGTATGTTTTTGCAATGCCTTTATGAGAGCCAAGCTTAAATCTCGCTTGTGTTAAATGTAGCAAAAATGAGAAAGTCCAATAAAACTTTCTAAAAACTCTGTACCATCGCATTTATCGCGTTTCTTTGGATTATAACTAACAACATGCTCCTTGCTCCGAATTTATTGGAGCTTTTAGAACTTTATGCTCCTCGGCCAAATATTTGACAACGAAAGTTTGAAATTTCCAGCGTCCATAGTCTCTTTGTAGATCTATATAGCTCTCCCACCGATGCTCCCATCTATTTAAACCATTCAAATAGTAATTGACATCTTGGTCTGCAAAATAAGCCTTTACATATGTGATGACCCTTGATAGTATTGGTAGCAGTTGTCTTTATTTAAGAAAAGTATGGGCTTTGGCAGTCAATACCTTTGGACACTTTTACCCATAAAAGGACTTTACCTCATATTTAGTTGTAAGTGGCATTTATTTACTACCGAAATCTGTTGCGTGTTATAGATTTATGTATCATTGCTACCTATTAAGTTTACATTTTTAGATCTTTCTAGATCTATTAATCCATCAAGGCATCGTTCAATATAATGTAACGTAGAACATATACTTAATCTAATTAAGATGCGTTACTAATTAGCCCGTCGAAGATTCTATTAGCTGTTTAAATTAGAAATCGATGCGGTTGTTTAAGCATATTAAGTAAGACATATTGCTGTAATTCAATTAACTTGGCCGAGTAAACAAGTAATTACGTGCGATACTGCTTAAGTGCAAACTGTCATTGGCAAATCTGAATTAGATAATTCAATAAATTAAAGAAATTTGAACCTATTTTAATCAATGAATAACATTTTTGATGTGATTTACCTTAGAATGTACAATCGCTAATGTATCAACCCATACTCTCCATCCTCCATACTCGTACTTAATGGCATGATGAAGCAACATCCTGAAGAGGGAATAGACCATATCAGAAATCTTTTGCTCTTCGGTATTTTTTGGATGAATGTAAGCCATTGCGATCAACCATTCCTGCCATACGGACATCTGCAGAACTGTTCGCCTATTCTCTCTGTTATTATTGCATAACAGTGTCATGTCCGATAAAAACAACTTCTTAACTTCTAATAATTTGTCATTCTGTTTAGATTGGCGTATTAGGGTAGCAACTACCTTGAGGATCACTGAAATAAAATGGTGGATGAGAAAGGTAAGACATTTTTGCGTGTGAACCATGGCAACTTACTTGGATTCTCCAATCTAAAATGGCTCTCAGGTTCAGGATGTTTCGTATATAATATCTGCTGGCTTATATGCTCTGTCATGATTTCGTAGAGAACATTGTAAGTCGGTAGCGAAAGCGTATCTTCGTTCAAAAGCAGCCTTTCAGCTAACAAAGTGTATAGGTTGTGAGGGCTCATAACGTCGTACTTCCTCTTGTGGGTGCTTCTACTTAAAAAGAACCCCAAAAGCTTCAGCGCTTGCAGCCTTATCAATTGACTCTCGGAAGCTAATAGCTTGAAGATTGTTCGAACGCCGTGCTTGCAGTCGAAAGCAGGTACCATCGACGAAGGATGCTCCGACATTAGTGATATCAACATTTGGAGGACGTCGTGGAGATTCTCGTCCTTAGAATTATATAAAAGGTTGTTAGAGTAAAGTAACTAGAGAGTAGATTGAGAGTAGCTGGTGGTGGCTATTTGACCGACATTATTTGTTAGTGATTATTAAGTATAAAATATAATGTAGAAATAATTGTTCAAACATTTTTTTGTTTTTTCTTACACCTTAAATCTTCATTATGGCCTTCCTTGTGCAATGAAGGAATAAAACATTGTAATAGATTTAATAGCAGAATTACCTGTTCTAATTACACTATAAAACTTCAAGTACAACCAAATCAAATAAAGCATTAAAACTTATTATTTAGAAGTAACATTATTTATTAAAAATAGCCCCCTCTAATTTTTTGGAAGGTCCCATACTTGATTTTCAAAAGCAAAAATGTGACATCTTTTTTCCCTGGGTTATTCGATTTTTTACTTACCTCGTGCATAGTGGTCAAGTAATTTAATATACTTTGTAGTTCGTCATCTTTAACGCCATTTCCAATCATGATCAACTGCTTGAGAAACAGCAAAATGTACGCTCTAATTGGCATAATATCCTTTTGAGCAGGTCTAGGTCCATCTGAAACATCCAACTCAGGATATTAGGTATTTTAAATTATATTTTTCTGCAGTGTCAACGTCAGAGAACGAAACTACAACAGGATAACACCATGTCGATGTACTACAAAACAACCAAAAGCAAATTTATCGATTTAGGTAACTTCCTAGAATAGCATATGTTTTTGTTCAAACAAACAAGTATGTGCATAACCAATAAAGATTGTCAAACTTGTTATTTTAGTTTTTGAAGGCAAGTTTTCGAATATTGCAGCTTTTAAAGCGCAATAGCTTTGGAAGATGTGAGGCGGCTGAAAATGTTTGTCATGCACCAAGACCTAATTGTCCAGAAACCATATGGACCGAAACAAATGTGCAAGTAGCAAGTAGCTCAATGCTTCATCGGAATACCGTCTCAAAGGAAAAAAAGAGAACGTCCCTGGAATTTGTTATTTCCCCTTTATGCTGGAATTTGTTGTTTTCCAAGTCTTTAAGAGCTATTGATAACCAAAGTTTCATATCGACGATAGTTATCTATGCAGAAAGATGATTATAACCGAAAAGCAACTTTTAAATCAGGTGGTTGTATTAATACGCATAATTCCATTTACTGGTCTAACAAAAATTCTTGTGAGGTAATGAACCAAGGACAGAATCCGCATAGTGTTTGCATATGGGAACAACACATTTGTTCTGATGGATCTAGAGGTATTTTTTTTAATGCGCGGTTATTGATAAGAATACCTATTATTCCTGAACCACAAAATAATCCAAAAATTGACAACATTCAGATAATTTGCCAGCAACCTATCGTTTAAAGTCAAAATGCCTACAAACAATTAATTCGATAAATAAATAGAGCAACGAATACGAAAAGGATTCATATGTATACGCAAGTATTGAGCGCAAAACAAGAGGCGGAAGTAGGTTGGAGAATGGAAGAAGATCTAATCAAGAACTATATGACTGATATAGAGGAATCCAGAGTATTCTGAGCTATTACGCTTCGACGAACAAGATGAATCGGGTATGTTTTGAGTGAAGGAGTGAAAAAAACATTAAGTAATAAGAAAAAAAGCGCGAGAATAAGGTGACAGGAGCAAGTAAAAGACGACCTGAAAGAAGCTGTTTGTCATTGGAGAAGGGTGGAAAAACATAAAAATACATTATGAAACATTTTCCAACAAGTCCTGGGACAATAGATCACTGCTTTTACTTTCTATTTGTTATTAGTGAGTATGTGGTGTCTTGGGATTGGGGGAGGCGTCGGGTATACATCTTAGACTTCTAGGCATTGTTCGCTATAATAATTAGTTGACATTACTTTTTGACGATTTAGATAAGGTTTTTTAATTTTCTAAACAGCAAACCGACGAAGAGACTATGGTTTTACTTCCTTATCCGAGAACATACTTTTATTCGTAATTAAAAATCAACTGTTGTCACTGGAACAAGCAGCCTAACCGTCTGACCGCTGAGAAGCTCTCACATTTCCTATTTGCAACTTTATTGTAAACAAGTATTAAGTTTATTTATTGGCCATGAAATTCTTAGCTTTGCAAAGGCAAACGATTTTGCACATATTTGTTTTTAAGCGCAAATCGGTAAAGTCATTCTGCAGTATCGATCAAAGTCACTTGCTCGCACAAATGATACAAAAGGAAATATTGAACATGACGTTATCCCTTGCATAGCTTCGAGCATCCTCCATCGACGTACCAAGTCCTTTAGGCGTTATACCGCTCTTCGCTCTCGGATTGACCACCCAATAGTAGTACTTCAGCGTGTGCACGGTTTGAAGCACGGTGGAGACCCTTCGCACGTTGGAATAGATCTGCGTGTCGGAGAGGAATTCGGTGGCGAGATACGAGTAAAGCTTTGATTGAACCGGCGCCGGCGTATAGATCCATAACGCGGGATTAAAGAGAACGTGGTCCAACAGCTGCCAAGTCAGAAACGAGAAGCAAAACAACTAAATCAAGATGGATTAAACTGCTCCCGTACTTACCCAAAACATTTAATTTTTCGATTGAAAATCAAAGAGGATATATATATATATATACGATAGAGAGAAAAAAAGCAGTAGCGTATGTTCGTTACATGCTTGGATAAGTACTGGTCAAAATAAAAAACGAAATTTTACAACAAACGGTATGAAAAAGCAAAAATAGTACTAAATCAATAATTTATTTAGATGAAAAGGTAAGGGGAAAGCATGGAAAGGAGTAATTTTCTCCAATAGCACTTACATTAAAACTTAAGTTAACAGATCATATTATCATATTTTTACTAAAGGTTTGGTAATTTTGAAACGTTTTTTATGATAATCAAAACATTCATTAAATCTATATGATGATTTAGGCGAGTGTATCTTTTGGCACTTGATGGGGCCAACAGATAATCTGGCTCGCTGTTTGCGAAGGTAGGTAGGACATAAGTCGAGAGGAAAATATCAATGTGAGATACAGAATTCGCGCGGAACAACGTTGATGATGCCGGATCGATCCGTTGTTTAGCGTTTTCTGTCCTTACATTGCTTTTGTAGAATACAGTGTAATAATAATTGACGAAAAACAGAACGTGTTGTACAACTACAACTAAATCTAGAAACTGATTAATTTTTGGACAAGTGTAGCTATCTACCAGAAGTATCAAAATGAAAAGAGCAATATTTTGTTCAAATTGATCAATTTTTGTATACGTGTAAAACGAGCTTCACGTTAAAATAATTACCGAAATTTCTTTTACGTTTCTCCTATCGCCATATATGGTACTATTTTTATAAACGTAATTACTTTATTGCAAATGAAATAACTGCATTTATAATAGCCTGTATAAAAAAGAGGTAGGTAAAGTAAAATACTTTAAAACCGCGAAAAGACAAAAAGTACAAACACGATTATTTCATTGGGAAGCTTAGTAAAGCTTATGCCATATATCTGACACAATAACAGGTTGGATATCAGATTTTTTTATTTACACTCTTTAGATTTTACACATTACAATTACATCAAAAAGTATTCTACTGCAAGATTATTATTGAAGGGAAAGGATCTTCCACTTTTTCCATGCTTTCGCCTTCACTATTTGACACTAAAATGACCAGGATGTCGCCACAATTTAAATTGACCAACGTAATATCGTGAAATTGACGGATCTGACCGTTTTAGTGTTAAGATTTCGATAAACACTAGTCAAGCTGCTTCCTCCGTAGCGTTGAAAGTTTTATAGAGCAAGTCGATCAACATAATCTATATCATTTAGTTGATCCATTTGCTTGCTATAAATAAAAAGCTACCTGTCTAAGGAACTAACTAAAATGTCATAAGCTCGAATTCTGTTAAATCGAGCGTGATGATAAAATAAACCATTGCGGATTCTATTATTTTTCACAGGTTTATTTTGTAGTTGATTAAAATAGTTAGTAACATATCACACGCCACTGACGGTGACAACTAACAAAATATATCAAAGTCTTATTTCATCTTCTTTGTTGTATTTCATAACGAATAGAAATAGGAGAAGTCATGGATAACATACTTTATCATCACTTAGAATGCTCATTTCGTTTACAATGTAATATTTAATTTATTGCAAAAATTGCAGCAATTCAAAGCTATCCAAAGTAACAGATTCCTATTGTTTTAATGCATTAATTACAATATATTGGCCCCAAACCAAAGGAATCTGCTATATTACATTACTCTCTTGCTTAGCATCTTACTAACGCCATTTTATTTACTTAGTAAACCATAACACTTCGACTTTGATTACATGAACCCAAAATAAAAAAAAAAAAGAATCCTGAAAGATGTCGATCTAGCACTTGTGCAATAGGAACATAAATTATTTATTTAAAATAGAATTTTGGACGCATGTATTCAATAAACGTAGCAAGTAACAGTCTACGATGAGCTTTTGTTCGATTCCTCAAGAAAACTATACATAAATGTAAATTATTTGTGCAAAAAAAAAACTAAAAACATACCGATGAATAATATAATGTCATTCCCATGCTATGGATGATGTCTGTATATGTTTGATGTAATGTTGTTACATCTATATATTACTTCATGATATGATTGCGGCGTTATATACAGTAATTGAAAAAATAAAACTACTGTCAAAGAAAGTATATAGACTATAAAAGAAACATACCATATGGAACGGAACATTGGTAAAAACCTACACAGGCGTATAATTAAATTGTATTATTATTTAATATTTTGTTTAAATTATGGAATTAAATTAAGTAAAGTACAGAATAAGGCCAACGTACTATTTCAAAATCTCAGTAGGACAATATGTTTTTACGAGGAATGTGCGTGCTATGTTGACACCCCGTGCTATGTTTAACGCAGAAACGCCAAGAGTACAGAAATTAAAGCAATTTGGAAAATACATTTTCCCAAACTTCAAAATATCGTTACTTTTTACTCACTTGGAACTAATTTTGTAATTATCTTTTCCAAGTCAATTAAGATGCTTAATTTGAAGAACACATTTTTTGAAACGTTATGGTCTGGTGTATTTAGTAATACGGTTTTCATTACACATTTTGAGATCTGTTGGAATCACTCTGTAAACTTTGTAAAATGATCTACAAATGAACACTAGACTCGTTTAGACAAAACGATTACGTTAAATTGTAAAATTCCACTCCTAATACTGCTAATATCAATTTTTTTCAACCTCTATTGCAATTCTAGGTATTTTCCTAATGAAAATTTAAGCAGCAATTTGTAATTTTAGGACGAACTGAGTACCTAAGAAAATAAAGCATCTACTTTGCTAAAATGTTTTCTACTTATTAAGAATATCAATTTCTTATTTGAAAAATTAAAAAGCTTTACATTCCATATATCATTAAGAGCGTGTGGTATTTACGTAGGTTATCTTCAACAATGGTTCTGGGGTTTGGACAGTGTAATAATAGCAACCATACAAGCACTTCTGACCCTTAAAAATCAAAAAGAGATAAAATATAAATTGCTTTATAAATGTTATTTTGCTGTAAAACTAGCGTAGCGGGTTAAAGCTCTTTTAATTAATTTCGTTGTTCAGATTTATGTCTTTCCTGGATAAATGTTATTTTAAATTTATTTAATTTTATATCGTTGTTTTTTATATATCAAACTATTGACGTGTAAATAAAAATAAATATATCTCATCTTTTATTTGGTCAGCTTTACGAGAAAAAAAATATATATTCACAAGCAATTTGGTTAGACGAGTAATAAAATGAAATATTCACACACATATATAAATGTAACAATAAATATTAGACGTCTGAAACGTGTACAAACAATGTTTTGTAATACGGAAGTCAGAGAGAAAGGCAAATTTTTTTGGGGAAATTTATAACTCAATTCGAGTCACAGAAACGTTACACAGTTATAATAAATCTAAACTGTGTTCTGTTACATTAATAGAAGTAAGAAAAGCAAGCTATGTATGTGTTAAATGGATGTAAAAGTAAAATTCTAATGGTTATAATTATTTACGCCTAGTTTAAGTAGCGAGTTTATTTAAACAAAACTTCTAGCAACTCCAATTTTAACGAATTATGCATAAGCGGTATTTTCAATTTTCAAGCTAGTCGGTAAATCTGTAACGGGAAGATTTTCTTTTTTGGTGCTATAAAATTAATGGTCAAAATCAAATATGTTTCATGTTTACCAAAAACCTGTAACTACCTACTCCTGTCATATTTACAACAATTTCAGTTTTGCAAGAATGTTTCCAAAAGATTTATTAATTTATCGTTAACTACGCAAAAGTAATGAATACGTTTGAAAAGTTAGGTGTAATTGGGCTTGAACCTGATTGTTTCCTACCTCTCCATGATGTATCACAGTAGCACAGGGATAAGTATCTAGAGTGTGGAACAGGGATAAGTACTCATAGCGTGGCAAAGGGTGAAGTGCCTATAGCATTGGGAATAACAAAAGTTGTCTTCATAATGAAGACTGGCCGTGATTCATACAACCAGCCGAAGTCATTTAGGCCTATAAATTTCACGTCCTTCCTTTTAAAGGTCCTAGAAAGACATATTAGGGACAATGCATTAAGAGTGTTGCCGCTCAATGACCACTAATATCTGCCTGTCTCCTCTATAAACGCATGAGGTGAGCCAGAAGGTCCAGTATACACTGAAATGCAAACATTGAAAGTGCTTTCGACAACAAATCTTTACGAGTACATATGCTCAGTGGAAATTTTTTATTTCGCACGCAATTTAAATTGATAGTTTAGGTAACAAAGCATATATTTCTCCAGTTCCTTGACGTACTACACGAGAATTTGATTTTTCTTGCAGGAATTGACAACTTAAATTTTGCACGAATTATTGCTTAAAAAGAATAATGAACAGCAAAGGAGCTAGATTATTGAAGCTTACAATCATCAAACATCTTGGTATATATATTGAAAGTACCTAACAAACTCGTTAAAAGATCAGTAAGGTACAAATAGATTATTATCCGGCTGCAACAATAGTTTGGTGGTGCATGTGTTATGATGGTGTAACAAAATTGTATCTCTCAAAAAAGAAAAATAGCGTTTATAAGTCTAATAGATACCCCATTTTAGAAAAAAAAAAAGACTAATCACGTAAATTCGATAACTAATAAAAGTCGTAATTGTATTGTATATAACAGGAATAGGTATATCTATCTCTATTCTATAAGTGAGTCAATGGATTGGCAAAACCATTCATTCTCCAAATAAAGGTAAACTTAACATTCATGATATACACATTGTGCCCCCGAATAATGATAAGTGGAAGAAATTGTTATTATTGATTTTACGATAAACAATTAATGAAAATGACAATAACAGTAATAATCATAGAAAACAAAACAAACACAGTAAATATTCAAATATTTTACAATTTTCATTAATGTACAATTACACACGCTTTCCAGCACTTTGAGCTGCCTTTCGTATGGTTCTTCTCGACGTTCTTCAATGTTTTACGAACATCAATTTTATAAATGTTATTTCCAAACAAGTCGCCATAAAAAATACTCCAGAGAATTTAAATCAGGAAATCTCACCGGCCATTCATTCAACAACTCCACTATCTCCAATCCAACGGTTTGGAATATCTTGATTTAAGTAATTCTTCACAATTGTCGGTGCGCCGTCTTGTTGCCACTATAAATATCGTTGATTTAATGGAATGTTATTATTTAAGAAATTAGGTTCGTATATGCGAAGAAGGTGTAAGTATCTTTCCAGAATTAATGTTTCTTCGTACATAACTGGTCCTGTACGAGACGATTTCCCAAAATGCCTATCCAAGTTAATCGTTTTTAAATAGACCGTTGTACATTACATCATTTTTGCATTCTTCAGCGCACTCTGAATACTTTTTATTGGAGGTACACACAGTGTAGTCGTTCTGGAGGTATTTGTAAT
Organism: Oryctes borbonicus; assembly: GCA_902654985.2. Lineage (NCBI taxonomy): Eukaryota > Metazoa > Arthropoda > Insecta > Coleoptera > Scarabaeidae > Oryctes > Oryctes borbonicus. Next base: position 2,720,064 of record LR736896.1, on the reverse strand, counting down.
ACTTTAGGCAATTTCTGTTTTGCAGATGTTTACAAAATTTCATTTCATTACAGTGTTGCTCAAAAATCGAATCTTGTAGCTGGTAGACAGCTAGTACGTATACTCACTATTCTAATGAAATGGTATGACTGTTCTAAATAAATTATCAAAGTGAACAAATGTCAATGAATAATAATTTATTTTGAATGGAATACCTGTAGGTTTCATTGGATCTGTAATAATTGCCTTCATATCTAAAATAAATATTTTTATTTATACTTGTAATCATTCAGGAGATAATTGCTATCTACGTTAAGTTTTAATTTAATTTTTTCTTGCAGAATAAATAGAATAAATTCGCCAAATCCTTGACTCATTTTGCGTAATGAGCTCACTACAATACAATACCTAACTTAGCTAACGAAAAGATATAATCATGGTGGTAATTATTCTTTTTCTACATATTTGGAATTGCCCTAGAAATACAAAACATTGTTCGCATGCATTCAAACGCTGAGTGTATATAGTTATATGTATGCTTTCCATGTATATATACTATCTACTGTTCGTACTAAGTACAATAAGATTGCTACGCATGCAGGTATAACTAACAAAGGTTATTGTTCATCTTCTAAATAGGACGGAGCTTTATGCAAAATAAAATAAAATACCACCCATTTCTGTAATTAACTGTAAGAAACTTATTTACAAGTATATCTATGACTATTATCTATTAGTATCAAGTTATATGTACCTATTTGTCTCTACGATTATCTGGTGTATGCCTATTCTTAGTAATGTAATTCTCTAATTGTAGGTTACTAGTCTTTATATACAGCAACGTGGAACGATATGGACACCTAAACTAATAAAACATTGACGTCGAAGCACATAAACCTTACCTGTTTGAGGAGCAATTCGCTGTTAGCACTTAAACAGGTAACTAAGTGCTTCGTTAAGCTAAGGAACGAGCCCAAAACGTCGATCGTGAGGTGGTCTCTAGAAGATCTCTGCAGCATAAAGCTGATTACCAGAAAACCACGATTCTGGATCATATGTTGCTGTACAGTTTGCGACGTTTCAACCAGTTCGCATATAAAACCTAGTAATTTTGAGCTGGAAATGAGAAAAACTATCGTAATAAAACGGATATAGATTTAAGTGAGGTGGTTTTACCATAATGTAGGATCACGTTTTGACTCCGAAGAACCGTTACATTCATAAGGCAAATCTAATTGAGAAAATAGGGGAAATAAGACTTGGATACCGCCTATTGAATTCAGTGTACTGTGGATGGAATGAGTTATCACAGCTTTCACATCCTGAAATAATAATAATCAATATACATTTTTTGAAATTTTGAGTTACAGAATGGGAAAGGTGCTTTAAGGACAACACAGAAAATTACTTCTGACTATGCATGGGCAACTGTTATGACACTTTTTGATCAAGCTGATGAAAATTATTTACAGCTTTAATGAATAACGAATATTTCGCTGAAGACAAAACATCCCGACTTTTTGTGGGACATTTGGAACAAACAAAAAAAGTTGTTTGGCATATTTTCATGGTATCTACATACAACAATGTGTTTTACATCACATGAAGACACCCAAAATAAGGTGTTCATTAATAACGTAATTAATATATAACTTTTTAACAAAAAAAAGCCAATTATGATTCAAATAAGAAAGTGTTTCACGTAAAGTCATAGTAATGATGAAGATAGAACAAAAAAGTATTTAAAAAAAGGTGTTGCTAATCCCTAAAATACTCCAAAATGAAGATTTCGCTGAAAAAATTTAATTTTGTAGTTTTTCTACATTTTTGTGTACTCATTGAAAAATTCTTATCCCATACGTCAGGTGTACAGCACACGATCAAAGCAATTGAAAATTGTTTGAAACATTAACTATCAAGCGGCAGGAAATTTTTATTGCTTCATTAGCGATGGATAAGCAATTAAGTATTCCAGAAAAGGTACAAATTATTCAATTTAGTGATATTGTACGCTTCAGCCGAGAGGCTGAGTTTAATGTGAGATACCCTGAACGTCCATCATAAGTTAGTCCATGTTGCACCTTTTCAAAGTTACCAGAGATATCAGTAAGTCAAGACAATTAAATAATCGAAGATACCTTGATGGTGCAGGAATATCAGCAGCATTTGGTAATAATCGTCGTACAGTTCTTCAAGATCTGAGTAGAAATCTCTTAAACTAAAATTTGGAGATGTCTTCGTCGACATAAAATCAAACCATACAAGTCTAAATTCTTGCACGCTCTTGAAGAAAGAGATTTGCGTACAGTGTATGCAGATCATCACAGAACTGCATATACTGGACAGCAGAGAACCCAAAGTTTGTGTTTAATTGTAAAAGACAATATTCACAAAGAGCTAATGAACGCTTTTTTTTTCTTCTACACGTAGTTAAACACCCAAAGGTTTTTACATGTTAAATACCGAATTAACGGATGCGATTGATGATTTGCCATGCATTATAAGCCGAGAACTGTATTTACAGCTCAGCTGACAACGCAAAAATAGTAAGAGCATGGTTGGACGAGAATTTTCCTTTACGATAGGTAGGTCGCAATAGTCCTTTAATGGAATAGCCTTCGAGATCGCCCAATATCACATCACGAAACGTTTTTCTTTGCGGAAGTATTAAATATATTGTGTATGCATCCAAACCTCGAAAGAGAGAGGACCTACGCGAGAGGATTTGACAAGCCTACTGCGAAATTTCACCGGAAATGTTACGACGCCTTGTAATAGATACTAGATAGTAGATAAATGTATTCTGCTTCAAGGTGACTTTGTGGAAAAATTATTTAAAAGTGTTTCAGAATTATAATTTAATGTATAATGTATTTTCAACTGTTTTGATTGTGCATTGCACACTTGGTGTTTGACATAAGAATCTTCCTTCATCGCTATTGTGACCCTATTTGAGACACCAGGTTTTATTTTAATAATAGTCGTCCAGATTTAGACTTCAAAAAAAACTCCTACAAAAATATTAATCGTAACGGCCTCTATCACCGGTAAAAGTTTTATACTTATTGCAATATGAATAAACAATTTGTTTAGATGTCTTCATATAAAGTGAAACATACTGTATATACCATCCAATTTTCATTCAAATTGGTGAATTTTGAATGCAAACATCCTGCTTGTAATAATATTAGAATTACTGGTAACACTATGATTAATAAAAAAAACATTTTTTTTTTGTAATACCAGGAGATTGAAATGAATATTTAAACGTTGTTTACTTACCTGTAACATGAGAGCATGTGGGGTGTGGACGAAATAAGAAATATTTCCTTTAGGAGCTGATTGCAAACAAAGTTGACTATCTGTTGCGACAGGGTTGTACATGAACACTATTGCGCTAGAAAGTTTCCCGTCGTATAGTACCTGAAATTTTCGGAGAGTTCGTTCTTGAATAACATGAAATATGTTCGCCAAAAGAAGAATAACATCACTCCAGCCATTCCGATCTCGATAAAACTTTTACATTACGGAATACTTCACAAAATAAACATTTCAATCCCAGAACTCAAACAAAAACTAATTTAAAATACATAGATATTAGATATCGATGTTAAATTAAACAGCTATTTTATTCTGGAAGCTACTTCTTAGATATGGGAAATAAAAATTGGATTTATCAGGCAACACATCATCTACAAATTCAATTCAACAGCGTAACGCAAACAATAACATCCAAATTAGATGGCAAACTACTAACTAAGCTGAAAATTATTTTATTTTCATCCATATCACGCATACGTATCACTGTCAGGATAAATTGGGAAAGTATTATCGAATAATAAAAAACTAAATAATGGATTTTAATACAAATTTAACGGACCGCGACATTTTCAAATGCACACAGCACAATACAAAACTAATCACAAGGTAGAAGCTACAAATATTCATTTCCAATATGATATGAGCGACAGCTATTCCAATCAACTAGCCAGTTACAAAGAGAATTAAATATTCAAAACGCGTAGGTACTTTTGAATATGTATTAAATGGAAATCATGGACGCAGTTTGATCTACTAAAATGTAGTGATATAGATATTGTGCAGATATCTTTTATCTGATAGTATATATTCTGGTACAAGTTCTATATTAGAATCTCTGAATGGGCGAAATAGTTAAAATGAATTTACATAAATAACAAACTCGAAGTTTCAAGGGACCAAAAATTATGTTGTAATACATGTTAATGACAGAGTTGGTACTACTTATTGAGCAATATACTCTATGTGTGATCGCCGTAGCACGCGCAAATGGTACAAAATATTTCAAAAAAGTCAATAAAACGGCAACATTTTTGAAAAGTCACGTTATTTGGTTAAAAAAGTGATGTAGATTTGTTTCATATTACAAATTTCTTTGGCTTCCCATTGCAATCGACATTTTTGGTCAAAATCTGACCTATTACAAAAAAGCTAAGAATTTAAATAACCTGTAATACAATTGTGAACCAGATTGAATTTTTAGGCAACTTCACATTCGGTAAAAACTAATGAGTTGCGCCTATGTATCATTTGAAACATTCTTATAGGTCAGTGTGTTAGTGTTTCGGACAGTAAAGATTACATTTGCTTGTACTGCGCAAAGAAATTGGCGAATCGGTCCTTATTTGTCGAAATTATCAATATGTAGACATTTAAAGGAGAATCTCCCACCAGGACTTCTTATTAAATATTGCTGGAAACATATCTATCAATCTACCATAGGGATCAATTTTTTATGATGTGGATACATTCTATATGAATATTCATTAAAAAAAATATTCAATGCGTATACATCATAACTATGTTTGTTGTAAATAAATGTTACTTTTGTTATTCAGAGCTTAAAAACCACTAAATTTTAATAATCATATATGCGTGGCGTCGCAATTTTATATTCACAGAATATGAAAGTGATTTTTTTATAAAATTTTATAAAATTTTTTTAGTAATTATTATTTTCTTTTATTTTTTAATTTTACTAATAGTTTGATTTCTAGATTGAGGTACAAAAACTGCTGTTGACTACTAACTAAAAAAAAGACAACTTCATTATACTTCTTCATTCTACCATTCACACATTTCCTACTAAATTCCTCATTCCATATACTCCACACTTGTGCGAACACTAAATAGCTAAACAATACACATTGAACTAAGGCTAAAATTAATCGATATGATCGAAAATAATAAAAAATAAAAAAAATCATGCTTACTGTACGTGCGTCTGGGGCATTCTGGATCATGCTACCGCTTTGTTCTAATTCACTCACCCTTTTGTGATTGTCGGGAAGGTTCAAATGACATTCATTATCGAATCGAAACTGACTCTGTGAGGAAGAAGAGCCCAAATTAGCGAAATTACAAGATCGGAATTCCGATTTTCGCCAACGTATTCGGTTCAAAGTTCTTACCTTATATCCGGGACCCAGCCTGTGCATCGCGCATATCTGATGTGTCGTCAGAGCTTCGCTGAATAAATATATTGCGGACATTTGCCCGCAAAATACTCGTTCCTCGTCCAATTCGGGCGTCGCTCCTATAAAGCATTTATCGAACGGCTGCAAGACAACAAGCAGGATGATGATATACCATTAGGCAAATTAGCTTTCGCGGATGGAGGAAAAAATAATTAGGATATTGCCGTAGGATGAGACTCCCACCGGTAAATGGAAATATCCATAAATAATGAGGAAATTTTCGTTTGATACATTAATAAGGTTGCTTTAAAAAGTAAATAAATGCTGTTGCTCCAAAGAAAATAATAATCCTTTTGACTTTAGCTTTTGAAAATAAAAACAAAAACATACGACAAAAATTAAAAACAATTGATCGAAGAATATCTTCTACAATCGAGCTTCATAGATTTTGAATGGAATATCTCTCATTTCATTGCTGCCCTTTTTGAGGACGTAAAACTTTAGAAGTAACAAAGATATCGATGAAAAATAAAAACTATGGTAGTTTATAGTTCAAGATCTGGGGTATCAAAAAATCAGAATGACGTTTTTTGAAATTCGTCGATTTTTAATATTTTCAAAAACAATGCTTAATTCGAAAAGGGGTCGTGAATATTTTTTGACGGCAAAAAAACTGCGTTTCTCCATAGCCTTAAAATGAGAAACCTAAAAACATGACGAATTAGATGTTTTATGATTGTGTTACTATGTTTAAAGCCTTTTTATTTTTATATAATTGTTTTAGGAATATTCATTAACTTCTTTTTTTGTTTTAAATCAGAATTGACCAATCTACGATTGGACTAATGATAGCAACTGTTGTTTTATTTTATTGATAGAACTAACTGCAAATTTCACCAGAATTATTGGCTTCTATTTCGCCCATACCAAAAATTAACGGAATGTCATCATGGGGGTATTAATCCGCCGAAATAATTGAATCCATTAGCGGTATAATAGAATTAAACTAACAATAGCAAAATTAAATGCTGTTCGGTATTCGTTGGCTTCACTGTTGCGATAATTTCATCCCAGTTTACGTCAACTAAATTAAAACGTATAAATTACGGTACTTACATCATTCGTCGAAACAAACCAAGCCATCTCTGTGCTAGACGCCAATTGCCCATTAACTAGACACTTGATTTCACTTTTCGTCCATCTGTTGTATATGTAAACAACAGCCAGCATGTACCACTGTAACACAGAGAGTGTGTGTGTGAGAGAGAGAGAGAGAGCGGACATAAGTCATGCAGTATGCAAATGGCTCGATCCGAACGGACCGAACCAAGGGGATATGTCTTACCTTCCTCGGCTGAAATTCATATTTCACGCAGTGCTGAAACCCCTTGCCTTTCACTTTCATTGAGGTTAATACTAGACAATTTCCGACGAAGTGGGCCGTATACCCAACACCCTTGCTTGTTTTAAAACTGAAAGAGAGAGGTTATAAACTAGTTTAGTTGGGCTGTATAATGAGTCGGTCTCATTTGAATAATTAGCGCTTTTGGAGACGATATCGAACCAAATCAAATGGAATTTGAAATTTTTGCATTACATACACTTATGGAGGCACAATTAAAAACGATTCATTCTGGGAATGTTTATTATTATAATTTTCAACCAAACTAATATTACCTTCACAATATGGTTCATGGTTATTTTGCTAAATGGTCGGTTCTTCTGCTAATGATAGTGAGTGGATTTAAAGTGTCGTAATTAAATTTTTTACATACTGCCGACGAAGCAAATAGTATCTGAATGTAAAAAGATGTAGGCATGTAGTTTCTTCCTATCAATGACCACAATCGTTTGGAGATTTGTTATAAAGGGACGATTTAACACTTTGTAATACGACTAATTATAAAAGAGTTTGATTTACCGTTTTTTCCAGAAAATTTTGTAAATTATAAACATTTTATTCTATGATACTTTCGAAAATCGAAAGCCATATTTTGGCGTATTGTTTGTTTTTATTTGTCCCGATTTAATCGGTATCTTTTTTAACCAACTATCAATCTGTCAATCGACAAAAGACCGCCTTCGTGTAGGGTCACAATTTAAATTCATTTATTTCCTAATAATTTGCTCTTTGCTGATAATGTGGCACTTTTCCACAAGTACTACAGATTACTAAAGGCTAAAAATATTTGTAGGCTTACTTATATCTATATTATTATGGGCAAACGACAAAATTTTGTATTTTTGTTGAAATTCATTCATAGTTCTGGGGTCTAATGACTTTACATCTTTACAAATTTATTTTTTTATTCACCATTGTCGTTTGAGAACCATCGCATAATAGAATCTTCCTCTTATGCTACAATGAATTTAGCCGTGCTGGTGAAGCTTCATTCAGCTCATGGATGTTCGCATTAGATACTTTATTCTGGGAAATTACGCGTGTCTAAACTTTGCGAGAACGTTTCCTCAAACAATCAATTCTTTCAGAAATTTTAATATACTTTATAAACAATCTGTATTGGGGCTTTCTTCCTTAGCTTTGGTTATTCCTTTCTGTTAATCACCAGTATTAACATAAAATTTCGATTCATCATTGAAGATCAATTATCACCGTCTGAAACGACTTTCGTTTGGGTTTCTGTGTCTCTTCTTTGGCCCAAAATTTATTGGTGATTTATTTATAACCACTAAAAATACCTTGTTTTCTGAAAACGTAAACTGCAACGTTTATTCACATGTTCTTTTATTTGGCATTGATTCTCAATATTATACATTTACGCTATTACAAAGAAAGCATTGGAAAGAATTAGAATTGTAAATGCATTTTATACGAACATTTAGTTAGTTACGGCTTGTGCTTTCATACAAAAAGTTCAAAATGGGAAAATGTTTTCAAGTAGGAAAAATGCGCTCTTTCAAGCACTTTTATTCCAGACAGCGAATCTTTTCACTTACCAGTATAAATAAGGCTTTTCTCTCTCTATATTTACCGAGTTGATAGGATCTAAACGAAACCATGTAGTAAAAGTGAAGCCATTTTCGTAAGGCCATTTAGCTAGTGGCGGCAGTACAACAGCCTATAAAGATAAGAATAAGGAAAAATAAATAAATAAACGTTGAGGATACCTAGACATAACAGTACGTGAAGGGGTTGTGGGCACCGAATTGACGATAAAAATGTTTGACGAGCAGTAAAATAATAAAAGTTAATTAGTTCGTGGAAATCGAATATTTTCGGAAAGGTGAATTTCTGTATTTGTTTATATAAAAAACAATTTCCTGTGTCGAAATATAAAGGTAATATGTAATAATAATAGTAAAGGATTAACAAACTAATGTGAGTGGAGGTGTAAAAAGTGTGCATTCCCATGTCCATATTTACTATATTCCCTCTTGTAAAATTATTCTTGATAACAACAACAAGAAACCTGGTGCTTCAGAAGCCCAAAAACCCCAAGAAATTGGTAGCATGAAGGACACTTTTGGGTTTGTAACAGTTTCTTTAATTAAGGTAACTGTTAATTTATAGAAATAAAAATTTTTCTTCCTAGTAAAATTATTAATGCTAAAGTTATTGCCAAGAGGAAAGTTGGTAATAATTTCATACTCGATATTTATTTTGACAACATGGTTATGATGTTAATGATATTCATAATGGTACATCTTATCTATTAACGTAAAAGTCTTTTATATATACATATACATATCTGCAATGTGCAGAATTGTACAACCACATAATAAATAAATATAGTCTAAGATTGCCTTTGTGAGTGTAACAATAACACATCACTCTCTATACCCAGGGATTTTGAAAGTCGACGTACTTTGAACGTATTGACAACGTCTGGCTAACAAAAAATGTTTGCTCTCGATGGGACGCCTTCGCTGAAAACAACTCGGTATTTGTATCCCCTAAGCTTCTCCCATTCCAGGATAAAAATTTCATTTGGAACTTACTTTGTTTTCCTTCAACTTACCGCGACGAACAAACACAACATACCCCGTCACGAGCGAACTTTATATAAAAGACACAGTTCATAGAGTGCGCTGTAATGTCCTTATTTTCTCCGAACTGCAAGAAAAACAGAACGACGGCGTGGAATTGTTCAAGTTTCCAGTCGTCGCGAGATAAAGAAAATTGAATTCGGAGCAAGAAACGGAAAACAAGAAGTTCGCCCGGCCTAACCGACAAGGGAGACAGGGAGATGTATCAGATATTTAACATGGTAGGTAGGTATCAGCCTGGGTCGTTGAGGTGCAAAACTTACCGATCCTTTGCGCCCTGGGAAACTAAAAAACACATCCGGCCCGCTCCTCTGAGGCATCTGACGCAAGACATTAAGAAGTTTTGCGGAGTGGCGAGGCTATAAAGACAAAAAGAGAAATGTAAGGGGAAAAAACGTTTAAGAGAGTCAGATTAGAACTAAATCGTTTACCGTCCGGATATATATCCGGAAAACGATCAAACTTAAATGAGAAATTGCATATTACACGCCGGTTACCGAGTTTCTTCTAAATACTTACCCATTTTCCGTTGATAGCTTTCATGGCACCAAAGAGAAGTTTTAGTTCTTTGACTGTTATGCTGTAGCTCGCTAACACTCCGAGCATTTCTATTAACAAATCTGCAAGAAAATTAGGTCTTTTAAAGAGGACTCACATTAATACTCATCAAACTATTTATAAAATAAACATATTTCCACATAGACCGCATAAAACATGTTATTAATTAATATTTAAAATCTCAACTCGCGTTGGTAAATAAATTTGAACTAATTTCCTTATTTGCAAATAGCCGTTATAAATGGCAATTTGCCATCCTGTAATTAAAAAATAGCTACTTCATCAAGCCGATAACTCTCGAATATGAATAAAGTGCGTTATTTTCTTGCTTCCACAGACATGCCATGCAATAGGTTTTATCGCTCTGGTTTTAGAATCTGGGGTACTTATTTACAATATGATTGAAAAACATTGTTACATCAAAGTCCTTATCTACTACGTAAAATAATGTTAATATTTTTAATTTATAGAAAGAAGGGTTAAATTAACTTTTACTAGAAGCGACTATTCCAGGTTTTTAGCCGTAAAACTGGTTCTTCTTGACGTTAGTATTTCTGTAAATACAAAAAAATGTTCTTACAACATCGCAATTGGTTAATGAAGCAAATTTCAAATATAATTTTAAAATACGGCCTTTGGCGAGTATATCAGTATTTAGATTTGATGCGAATAATTTGAAAGACAAGCAGAAATATGTAAATCAGCGAAACTATGTATATGTACAGGAAGAATTCGATATCGGAACGATGTACTACCTTTCATTATCTATCCCAGACTGAGTATGTGCGCTCTTGTTTCCTAACGACAAGCACGAACGAACAGCTATGCCAGCAAGAACGTGCTTCCGTACGGCTTGACCATGTTTGATGATATATTACAAGACAAAAGATCGTAATATTTTTTTATCATTTACTTTTTACTGGTTTCCTTTTGTTATTCAAAAGCGCGCTTTCATGTATAAGAAGCATAAAATTAAAATTAAACAATGTTATTAGGAGAAAGTATTTTTTTTTTTCGAAATATACACTTCATCTGACATTCTAATTTACCAAAAGGACAAGCAAAAGGACAGGCAAAAAATAAAGCGCGTAACAGCTAGCTTCACGGTGTTCATAAATGTAGATATTGATAGACTGACTTGCTACAGATAGAATTTTTTTCCGACAAACACGTATACGGCAAGCTTTGAAATGACAGCTAAACTAAAAAAGACATTTGGTATTTCTAAAACCGGTTCGTTATAAAAGGAAGCAAAAAATTAACCGTTTGTTGTATCGTACCTTGTTCTAACCGTCACGTGTTTTCGCACAACTTTTTAAAAGAGTACTCCGGCGCTTCACAAAGCAAAATCGAGATAATACGCTCCAGTCTGTTAAACGAGATTGCTTGTAAGAGAAATTCAATTTTATATCCCGCCCAAAGAATTTTGGAAGATTTTATATTCCTGGTTCATTTAATTTTTTTTTTCATAACGAATCGATTTTCCCCATATTATATATTCGTATATATTATTATATAGTCATATTTTTCCAATATTGTAGATGGTACGCATTTAGTCGCGCCGATAAAGTATATATTTGTGTAGCATGAGGTGAGATATCCAAGAAAAGTAGACTTGTTTAAACAAAATTAAAATGGGGTACATGGGTATATGGATGATATTGAAAAATTCTGAACGGCGTTCAAAGATAGATCTAGAGCAAACACAGCTGTAAAAAAAATGATGGATAGTTTAAAATTTAACAAGATTTTCAATAGTAAAATTGTTTTTTATTTCGATTTTTATTCAATGAGATTTTTACATTTCAGTAAATGTACGTAATGTAATGACATATTCAGAGCTTGGAATTGTGCTTAGTGTGTAAACGGTAAGACAATATTTTTCGATAAAGTAATATAAACTATTTTTCAAAAATAAAATTGGTATGCAGGGTAATCGATAAGTAGCCAATGTACTCTGCTATTTTATAGAACATTCTGTGTTTTATTAAATTTTTAGTTTTTTAATTTAGAAATAAACCAGCGATATATGGACTAGCAGATTTCAACATATTTATAATTTTGTTTTCAATCACCAGAACATAGATATCTCTATTTCCTTTAAAATTAAACGTGTTCCGGGTTTAGGCGGAGTCATGGTTGATAATCGAAAACACGACGTTTCGCCCACAGAAGCAAATGTGGTAGGCCACAGTTAGCATTAACAACAAGTCTGCAGAAACTAGTGCGGTTCACGAAATTAACAGAGACTAGATAGACTTGTGTTTTGTCGACTCTCCGGAAAACCAGTAGCTAACATGAATCCATTATCATGAGACGAATAAACACGAGTCTGTCTAGTCTCTGCTAATCGTGAAGCGCAACTCATTTCTACAGGCTTAGTTAGCACTGTAGCAACCGCTAAAGACGAATCTAACAGAGCGGGAAGCAATTCATCATGGTAATTCAATATGTGAACGAATAGACGAAAATCAACTGCACAGTTGGCAAAGTGAAGAAGAAGCCCCATATAATTGTGGGCGAATCGTCGACTTGTGTGATTACTTACCACGACACGGCCCAAACACTGGCTGTGGAAGCCAATGCAGGACAAATTCATCTGATGATGATAAAGTTCAAAATTACCATTATTTTTTCTTGGTGGCACAAAACATGGAACAATTGTCGATAACACCAAAAGTTAATTCACAAAAAGTAAAAATCCTTTCTATACACAGGGACACTTTGGAACTACTGATATATCTTATAAGCTTTGCATGCAGATAATATGGATACAGTTTGTAAGCAGGATCATTTTTGGCGAATAACTTCGTTCTTAAAAGCTCAATGTTGCGTACACTTTATCTTTGATAGGAAAGCGAATTGAAATTTTTTGTTCAAGTTCGGAATAAAATACACTAGACCATCAGTTTCGTTTAACGGAACAATAAAATGAAATTGGACGATCATTAGACATTATTTGGAATTAAGACGAAACACTAGATAGTTTTGAGAACAAGTTTTTTTTTATATTTTTCCTAAAAACATTAAATCTAAAACCGATAATTGAAGCAAAATAATCTCAAACACGCGAAGGTAACAAAGCAAAATTATTTTTTTTACCGACGATGTTGTCTTTACGTCCTAATTGATCTGCAATTCTAAAACATCTCAAACATTTAAATTTAATTTCATATTAATTTTGATGAATTTAGCCCTTAGTATCCAGTTAATTCTTTATTAATAATCTAACTGTTATTACATTGGTAAATTGCTAGCAGATAGAATATTTTTGAAATCCACGTGTATTATTAAATAATTTTAATAAATTCAATTTAATAAAACAAATAAATATAAAGTTATTATTAACAGACCAGCTCTCAAAAATTCTCCCTCGATTCTTCAAAAATTTCATTCGGAAATGGTATCAAAGTAAATAGACGCTTTGATGCTCAAAACTCGAACAGTGAAATATCGATAGTAGGTGCTAGAAGCGGAAACAAAGAAGCAATAGTCTGTAGCCTTCGCTATGGCGTACTGTAAGTTATCTACGTAGGTTTAGGGAGGACGTGTTTCGCGTAGAGATTTATTTCGATTTAGTATTGTGAGGCCGACAGATAGAATGGGAAAAAAGAAAAATCTTAAAATTACCTGCAACTACGATATCCGCATTGCGAAGCCTTTTTAGGACGTGCTCGATCAGACCGACGTCTGTGCATGCCTGCAAATTGCGGACGCTCTTCCTCAGAATAGCAATGAAAACACTCCATATTTCAGCCTGAAACAAAAAAGATCAAAAGATTTTAGAGATTCGAGACGTCGATATGTGTTGTTGTGGAATAAACGGATTTTATTTATCTGCATGTGATTCTACATACGTATGGAGTGTTGTGTTTGATATATTCTCCTGCTGGAATAAGTATGTATTCAGCTCTTTACGCTGATTTTATTTATGAGGTATAAATTGTTTTCTACCTGGATTTAAGCACGCAACTTCTCACATGTTTAATTTGATTTTTTTATTTCTGACTTTATATTTTAACACGGCAGATCTTTGATATGCAGGTTACTGATTGAAATTTCTTAAGAAGAGAAGAAACCAGAAACGATTCTCAATAATAAGAAAATGCTCGAATAGTTACAGCTTCATTTTCTACAAAAGATGTTTCAAAATTTCTAATATGCTTTCTGATCTAAAAATCTCAAAAAAAAAACAAGACAAACAAAATTTGTTTGTCGGACTTAGCGTCCTCGCAGAAAAAAAGTAACATCTTTACCATCCTCCATTTAAATAAAAAATCTCTTAGTGAAATAAAACTGAGGCAATTGCGTGGAGCAATACAATTATGATTTGTTTTTGTAATCTTTTTATAACCAATAGTTTCTTTAATTGCTCTCTGTTTGAGTTGATAAGCGAATGCTAGTTAGGCGATTATTGTGGAAGCTAACAAATGAAGCTGATGAAGAACATTTAGGGTCGATGTAGTTTGTACACAAGAAAATATTAATTAATCAGCGAAACATCGAGTATATTAGTGCAACAAATAAAGCAAAATTCGAAAGGCACTACTTCAATGAAAAGCAGCCGCAAGCTATCAAAAATCTTCGATGTATTGTCGAAAACTCGCGGAACAGGACGATTACAAAAACTTGCTGTCTTTCTTTGTGAAAGGAAGATTTTGAGAATAGCATTGAAGCGTTAGTGGATCTAGTTAGATAGTTCCGCAAATTGTACCTAGAAAATTGAGCAAATAATAAAATACGTCAGCAATTGCTACTTGAAAGTATTATAAAAATGCAAGTAAAGATTGTAGGTTGCGGGAGTTATGTTGACGAGCTAGCTGAGCTATATTATCAGCGTCGGCGTCGCTTTCAGACGCTGGTAATGATAATATCGCCCAAACCAAATTAGTTTAGCTCGTATAGCTAGGCGTCCGCCAATAAACGCCCCGTGTAATGGTGTAGCCGTCGAACTTTCAAGTACCTCAGACAGCCTGTGTATTTTGTTATAGCGTGGTGTCTAGAAGATGATATCAATTACATTAGCGAACGTTTTCTGTGTATATATTTTCCTTCATAAAGGCATATCTTTAATAATAACTTTTGATTATTTGATGGCTATGGAAAGCTAAATTACTCTGTAAGTTATTGATTGGGGCAAATATTTTTAAATTACGTACATGGCTATGCATATTACAGCAATAATATCTCTTGATGAATCTCAGCGCTAGTCTAGAAATTTCTTTCTTGAGTTTGTTGGGTGTTGAAAAGCTGATCCTCAGCCTTTCCTATTTTGCACAGATAATATTTTAGAACTACGTGGTTTGTTATTAAGCCCGTCAGTAATTTGATCCCTTCTTTGCAAAAAGGGGATACTGTGTTATTTTTGGCGAGTTTCATATGAATGCCTTTGCCTGACTTTATCTTGGTACATTTTGCCAGTACAAATTCTTTTGATTTTCCTCTGGGTTTAGATCAGTGAAAGGCATATTTGAGAGCTTCTTTGAATATGTAACACATTTTGCACCTACAGATATATTTCTTAAAGCACCCGCTATAATGCACATATATTGACACCCTACCATACACATAGCTATAAGACGATATCTAAATTTATTCGACACTCGTTTCGGTAGCGAACGAGATCTAACCATGTCGAAAATTCGCACAAGTTCGAAGGATTTATTCGATTTACCCAAACGAAATTATGCCAACGAACGTGAAGTGTTTAGCGCGCCCTGAACGAAGGTGAAAGAAAAACTCCTATCGTACAAGGCACCCTATACACGACATGCATTTAGCGAGAATGGGCGAATTTACGACGGTCACGTGTCGCTGTCATGTGTCACAGGTGTATGACGGCGAACGAATAGGATTCATGTGTGTAGTAGTCAGCTATGGTAACGACACTCGACGTCGATGCGGCAGCTCCCTTTAACGGGCGAACGAAATACTGCGACGCGTATGTGTGAGGGTGTATGGTGTCGAAATATTTCAGCGCCCAGGTCCCATCTGCGTATCGGATTATAATGTCAATTAGGACGCCGCCGTCTGATTATTAATCGAGACCCGGAGAGGTCCGTTTATCGATCATGTTGTCTCGAGTACACCATTATTCGCGGAAAAAATATTAATTAGATTTATGTCGCGCTAAGTGCTTTTTACGGGGTAGGATAGATAAACATGGGATGTATTATTTGCTAAAGAATCGACGTGGTGAATTGCTGATGGTGGTTTTAGTTTTAATTGTCTTTAGTTGTTTCTATATTAAATTAGAAATAATATTAGCCTTTCAAAATATATAGGCTAAGCCCTTCCTGGTTTGTAATAAAAGCTATGAGACAGTTTTGCCTAAAAGCATTTTACACTCTTAACACTTGACAGTTAACGCTTAACACGGATTAGATATATGAAAAACCAAATTTGTAACCTACATGTGGTTCTAAAAGTTATGTGGATAATGAAACTAGAGAGATAAAGAGATAAAATGACTCATCTGTAAGCCTGCAGAAACGAGTACATTTTCCGTGCGCTTCACTTAGTTAGCAGAGACTAGACAGGCTCGTGTTTTGTCGACTCTCGGAGGAACTGATAGGTAAAAGTCTATCGTCATACACGTTTTTGATTATTTATTTTCATCCTATAAAGTAAGCTGTAAAATACAAACATGTCTGTATTAAAATACATGATATCTAAAAAAAATTAGGATAATTTTTTGTAAACTATTGTAATGCATGTTTCTATCGTCATTTTCATTATCGCTGTTCTGTTCACTGTCTAAATCTACTATAAAATTCTAGACATCTTCTTCTAGACATGTTCCTGGAATTCTGCTGAGGTCTTTCCTATGTCAATTGCATCCTCCTTTATCATTGGAGCCAAACAAAATGAGATTGTTATCACTACGTAGCATTCACGGGACTGGTAACGCAGTGTCTAGCGGGCTGCGTTGCAGGTATGTTAGTAGCTAAATGTTTAAGATGGCTCATTCATCACTTATTTGCTATATTCCTCTTCATCTACCTGGTTCCAATTGAGTTTCGGTGTTGTCTCATAATTCATTCGATAACCATACCGCTTCTGTATCTTTTGTAATGCTTACATCCAACAAAATTAGTTTTAGAATCCTTCACAGTTCAACTAGCTAGACTGTAATTTTACTGCTCAGTATATTAAAAGTAACACAAATGAAACTTGCTAGGCTTGCCAAATTTTTCGAGCAGTAAATTGGAAGCCATGCTGATGCCTTTCAAGAATTTGATTTCCTTTTTGTCCCACAAAGAGGACGTTTCGAAGCAACCGAAGCAATCGAAGAAATTAGTAGTCACTCTTCAATCACTAACTAGAAAATTATGACCTTTCTTCCGCTTTTTCTTAATTTCCTCGACCGTCAACTGAAGGATTTTGGTTCCTTAGTGTAAATTGTCACAATCCTCCGGATCTAGTCGTTGACTTCAGTTAAGGTGCCAAAAAAACCTATGTAGGATATACATCGTGCTAGATTCTCAATGTGGTTAATTCCATTAAAAACCTACTTATAAAACCCCTTTGATTCCTAGAAATAATACGTTTTCGCCATAGATAAGCTCTGAGAAAATCATCTGCCGAATGAATGAAAATGAATGAAAAATATGTGTATATACATTTGAAACCTTTAATTTAAAACATTTAATTTTAAATTAAATTTACAAGAGCAGGTGATCTCGATTTATTTAAACCCTCATATTTGCAAATGCGAAAATAGTCCGCGGCTAAATTATATTTAATCATGATAAAGTACTCTATTCACGTAAACTTACTTTGGGGATCACCCATTTTTTTCTTCCATTTTTCATCCATTTTTTTTTTCTCCGCAGATCCTTAAAATACAATTAGCTTAGTAAAAAGTTTCAGATATTGCCCGTTCGAAAATCCGCGGTTTAAAATTTAATTAATCCACGTGTCCGTATTAATGAACGCCGCTGCGCTGTATATTTTCCAAGTAAACGCCTTTTTTTCTTTTTCTCTTCATTCGAGGAGTGTTTATGTTGTTTTTCGTTGATTCTTTTGCATTCGTTCCTAGTTGCCGGATTGGTGTACGCTGTGAACGAATCCAATGAATTAATTCTGCCTTCGCGCAACGACATAGTATATTTCAATCAGCTCGTACTTTCAATAAAGTTCCGTTTCGTAGCTTGATTATATTGGATTCGTTCTAATATTTCAGCAACTTTCTATGCAGCGTAGTATTTATAGGGTGAGCGAACGCCGAATTTTGTTTGTTAGAGCAGGTTTGAAACTATTCAAGTAATAACTCAAAACTTTTACAGGATATGCTCTTGGTGCTTATTAAATAACTGATATTACAATCAGTTCCATTATGTTGTATACAATGACGCAGTTAGTGATGTACTGTTTTGTTTGACACTCGCCATTGGTCGTTTTGCCCTTTTCAAGGTAATCAATGTGGATTATCCTACGTACGTCCTAAAATACTGTAGCCATGATCTTGTTGGTGGCTTTGGCTTTCTGGCGGCCACGAAAAACCCTCTGTTTGGACTGTTCTATAGTCTGGTGTGTTGTGATGAATTGTTGTCAAATCGCAATAGTTGTTGCAAAATGATGCATAACATTGGGAAAAGTTATGGTATGATGAAATAACATAGCTGATTAACCTCATCATATAATAATACAGAGTAAATCGGTCAAATGACTTTTGAGAAGGCGAATAAACTTCAAAACCAATCATATGTTATAAGATCAATCAAAAAAAAACTGTCGACCTTTTTTTGTAGCCAATCAAATTCTAGTTTGTGATTTCTGCTGGAAGAAACCTTATACTATTGTCAAGGATTTATATACAATTAATGTAATTTTTAAAGCAACGAAAATGAGTATTTTTTACACGTACGTATTTTGTATTTACGCAGAAAAGAAGATTATATGGCTTAAAAAAAGTCCTGGAAATGAATCCCTGTCTGGATCGTACAAGTTAGATTTTCATAATACCAGGCACTGAAATTTATGCTCCTGTTACAAGATTAGAATATAGATGTACTAAAAACAGCGTATATGTCAATCCAATTCCATTTCCAGAACAACATTATCTGCTATTATTTATCATTGTGCTACTACGTGATATGAACCCTTTGACAGTTAAAATAACCCTTTGTCTGTATTTTGCGCGTGTTCCACTGTTAACAAAACAAGCAGACACGACCAGATTCAACAATGATAATGCAAACAAACGTTTATTTACCAACAATAACGAATTATTGCGTATTACTGATGATCGTTCAACATACAAGCATCGGATAATTACAGTGCCGGAATCTAAATTGAGAGAGAAGTTTACATTTTACCTCCTCTTTGAAGAGTAAATTTTCCCATGTAAATAATTTCAAGGACTAAAATTGATGAGAAGAAAAGAAAAAAAAACGGGAGAAGCGGGATCTCGGGTCTAGTGAAGATAAAGAATGGTTCTTGATTTGATTAAGCATTTTGGTGAAAAATTATCACACAGGACAATAATCCTATTTGATATAGGAAAATAAATACATTTATCAAGTCCTAAGTTGCCTGGTGTGGCATTCTAATTCACTGAAAGAAAGTAGGTGTAGAAATTTGCCAGTAAGAAAAGGAAGATATAACATTTCAATGTAAAGACTTCGACCTTCGACTTTCTCTTCCTTCCATACCCGAAACAATGTGATAACTGAAAAACATCAGCTTTTGAGGTACAATTAATTATTAGTTTTGTTGGATTAAATTACATTTGTAGAAGCTATGGAACTATGCCAGCGATAGTAATTTGTATTATTCGATGTAGGTAGGTCAATGTGCTCTACAGATAACTTCTGTTATATTAATTACTGCGGAGATTCTTGAGCATTTAAAACGCAGAAGTAAACGAATTTTGCTTTTACAAGTATTACTTGAAAATATTCAGCTTTTTCAAGTTTCTGCACAATCTTTTAGAACTAAAGTCCGTTTTCTGTTGATGGTTTGCTCAAATCATAAAACGGATGATAGAATTAAAAACGGTATACTTTCTTGTAAGACAGGTTATATTAAGCAGTAAACCAAAATTTCATCACGGCGAAACTGGGAACCAACCGCGAATTATACTGAAGCAGCTAATTGAGCCTTCCATAGGGTAAAGTAGAAATAAACGTAAACGTTAGCGTAGCAGACTTTCGTCATAATCATTAGCAGCCTACGATGTTTAATATTTTCTCTAAATGCACTCCAATCGTGGTAGGCAGGTCTAGAATATCTCATATAACGTTGTCCGTAATTACAGAAGGAACGTAAGGTTCGGGTTTATTGCAGGTTACAGGGTAACTGTTATTTCGTTACTGAAGCGAGTTGAGTTGAGTGAGAATACATAGGTACACACCGGTGAGACCCACAAAAGGAGAAAGTTGGATAATGTTACTATGTGAACTCCCCGGTTAATAGCAAATGTGTTTCGTAATTATTGCTACGTCGGAAAAAGCTTTTAAGGCCCTTAAAATAAATGGCCTGGCAGCTTGTATTGTACGAATTTGAAGAACATTCGACAAATTTCCTGGTCGATGTAAGCGCTAGCCAACACGACGCGATATTGATTAATTTTTAAACGTTTTTCATTTATCGTACAAAACAAAACGATTGTCATTATTAATTTCAGTCGGAACAGCTTGAAAATTGAAACGATGTAATTACTTTTGCTGTATTACAACAAGAACTTCTTAGACATTTATTGAATCTGTCTGTTAAAATGTCTGTCGGGTATTATATGCTATCGATTTTGTAATATTTCATCAAATCCGCTTGGGTAAACGAAAGGCAGACGTTCTTTGATACACGTTTTACGTAATTACGTATCAAATCAATAACGCTTTTACATGGAGTGTGTTTAATAAAAAAAAATGCTTTAAAATTATAATTGAATTTAATTTTTTATTAGTGTAGTGAAAGAGACAAATGTATTTTAAAATAAACAGAATTTGAAATGATTTATTTCAAAATTTTATTCTACCTATTTTAGATGTTAATGGTAGAGGATCAATTTGCATATTATTTACAGAGTTTCATAATCTCCATAGCTTCAGATCCCCGGATTTAAATAAACACCAAACTAAGCTTTAGATATTTTTTTAATCTCGTATTACACATATAGTGCAATTTTAAATTAATGGCTTGAGGTTAACCCTGTGTGAGATCGTCTTAATAGAAAATATTTGAATGAGGGCTCTTTTCTCACGAGTTCTTTATTCTGTACTAAAGTTTCAACTTTAGTTCATCGACCACCGTGTATCTGCAACTGGCCTGCTAATGTAAATTTTTTTGTGAAACCGGTTGCATTGGTATATTCATAATAAGAGAAAAGAGACCCTCTTTCAAATTTTTCTATCATTTCAAATTAGTTTATTTTGTAAAATTATGTTCCTCGAGTGACGGTCTTCATTAGTAACGCAACTTCGCAATCTCTTACCAAAATTTTTCAATTCTTAGTGTCAACCCAGGCAGAGTGGCAGCAATTTTCTGAGTTATTGCTTCCTTCAAGATCTCAATAATTTGGCTTTAAAATGAAGTTACACGGCTTTTCTAATTTCTTTCATTTAATTCTTGAGCCAGCATAATTTGGTGAGAATGCAATCTAGGTGCTTTAATACTCGAATTAGAAAGCCCCAATGCAGCAGTATATTGGAAGTCTTGAAATTGCTCAACGGAAGCTCTCACAGAAACCACATTTGTCGCTGTCACTGCAGTCCGAAGTGGGCAAGGGAATTTCTTGTTCAATACAGAACTTGTCTACCTAAAGTGTAACACTCACGACACGAGTGGTTTTCTTAACCGGAATGCAATCACGTCGCGCCGGCGGACCACAGAGCAGATACGAAGTGCTGCGTTGCTTTCATAAAGTCGCTATTATAAATAAACTATCTAAATCCACAAACATGCCAACAATCTCAATAGAAACGATGATTACGTGTTACATTTTCAGTGGAAATCTCTTCTATCCGAATCCTCCAATTGCGACCTGTCTCATACGCTTCGCCCCTCTATTCAACCTTATGAAAACCTCTCCCCGAGCGACCACAATTATTCTTCTCACAGCAGCGATGAAACATGCAACAGCCCAGACGAAACTCCATGCAACTGAGAGCGAAATGTCGGCATACTCGTGCAATTGCGGCGCGGTTTCAACCTGGTAACCGTTACATACAACGGCAATGCTACAGAGGAAATTTCTAACCGCCTTGCTAAAACCTTGTGAGCAATCCTAGCCATAGAAAACAGTGCAAATATAAATACAACCAATCTATCTTACACAAAAACCGAATATATACAATTGTCTGTTCAAGCAGTAAGTGCCACTTTTCCGCCAAATTGTGGCCGAATGAGGTTGCAACAATTCTTTTTAAGACTCAATATGTCGTTCTTTTTTTTTGCCTGTCAATCCGCTCTTATTTCTTGTTAGGTAATAACCAGGAAAATGTATTTGCTATTCATTTCAAATGTTCTAACTGTATCACAAAATATTTAAGAGAAAAATGCATCAATCACGTTAGATTTTATCACTCTAACGTTAACTATGGCTGGAAATTGCGTTTTTTTCTGGTATATGTATATATATATGGCTTGCTAAATGGGCCGTGAATTACGTTTAACATTTATTTTACAGTTTCTGCCTGCGTAGGATTTATCGGGTTGATAGTTGTACGGTGATTAGTTGACGATTTATGGCGTAGGATATTGTTTTTCCGCGGCAAATATTTATGAAATCGCAAACTGAATATAGCGTCATCGAAATAGTTATTTACTCATTCCGCTCTGTTTGTTCTGCGGGTATTTGAATTAACCTCGTTTTCCCAAAGGTGCACTTATAATGTTGGGACAAACAGTCCAATATTCAATTTAAATATGTGTTTGGTGTAGAATAATATTTGCTTGAATAGTATCATACGTTGTAAAGGAAGTCTACATTTAATATTTCCCTTTCGACAACATATCATAGAGAAAATATTAAAAAATTTACGTTCATATCTTTTATACACCGAGAAAAAAAAATTTAATAATATATTTATTAAGAAATTTATATTTACGCTAAAGAAAATATATATTTGGAATGGCAATACCATTTCTTTGGGTGTGCATTCGGTGTTAAAAGGTAAATGATATGGGATGGTACCAGGTGTGTTTGAAAATTATTTTCATGTCATATCTTCTATTTCAAACCATGTTCAGTTAAAAACATCAAAGTAATGAAGACATGATTCGTATGCTATATATGGAAAAAGTTGATGTCTCATGGGAAATTATTGCTACCTTCTTTGTTATGCTCGACGTTGTAATCTCTAGCTCGCTGAGGCATGTTTTAGAGTGCTGCTATTGGTAACGGGATGATATACCCATTCAGCGTGTGTGTTGTGTTTTAAACATGCTTTAAAAGGTATGCTAAAGTGCCGAATCTCATCGAATAATAAGGAAGTCAAAAAGCAACATAGGCAGAGCTTGACTTCAATTGAACAATGAAGTGCAGCATGTCAGTAAAATTTATTATAAAATATACGAAAACATTATATGTGGTTCACAAAACCCGATAATCAGCCAAAAGAATCTAGGAATAAGTAAAGTTAACATCCCTCTTTTTACATGGACAAGCTTCAGCAAGTGTTCATGAATAAAATTTCAGATCCACTGCTCTTTCTATTCCGAGATTCCAATGATATTTTTTTATGTTTCAATGTACTCTATTTTTTCTCTGTAAAGCGACAGCTGTTAGCGATTAAAGGAGTAACATGGAGCAACATCATGTAAATTTTGGCGATTATTTAGAAATATACGCGTGTTGTTCCACATTGCTACATATCTTACATCGCCAACTAGAAGTTGCAATATATCTATTGATTTGGAAAATTCATAACAATATTTGCCGAGAATCCTAAAAAATCGTCGCCATAACTTATCCGGCTAACGGAATCATCGTCTTCTTTAATGCACGTTCGCAGGGAAAAATCAATTTATCAATTTTGCCGACTGACTTTTGATTTCTGATATACCCATGTTTCAATCAGCAGGTTTCTACCGATCAACTAGAAACTGCTCGCACGAGTCCGTCACTCACTGGAAAGAGACGGCTAGTCGCCGGTTGGACCCTCCTTTCCCCGTGCTCCCCATCTTAGAGAAGTTCCCTTCCCAATCTTTGATGGGTACCGATCTCTCATTCTAGCGCGCGCAAGGCGACAACTATTGGCGTGTCGGAGCCTAGATCATCCAAGTGCGACAACTATCGGCCCTTCGGGGCCTAGGCCGTCAAGCACTAGCGATTATCGACCAGCAACGAAAAGAGAACAGACCATGAGGTGTAATCGACCCGCCCGCGATTTAAGCTTATACAACGGGGTAGATTCCGCCGCTTGGCGGAAAATTTGAAACGGGAGTCGTTTAAACTATTCAGAGAGCTGTTCAAGATGTTCAAGCTAGTCAGGGAGCTGTTCAAGGTGTTCAAGCTATTCAGGGAGCTGGTCCAGCTGTCCAAAAAGCCACTTAAGTCGTTGGGAGTTAGCTCCCGAAACAGCCTCAAACGGCTCCTTCAACTGCTTCCAGTGGCATAGGAATTACTTCCAACGGCTTAGAACAGCTCGAGTTGAACGGCTTGTTGAACAGCTACAACGTCACGGGTTACGTAATAAGCTCGAGGGAGAAATGGCGGGGATAAAATATGAATTTGAACCTCCATAAAAAATACATGGGATTTTGGGCCAGAATTGTCCTAACTATACTGATTGTTCTTTTTCTATTCCAGAAATACATGCTCACTTTTAACAGCTCCCAAAACAACACAACTCAATGAATCTCTCCGAAATTTTAACGTCGACAAAGAATAGTACTCACAGTTGATAACGCAGATTTTGACACAAAGCGCCATATGTCACCGAACATGGGTATTTTTCATATCATCCTCACATTGCTATCGACGAAATGTGGAAGTCCGGGTTAAAAAGCTACTGTAGATATGGGTAAAAATTTCAAGAGAGCCCTTGCCGAAAACAATTTGATAAATTTTAGTTTTTATAGCTATTTGTAAAAATTTTTTGTTTGCGCCAACATTGATGGTCATATGGTATTTTTAATAATAAATCACAACACGGTCTTTTAAGGGATATTGCCTCTCTCGAATAAAATCTGACTAGCAAAAAGTGTACCAGGGGAAAAACAACGTTGAAAAGTTCGTAATTAATTTTTAGAAAGTACAATATAATCCACTTGACAGAAATTAGACGTACGTTTGGCTTCTATTACATATACGGACCGCTTTTCATCATCGCATGGTGGCGCATACACATTCGACGGACGTTGATGTATTGCGCGGGATCTCGTCAAACTTTTACCTTTTTATCATCATCTATCATACAGGCGACGAATAAACGGTAAAATCCGTTGTCACGTCGCGCCTAGCCGCGCTTACAAATAATAATTGTATATTAATGGCTGGTTATTTAACAATTTAACGAGCACCGTCGATCACGAGGACGCCGTTACAGGGCGTCGATGATAACGCCCAAAATTGAGATAGAAATGGACGCTTCAATTTAAAATATTTATGATAACGTTGCATTTAAATAGGCAAAGATATATTGCATACCTTTGTATGTGGGTTGCGGAGTTGCAAAACTAAACAATTTAATATCTATTGCAATTTAGAGCGATAAATGTTAGTAGCGACAGGGTATTTCGTTTGTATTTATGTTGTATTCTTACTATTTATTTATTAAATAAACTAAACAGTGCAA
>LR736896.1:2680178-2694310 GCA_902654985.2 Oryctes borbonicus | reverse complement strand
GTTACCTGGAGATAACCTTAAAAACTAAAAGTCACTAATAGCTAACATTTATGATAGCATCAGATGTGGTTCTTCTCATGTAATTTTAGTTAAATTTGCGGGCTGAATGCAGAAAAATTAGCATATTTCTCGATCAAACTAAAAGGGAAAGTTATCTGGAGTGGTATCGTTGGTAATTTCGTCAATTTGGTAATAATTTCGATGAAGAATATATTTCAAGACAGTGAAGTTGGACGCCAAATTTACCTAAAAAAAAACACAAACAGGCACATAATTTGTCAAAATTTACGTAAATACAAGTTAGCACGCGCACAATAAGCAAATTTAAAGAAGATCCATAATCAGAATGTACTTTAGGACGAAATTAACCCAAACCAAGCATCCGACATAGTCTTACACCAACGATGGTATTACTTTAGCAGCGTTTATCGTTATGTTTTTACAGAATTAAGATGCCTTACGCGCGTTTGTCATACACATGAACGTGTGCATTACACTAGACCGTCTGCAAACGGGTGCTGTTTATTCAGTCAACATCTCCTTAATGTCCGTTAATTCATCCGCTAGCAGCACAGCAGTAGCTTCTTGTCATGGCTAATTATATTTGCTAGTTACTGCTACGCGAAGGCACTACTCGAAATAATTTGATTTCGCAAGTTAGAATTCTGCATCACGTTTTCGCATCTTGTGCTCGCCCGAACTCAGAGTATAGGACACGATTATGCTTCCTGCATTTTGCACAGCAAAATATTAAATAAGCGCAGGTGTTCTCGTCTTCTGGGATGTCGCGTTATCCTAAATAAATTGAATACTGCACGGAACTTAAGCTAAACTTTTGCCTTTTATAATTGTAATAATCCTGTCGCGACAGTTAGAATTGTCAAGTTGTATAGGGGTGGAATAGAAATTAACTAATTACTAGATAGTAGAATCATTTATAATATCTTCTTGGGCTGATTTACATTTAATTTTGGTGGGGCTCTTAGGAAATTTGCGAAAATAGAATTTAGTGCAATGCCACTCTTAAATAAAGGGGATTTATTTTTCCTTTCTCTTCATAATCTAAAGGATTTCATTGAACTTCACTATGTTATAGTAATTACCTGAGCTTGTGTTCACGCGGGAAGAATCGGGCATTCAAACAAGAATAAGATTGTTGCTTCTTTGATTGTTCAACTGCCACTTTTCTTTTTATGATGCAAAACCAACGCAATTAGATTTTTAAGTTTTCAATAAAATTGTTCTGTGTTATAATTGGTTTTTCATGATCAAATATTTGCACTTTATTGTCTCATTAGATTGTGATCACTATGATAAATGTTTTTATTGTTTGCTTCTATACTTTATGGCTTCTGGAACTACAATAAATAGTGACAGGTACTGTGAGACACGCACAGAACAAACTCGGGCGGAAGATTCAGAATCGAAGAAGACAAATGTTGAGCAAGGGATAAGGATTCTGCACGACAATGCTCGACTCTGCAACAATTTGGATAAAACATCAACACCTACCCAGTCAACAGTCCAAACTTGGTACCCATTGACTACCAGCAGTTTGCTGAGTTGAAAAAACATTTCGCAGGGATGCGCTTCAGCAACGAAGACGATGTGAAAGATAAAGTTCAACGCTTTGTATGACATTGGCATACAAAATGTGCTACAGTGTTTACAAGAATGTCAATCAACCGAAATGGCGATTATGTAGAAAAATAGATAAATTATTCTTTGCATTCTTTGCATTTCTAAAAAATAAGAGACTTTGCTTTGGAAATTACCCTCGTAGATAAAGGTTGTGAAAAAATTTATCCCTCTATTTATTTATCATTTTGTATACCGGGTTCTTTTCTTTATTACACATACAACATTAAAAAATAAAAGTCAACGCATTAGTAAAACTCAGCATTACCAATGTCATTACATTCGTAAAAGATCTATTTCAATGTCTTTTCTGCAAATCCGCTAGTTTTAATTCAAGGGATTTAGTATATTTTTTTTTGTATCCAAAAATTAAACTTTCCAACGTACATGGAGCTTTTAAATCTATTACGAAACTATCGAAATTTATTACGTCAACCTCAAATTAAATGCATTTTATTGTCGATCATTAATAGGCGAAAATGTATTGAAATGAAATCATGAACAGGTAAAATAAAGATGAAAAGGCGGCAATAATGACGTGAGGATTTGTTTGAGAAGGGCTCGAGACATGCTTTCTGTTAATTATCCAGAAAGGATTATACCTTGAGCGAAAACTATTCTCATTATTTTTAATAAATTTAGAACAGACGGTTGTGTTCTAAGTTTGCGTTAGCAATTTTTTGAATAACGTATTTCAATAACGCTGAATTGGCAGGTTTGGCCCCATACCATAAGTCTACAAACGATTATTTGCTTTGGAGTTACCCGAAGAATAAAATTTGCATGGTGTGCGAATACGTAACGGGGACGAACTGAAAGACACTTATGCGTACTCCATGTGATGGAATAAACCTAGAATTTGTCAGGAATACTCTACGTCGCTTTCAAGGTCGTCAGTGATGGCACAGATTAAATAATATTATCTAATGTACGGTAATGGTTACCGATCGAACCGGTATTTTTAATTTTGGTAAAATTATCGGAATTTTTCGGTAGATTACCCAAAAAATACTTTTTTCAAATATTTAATTTTCCTTTGTTTAATAAATTTGGATAAAAATAGCAAGAATAAAGTTTTGATTATTTCATATTAGATCAAATTTTCGAAAATTCTGAAAAAAGGAAAGAAATCTTTTTAGCTACAACTAAGATTAATAATTGGTTTGCAAAGAACAACTAAATTGCCGCCTCTAAATTAAAAAGTTGTAGGTGATAGAAAATAATTTGTAGAAAAAATATATTTAGTTAATTACCGTTCAAACGTATTTTTTTTAACTTCTTTATTTCGCTAGAACATTGTAGTACATCGTTAGATCGGTAGATTATCTCTAAATTTGGTAGATCTACCGAAAAATCTGTACGGTTACCATCACCAAGCTAAATTCTTCACATCTTTGTTTTGTTCTATGTTGCCAATATAAATATTGTTTCCGTGCCAGATTCTGTTATACTTTCGTAATAAATTTTAATAGTTTCGTAGAGTTAAAATGCTGGAAAGTTTAATTTTTCGGTACAAACAAAATATATAGTACATCCCTTAAACTAGAAGCAGCGAATTTATAGAATAGTTATTGAAATAGAATCTTCTACGAATGTAATTAAGCTGACAACCCCGGGTTTTGCCAAATTATGGTTTTGCCTGTGGTTTCGCATACGTTGAATCGTAAACAAAAAATTGGTTATCTACCATGTTACACATAGCAAAAATGTATGTGCAATAAAAAGAAACTCGGTATATAGTTAACTTTTCCTTAAACAATTAATCCTGTATGTCACATCCCACACCATAAATGCAATTCCCACTAATAACAAGCTTTGATCTATTACAAACTTCGAATTTCGTATCATACACGAGTTCACGATATTCTTTTACACATGTCTTTTGACTAACAGCAACCTTTGACGCTTTAGTATGTTTTAGTTCCGTAGTGTAGGTTAATACTTCCAAATCCCTCTATGCAGAAGCAACTTCCCGCCGAGAAGGATAAATAGTTGCGAGCGATAGCGTATATATTATCTCTTCATCCAAGCGAAAATTGGTTTCAATACGTACACCACATAACAAGTTGGAGCAGAAGGGAATCGAGAACTGAGTTGATCGTAACTTTGGCGGCGTTCTTCGTAAAGTATGTGATGATAGCGCGATATACGCCAGACAATAAATTATAATTTGATTCCCTGATATATTCAATAGCGCTTGGCGCGAGTTTTTGAGTTTGAAGATATACTCAATACGGAAAGTTATTCACTACCCCCAGAGGATCTCGTTTAAAGTTGTACGCTTCTGGGTGGTATTACGCAAATACCTACATTGAATATTAATATAAACATAGCACTTCATGGTTTAAATGGAATTTACAGGGTACGAGGTACGGCATATGGCATTATATTACCAAAATATTTTTGATAAGTAACTTCTCAGAGTACCCTCAAATATGGAAGTGTACTTCCGTAAGTTGTAAAAGTTGTCAATTTCTTTGAAATAAATTGCCCCTGATTTTTGTACATAGTTGCCTATTTGTTCTGTGCATCACAATTGAAGCGCACGTAACTATAAGTCTTCCCATAAAACTAACTATCTACAAATGTATTTATCATTTGCATGCGATACTTTTGCAAATAAAAAAAATTGTGTCCTGTAATGAATTGCATAAAGGCAGCATCCAAAACTTCTAAAATATTTCGCACGTACGGTCGCTTTGATAATCATGCATGTAGCTATGTCATCGACTACAACATAGGCGACATGGCTTTGTAAGTTGTTCTAAAAGCGCGCCCATTCCCGTAAAATTGTTACGTAGCATGTGGATATACTAGTAACACATGGAAGCTATGATCTCATTACCGGCTACCTATTATTTTGAAAAGCAACATAACCGTTAGTGCGGAATAACTATTCACGTTCATTTCGAAATATCTTATATTCGTTGATAAGACGGCGAAATCATATCATTGGACTTGTTTGTAAAGTTAAAAAGAGGTTGTTTGAAAGTTTAATAATTATGGTAACAATGTCGTTCGAAGAGAAAGATATTCCTAGGTTTTTCCATCTTTAATTAAATACATATAGGATGTGTAAAAAACGGCAAAAGAACGAACTATGTATACTGATGTTCTTTGTACTGCAAATAACAAAATACTTGAATATTAAAACATTGTACCATGCAGTATTTCTTTACAAGAACTAGTTGAAAGAAATATACAATTATTTGGCAACATTCCCATGCGTAACTCTGTAGAAATGCATAGTATGTAAGAGAGTAACAAACAGGGGCAGTGGGTCCATAAGATCGCACGGGCGCGCGCCCTCCTTTAAAAATTCAATTGCGTTCATAAACCACATTATTCAAATTTATATTAAAAAGCAATGGTTACTAAATAAATCAGATATCAGTATGCGAGACGTAGTCATTTAGAAATAGAATTATGAGTAGAGATGACAAAGGCGGGTGAAATTATTACTTTTTTTCAGCGACTAGACAGACTCGTGTTTTGTCGACTCTCGGAGAAAGCAGGCAACACGACCCTTTCTTATGAGACGAATAGACACGAGTCTGTCTAGACGCTAAAAAAAAGTAATAATTTCAGCTGCCTTGGTCATCTCTAATTATGAGTTGCTCCTTAAATAACGCGCTTTTTAAATGAAAACAATTTTCAAAAATGGTGCGATTTCTAGAAACGCGCAATTCAACGGATTAGTCGTAAATTCAAATTACAAATGCTGTGCCTCAACAAGAAATTCCTGAAAATTTGTCCTAAAAAGAACGAAAACACCGCACGTTTCCTAGAGAGCACAAAGCTGATTTTTAATCAATCGAAAATGAGGATCAACGTATCCTCGCAACAGCGGTCCCGGATTAATTCATTAAATTAGTGCGGAGTGTGCCGATACTTTTATGTTATTTGCCATATTACCTCGCAGCCCTTGCCATCATTATTTATATGATGTAATTATTGAGAAAATACAGTTTAAATCACTCAGTTTAAATATATTTATTCCATAGTCAACATCGTGACATGAATTGTATACCTTATACCTCATACCTACAACCTACAATAAGTTGAAATGCAATAGTTTGGCCGCAATGAAATCGAGGCCCTGATTGCTATGGCAACGGCACCACGTCCAACCAAGCAACCAGTCAGTGTAGCCGATATATATGCATTTGAGACGCATAATTTCTGCGTGCAATCTTATTTTAGCTACAAAAAGGATGTTGTTGTTATTTTAAATAGATATATTTAATTGGTTCAACAAAAGAGTTTATTTTGATTATTGTAGATAGTTGCGTTAACTATGCTTTTTGTTTGCCTGTTTTTAAACGTAGAATTCTGGAATGAACTAAACTTTGATTAAATTAACAGAAGTAATCATAATAAGAAAATTGTTACTTCACATACATTTGTAATTAATTGAGGTGTATAGAGCTAAATACTACAAATGCCAAATTCTGGCATTTGTAGCATTAAAAAAAAGTTCTTGGTCAATTACAGAAATATAATATAATGCTCTGGCCGTAGGGTAAATTTCCAATAGTGAAATACTATCGGTCGGTTGATTAGAGTCGCTGGATGTCGCAGCGAAACGCTTCAAAATAACGCCGTCGCGCGTTAATGCAAACGGACGGACACTATATCACCGGATATATAATCGAATTTCGAACGAGTGGAACTTGATCCGAAGGCTCGGACTAAGCCGAGAGAGTACCATATTTACTATGTTGATGAAATAATCCAGCTGTGATGTGGATGATTTAAATGTAAATCAGATGATGGGATTTGCAAACGTTCAATAATGTGGTTAACCAATCTCTCAAAAATGAACTTTATGCTGGCGTGCTAACGAATACCGTGCGCTCGTTAACGCCGAATGTCGACTACGGCACCAAACAATCATTATGGTTACTGACAATGGCGGCGGATGAAATGTTTTATTACTTTGTCAAGGATGTCAAAAAGTAATAATTTGTATTTGTAAAATACAAGAATTTGTTTCCAGTTCCAGATATTAGCAGTTTACAATTATAGTTCTATGAAAGGAAACTGCAAATCACCTGACAAACCCCATCGTTTCCAAGGCAAATGTGGCACCAGAAATATAAGTGGTATAAGGTAATCCTAAAAGTAAGACCCCTACAACGTTGAAGACGCAGGAAATCTGTTCGCGTGACTGTTAGCAGCACTGGTGAATTTGTTGCTTGCCCTGCTCTCAAACAACGCTGCGCACACATCGCTGGGACGCTGACTCTTGGGTTGGCGGTCGTTTGTAATCGAACTCCTCCTTTTTGGCTACCGCCAAGTACGAAGTTCGCGCAATTATTCGATTTCGGATTGCCAAAGGTGTTAAACCTACAAAAATTTATCGCCAATTGACAGAAGTGCATGGCGAGTCAAGCATTCTAAGCGCTTCCGCAAGTACTGCACAAAATTTACAGCTGGGTTGAAATTCACGACGAAGAAAGAAGAGGAAGAGCATCCATTTCCAATGAGATGGCCGTGAAGGTTGAGCAAACTATGTGTGACGGTAACCGCATCACTCTGGAGCATTTCAGCATTCCCAAGATGGGTCTCGCGATTGCCTGCGGTTCTATGTAGTTCGCATTAAAGGTTAACACCATAGAAATCGAACTTATCATTAATATTGTTCTATTGTTCTTTTGTAACAAGTGCAGCAAAGCAAACGTGAGTGGAAAATGTCTGAGAAAGAATTTATTGGAGCGTGAGATGACGATCTACCAAACGTAGATTCATTTTGATGGAATTCGTATTTTTTTCTGGATGTTAGAATACGTTATTCACAACATCTAAATCCGAAAAAAAAACAACACATTGTAGATAGATAACTGTCTACTGGGTTTTCTGCCTGAGGTAAAAGGTTGGTATTAAATGCACACAGAAAAGTACTTTCTTGGGCCAAGTAAATCTGCCTTGAATTAAGCAAACGGCCGGTATATACGCAAGAAAATATTTACTTGTTTGAAATAAAAAGTCTTGGAAAATCAATATATATATCTCCCTAATTCTAGTAGTTATTTCCTTGTTATTAATATTAAGTTTGTTATACTCAAGAATTGAAATACTTGATTTAATAGCTACCATTCTCGTCACGATCTTTTAAATCTTTAAAACAAGAAGTTTGATGCTTTAAAAAAAAGTATATTCAAGAAGCCTTGTTCTTGTAACTAGTGTATTTTGCTTTAAATCAATAAGGCAAGTTATTTGTGTAAAGCTTTTTGCAGCTTTGATGAGTATTGTGGTTCAGAAGTGTGCACTTCGAATATAGTACAGCAACGGATCTATTAGAGAGATCCAGTTCTTTACAACGCCAGACATTTTGAGAGTTTTTCAATACCAACATGTGTGTTTTTATACTTGTTGATAGAGAGATTCTGAATCAATTGTCAGAACTAATAGAGTACATAAGTAGTACGTTGATTGTACTCTAAAAGATAATCGCAAGATCTATACTAAAAAGTTTTCCTATACAACAGTTATCGATGGAGAAATAAATTTTGATTAAAATGAAGCTTCTGCATTCTTGGAGACTTTGGCCAGTTTCATTTTGTTAAAATGAAATTTTCAAAGGTTGCCGGTAAAAGAATAAAATAGGATTGCTCTGTATTCATATTTCAGACTATTTTTATTTCTATTTTTTCTAGTCAAAGAAATTTATTAGAATGTGCAAAGCTGATTACTGAATAATCTAAACTGTAATGTTACATAAGAGATTAGAGTATGCCAAGAGTTACCTTATGTGATACAGTTAAGATTTTCTCGCTCGTTTAACTTGTCGTCATTAATATAAGTGGGATGCTTAAGATGACGTAAGCTCGTCTGCTGACATCCTGACCCCTTATTTACCCGAAACCTACACCCATATCCAATTTCTTCCGCTGTTTTAAACACTTACGCGTATAATATATAAATAATCGTGTCAAATTGACGTAATATCTCACGTTTCGTATTCTATTATGTTTATACATATATGCAATGCCAATTAGGGAAAATGAGATAAATAGGTTTTTCTTTCTAAATTTTATTTGAAATTTGAGTTAGCAGCGGGAGTTTTCAAACTAATCATAACGACAAATAAAAAGCTTTTAAGTTCTCCTTTCTTTGCTAGACAAAAAAATGCCATTGGAATTTTTAAAAGTTATCAAACGAAAGTTCATCAAACCCAATGTTCTAGAAAATTAAATTACTGAGTTTAATGTTAATTGACGTAAAGCAGTAGCTGGAAAATGCGCGTTGAAGAGTCAAGTGAAAGTAGTCGGGTTCCCAACTTTCCAAAACTCTTTTCACGTTAGACTTACTACACAAAGTCGCTGGATAATTAATAAAAGCTCCAATCCGAACTGCTGGAAACAAGTACCCCAAACCGACAAATCCGAATCATATCTAAAATAACCGTTTTCGTGCCGAGAGAACTTTTTACAATTAAAATAAAGTACTTTCGGGCAAGTACGCTTAGTTAATTTTCACGAAATTGCAAGCTTCACACTGGTTAAAATGGTAAACTAAACGGATATGCACAAAGAGTCGGCCGGTATTTTATTTGTGAGCCAATTCCCTCGAAAACCACGCCGTTCGCACTTCCAGCTTTATAAGATGCTTCAACGATTTACATATCGGTTTATGTAGAATGTTTTTAAAATCCTCGCTCTAGATTAAGTAAGCGCCTTTTTAAAACGGAAATACATATTTGAATTTTAAATTTCCGGGGAGGATTCAACATAGTGGTATGGGATATGAAATTTATTTCATTTTTTATTCTGAGGAAGTTCTCTATTTTTTTATATAAAAAATTTAAATATACCCAATTTATAGATAAATATACATATGTTTACATATACGAAGACATCTGCATTGTGAGTAATCGGGAGTAACTTATGTCTGAGGCTTCACTTCTATGTATATAGATTTATTATTCTGTTGACGCGTGTGCAGATAATATTACATTCGGATCATTTATTTCGTGTAAAATGTGAAGCCAATGGAACGTTGGGGAAAATGTAACGTTGGTGTAATATGATAGATATGTGCATTAAAATTCTCCTTATTTTGCTAATAAAGAGCTGTGTACCTTTATACGAGGTTAAATTATTCCCGGACCCAAAGCTCCAATCTTTCGGGTTTTGCCGTGCTTATTGCACTAATGTACTTGCTGAGCATAATGTAAGCTTCTTCAGAAGTGAAACTTAGGTAATCGATCCTTGTTTAAAGACACGAGCTGTTCAATCCTGTATACTGTGTTGCACTCAACTTTGATATTTTTCTGCAGGACTTTCTTTGCGAATAGTACGATGTCACATGTACATAGGTACGTAGGTATATAAATACATGATACGCATCATCGAGGAGCAGAAGACAACAACGCTAGTCTCTAGGAAACTTCTGAAGTTGACAGGATACTCAGCGAAACTAGCAAGTTAATGCAATAAACACGGCAAAACCAACACTTAAACTTAATTTATGATAGTTATAAATTATTTCCAACCCGGAAATCAATCTACCTTGGATAAAATTAATGAGTGCCTGGAAAGTAGCATATGTATTTTTTTATGTATAGGTAGTATAGCAAAAACAGAAAAATGGTTCACTAGAACCTAAGCTGATGCTTTGGAAATTCACTCCTACTTTTGTAATAAATATACCCTTGAGCCAATCAGCGAACATTCAAATACTCTTGCGCGGCAACATTAATTATTTCAATTTTTTTTTGTCTTAATGACAAACAGTTTCTTTTTAAGCGCCGTGTTTTTCTTTCGCGAAACTTCCACGACTATAGCACACCAATTAACGTTTAAAGCAAGTCGAGAGCACTGCATAAATGCAAAAGAAAATCCCAGGAATGGGAATTCTCAGAACATGACTCGGTCATGGGTGAAATACCACGGCTAGCAGACAAGCTACGCTTTTAACCTGATTTTATACCTATTTCCGTCCATTTTCGAAGCTTCGTGTCCGTTCCTGGGGTCATTTTATGCCTGTTCGCGTACGTCTGAACGAATTTTACATAGAAATGTACAACCAAAAAATTGGTTCCAGAAATATTGTCCGGTCGTGAGGACTGTCCGCTGTCAGAGGATTTTCAATGTATATTCACTTATGATGTTATACTTTGAAGGAAAAACGTTATACAGTGATGCTAACGCTTTTGTTAACGGGTTTTTGCATGAACAATTCTTGTTCGTTCTCATAAACCGCCCACGTTTCATCACCTGCAATGATGTACACAAATTGAGGGGAAATCCAACGGGCACAAAGCTTGAACTATCAAATGTTTGTGTAAAATGGTGTTAATTGCTTTCACACCAAGCGTCAAAGTTGCTTATTCAAGCAACTTTATCATTCATGTTTTGTACATGATCAATATTGTTTTCGATAACTGCTGTTTTTAGCTTAAGAGCTCGAATGTTGACGTTCAAGGAAAAATGACCTCGTTGAAATTCGTTGTACCACCTTTTACCAGCTTTACGGTAGCTAAGTAACGCGACTTGTCACCAAATACGCGACTGCTTTCCTCAAAACATACTCTACGACTTAAGCCACGCTTAAAATCACACTCTTTAATCAGTATATCTGACAACTTTCGCTACTAAAGCTGTATACATCTGTTAAAATGTCATGCAAAATTTGTTTCAAAATATCAGAGCCTATTGTTTATTAAAAATATGAAAAAGTACATTGACGTCTTATTTTCTTTATTAAGATTGATCCCATACAATAAACGAATTCACTCGCAAATTTTTTCAAAAAAAAATAAACAGCTACATAATTATTTTCCTTTTTCCCACAAAAAAACATTCTTAGCTTCTGCACGTAGAGCAATGCATCTAGATATACAAATACAGCAAAAAAAAAAACAAACCTTGTGATAGTACATAAAGAAAATTGCCAAAAGTAATTGTTTCTATCATGTTTATAACATCTAAATTCTTTCAACTGGTGAAATTCCATCCAAATTCTCCACCTTTCTCTTAGATGCTCTTAAGCTTAAAAATTATAGATAAAATTACATATGATGGCACCTTTATATTTATAGGTACAACGATAAAATATCAACCAGACCCCAATTTCAATCGGTGATGCTCGAAGAATGCATCAGGGGTTGACTTAGTTAGCACGTGCTGCACTATTAATGGAACTACTTAGAACGGTGCCGGATGCTCGTTTCCCACTTATCGGAAGTTTCGACCTCCGGGCGTAATATGCTGTGTGCGGATTACTACATCGAATTGATGCTTGTTCGGGGTTTATTTTTACCCCATTATCGAAAATCGACGGGATTCTTCTTGATTGCAGATGTCCGCGTCTGGAAAGACGTGGAACGAAAGGATTTCGGGTGATAATGAACGCAATTTTCGTTGTCATGTTGGCCGATTCAGTTTAAAATCGAAAAAGGGTTGATACAGTTCATTATGAATTAATTTTAACATTGGGGAGACGTTTACGTGGAAAAAATATAAAATATCTGTATTGGAAAATTATTACTGCTCATAAACATTGTTACAGGTATTAAACACACATCAAAAAATACCTAGAGACAATAATCAAAATAATGCTGCTAATTCAATTACTTATGGTATTGGTGGAATCACTTACGAGAAAAGCAATGTAAGGAGAGGAAACGCTAACGAACGGTCAACCTGGCGTCATCAGCGTGGTTTCAAGCGAATTCTCTACCTCACACCACTGTTTTCCTCACGGCTTATATCACCCTTCTTCAAGAACGGCAGTAGGTGGCGCGAATATATACCTGGCTCCTTCTTCTCGAAAGAAGGTAATATCAATCGAGAGAAAAATAACGTTGTGAGGTAGAGAATACGCTCAGAACAACACTGATGACGCCAGGTGAAATGAAAGGAAGCGAGTTTGGGTGCCTTCTGCAAAGCAGTAATATTACAATAAATTAAAAGTTATTTTCACGTCAATTCCAAATAGGAAAATTAACAAAATTTGTATTATTATTACCATTACAATTTTTCCTACTGTACCGAGAAACAACACCATTCAATTTTTAAAAAAACAGATTCACTCAAAAGTAGGTACAATGAAGGGTAAAACGTCTAAGGATAAACACCAAAAGTAATGATACGATAAAACTATTAATCGAAATTCAGAAATAGGGTTAACCGCAAACAAAACAAACGTATTATTAACGTTGGTAGTTTTAAAAGAGGATGAATATATAGAATTCTATATAAACTAATGAAAGAGGACTATACTCCGTGAAACCAAATACCCACTTCAATCTCAGGGTCAGACAAGCCGTAACTATACTTCCTGTAATTTTTTAAAATCAAAGTTGGTCCAATCGTTGTTATTGAATATAACTACTATCCACTCCTTAGACCAGCATGCATTAAGTGGCTAATCAATTGTAAAGAGGCTGAGTATTCAACAAGAATGTTCAAAGGTTACAATAAAAATCAATACATGTAGCTTCCAAAAGAATTTTTACGCCGCCTCTTTTCCATTGCATCCAAAAACGTAAAGTCTTTGGTAATTGGGGCTTAAAACAGGATGTCGAGCAACTTTAAGATGCTTAAAGAAGTGAATTTATGAATCTTTCACGGATACGGTCATTAGCAAAAAATTCATGTATTGTACATTTGGAGAATGCATCATTACATCATTGGCAATTCAGTTATTTTTTAATTTTTTATGACAACTAATATATTCCAGTTAATCAGCAAATACTCTATTCAAATCTAATGAGGTTCGACTTTCCCTTTAATACTATTACACCCTATTATTGAAACCTAGCCAAATATGCATGGACGGGTTGAATAAGCAACCCAAGGCCCTAAGGCCAGAAGATTTCAGGGGATCTGAATACATTAATATAAATTCTAACCTTACATAAAGCGTGAACGATAGTATCAGTTTTATTATGCAGGACTCGCGGTACGCTCAAATAATTCCCATGAGGTAGCCGGTATTAGAAGGAACTACTTACAAACATATTTAAAATTAAGGCAAATAATTCTCCGCGGTCGACACTACGAAATTACGACGTCCAGTTATGCGGGATCGTCTCCTTTGTTTGTCTAAAGTAATGGGTCCTTATTATTACAGTCTTGTTAAACCAGTTTATTAAGCCGTGGGGCTTTGCCCGTGCGTATCTTCTAGCTAAAATTGAATCGTAATCATCGTAGAAATATGAGGGTCATTGACAAACTGCACTTTGGGATGTGTCTCCTTGAGAAATATGATTTAATATGACCTAGCTAGTAATGGAACAATAATTTATAAATAAAAAACTAAATTTATATACATCTCATATCAACTTTGCTAAGAACAGCAAAAGCAATGACTGGTTCTCAGTAAAAGAGGATCTCAAAATACTGACACAATTATTGACAGTATGGACAGCCCTAAAATATCACAGCTAGACAAGCTAAGAAACGCCGAGGATCAACTTTACAGTTTATGTTAGGAAGATTTAATAATAATAATAATAATAATAGTCATATATTACCCAACAGGCA